>CM065725.1:51770384-51777884 GCA_033310375.1 Conus canariensis
TCCTCCGTCCACAGACAATCTTCGCTGTCGGCACCGAACCCACGCATTCACACAAGGACATGAGATGTCTTTTGAAAATCTCAGTCTGCTCTCTATGGTCAGCATTGCTGACGGCCTAAGTACGTGATGAGATTCCCGCTGCAGGGTTACGTTTCTGTAACAAAGTCGGTGTTTCAAACCTTGTTCAGAAATGTCCCACCTGTTGTGACCTTTGAGTTTCTGAAAGAGGTCAACATATTTTTCTCATCTGATCTAACATTTTACACAAGAAAGATTTCTGACCAAATTTCAGGTGCGTTTTTAGAAGATATATTTTAAAGGGTTGTGTGAATGAAGGTTGTTTTTTTTATGACTTATGAGTTGGCTTCAACGCTGTGTCAGCCCTGATATAGCCCTTTGCAGTCGGCAACCTTACCTTACCGTACCTTACCTTACCTTACCTTACCTTGCCTTACCTTACCTTGCCTTGCCTTGCCTTACCTTACCTTACCTTACCTTACCGTACCGTACCTTACCTTACCTTACCTTACTTTACCTTATCATACCATCCAAAGTGATTGTTGCTGTCTTTGACTTCTCACACCAACCAGTTTTCAAGAAACATAGAAACTTAAAGAAGCAAAAAAGCAGTCGAATATTTAACGTAGGAGAGAACAAGATTTCACCACCACTGGCCAAACATTTGGTGAAATCTAAAAACGAATACTGTCCAGGCTTTATCAACATGGTCCAGACCATTTCTGGGCTTCCCTCACGGTGGCTGAAAGGTAAGATAATCTAAAGCACGCGAACGGATGTGTATAATTGTGTGTGTGTGTGTGTGTGTGTGTGTGTGTGTGTGTGTGTGTGTGTGGCGTGTGGTGTGTGTGGTGCGTGCGTGCGTGCGTGCGTGCGTGCGTGCGTGCTGTGTGTGTGTGTGTGTGTGTGTGTGTGTGTGTGTGTGTGTGTGTGGTGTGGTGTCGTTCGTGTGTGTGTGTGTGTGTGTGTGTGTGTGTGTGGGTGTCGGTGTGGGTGTGTGTGTGTATGTGTGTGTGTGTGTGTGTGTGTGTGTGTGTGTGTGTGTGTGTTTTTCCTGCCCAGCACTTCGTTAACGTTGTAAGTGCCCTAGATGAATCCCTGCCCTAGATTTCAGTGTGTGTGTGTGTGTGTGTGTGTGTGTGTGTGTGTGTGTGTGTGTGTGTGTGTGTGTGTGTGTAGATGATGTATGACTATGCTGTAATTGTTTTGCGATGGGGTGTGAAGTATGTGGTAAGTTTCTGGATGCGAATTGGAATCTGTTTTAAGTGTGGTTGGTCCGGTTTGTGATTTGTTCTGTTAGCATGACTATGGGCTGGAAGTTTACCTACGGTGTGGATTTACGTGGTGTGGCGTGTGAGCTGTTGTGATGTGATATGTGGTGGACGTCTGTGTATGGTATGGCGTCGTGTGGTATGGTACAGTCTATGATAATGCAGGCTGGGATCTAACCTGTGGGGTGGGGCGGGGCGGTGTGGTACTGTTTCTGATGATGCAGACCGGAATCTTGCGTGTGTGTGTGTGGGGTGTGTGCGTATCTCTGTGGTGTGATGTACTGATGGGGTGTGTGGCGTAATCGTCTGTGGTGTGATGTCAACTGATGGGGTGGTGTGGCGTAATCCTCTGTGGTGTGATGTCAACTGATGGGGTGGTGTGGCGTAATCCTCTGTGGTGTGATGTCAACTGATGGGGTGGTGTGGCGTAATCCTCTGTGTGTGATGTCAACTGATGGGTTGTGCGTAATCCTCTGTGGGTGATGTCAACTGATGGGGTGGTGTGGCGTAATCCTCTGTGGTGTGATGTCAACTGCAGGCAGTCCAGCATGTGGTGTGGTATGGTGTGGTGTGGCGTAATCCTCTGTGGTGTGATGTCAACTGCAGGCAGTCCAGCATGTGGTGTGGTTGGTGTGGTGTGGCGTAATCCTCTGTGGCGTGATGTCAACTGCAGGCAGTCCAGCATGTGGTGTGGTGTGGGGTGGTGTGGCGTAATCCTCTGTGGTGTGATGTCAACTGCAGGCAGTCCAGCATGTGGTGTGGTGTGGGGTGGTGTGCGTAATCCTCTGTGGTGTGATGTCAACTGCAGGCAGTCCAGCATGTGGTGTGTGTGGGGTGGGGTGGCGTAATCCTCTGTGGTGTGATGTCAACTGCAGGCAGTCCAGCATGTGGTGTGGTGTGGGGTGGTGTGGCGTAATCCTCTGTGGTGTGATGTAACTGAGGCAGTCCAGCATGTGGTGTGATGTGGGTGGGGTGGTATCCCTGTGTTGAGGTAAACAGCTGTGAGTATGGTGTGGTGAGTGTACTTTAGGTTGGTTTATAGATGACAGAGAGAGAGGCAGTAAGCGAGAACGCGCGCGCGTGCGCACGCCAGACAGAAAGAAGAAGAAAGAAGAGAGAGAGAGAGAGAGAGAGAGAGAGAGAGAGACTTGATGGCTTACAGTCATTAACTGTAAAGCCTTTGAGACAGGGGTACATAAATGTTATGATTTCAGTGATAAAATCATGGAAAACAAAACACACACACACACACACACACACACACACACACACACACACACACACACACACACAACATAATACGCGCGCGCACGCGCACACACACACACACACACACACACACACACACACACACACACACACACACACACACACACACACATGTACGCGGCGCTTGCGCAAGCAAACACTTACGCCTATTACGTCAACCATCCAAATATAACATTAGTCAGTCTGTTTGTCCTGCCTATTAATGTAATTACTCTTAAAAGTACTTCAACTGATCCGCTTTTTAGACATAAACAATACATTATTTTTTCTCAGTATATCGTAGCCCCTGCATCGAAGATGAAATGACGAGAGAAGAGAGAGAGAGAGAGAGAGAGAGAGAGAGAGAGAGAGAGAGGTGGTGTGTGAGTGTGTGGAGTGTGTGTGTGTGTGTGTATGTGTGTGAGTGTGTGTGTTGTGTGTGTGTGTGTGTGTGTGTGTGTGTGTGTGTGTGTGTGTGTGTGTGTGTGTGTGTGTGTGTGTGTGTATGACAGAGAGAGAGAGAGAGAGAGAGAGGAGGGAGAGAGAGCACTCGGAAATTCGGGCAATCCAGATAATCCACAATTTCATAGATTGTTTCCGTCCATCATTGTTCTCAACAGAACACACACACAAAATTAATGGACATTCACGTCAGACGGGGCTACAAAACAAATGGAAAACAAATCAGCAAAAGGTCACCAATAGGGACGTGAACATCTTTGTAGATTTCAGCGATAGTTATCATCGTTGTAGAAACAACAAAGCAAGATGGAAACTGGATGATTTTTTCTTTTAAAAAAAATCTTTTAACTTGGCTATCCAAAAATCCTTGTCGCTAATATCAAAGTGACATTTAAGGAGGGAACTTGCCTAGTTCAGGGCCACTAAACTATGCTCAGTTGGAAAGAGGCGGGACAGACTGGCTCAACCCAGAGCCCAGGGGTAGAGTGAAACAGCGTCAAGTAGGACGAGATAGTACAAGGAGGGTAGGGTTGAGACAGCCTAGGGGTAAGGTTGAGACAGCTTAGGGGTAATAGCCAAGGTTAGAATGAGACAGCCCAGGGGTAGAATAAGACAGCACAAGGGTAGAATAAGACAGCACAGGGGTAGAATAAGACAGCACAGGGGTAGAATAAGACAGCACAGGGTTAGAATAAGACAGCACAGGGTTAGAATAAGACAGCACAGGGTTAGAATAAGACAGCACAAGGGTAGAATAAGACAGCACAGGGGTAGAATAAGACAGCACAGGGTTAGAATAAGACAGCACAGGGTTAGAATAAGACAGCACAAGGGTAGAATAAGACAGCACAGGGGTAGAATAAGACAGCACAGGGTTAGAATAAGACAGCACAAAGGTAGAATAAGACAGCACAGGGGTAGAATAAGACAGCACAGGGGTAGAATAAGACAGCACAAGGGTAGAATAAGACAGCACAGTGGTGGAATAAGACAGACCAGGATAGGATGAGACAGCACAGGGGAAGGATAAGACAGACCAGGGGAAGGATAAGACAGACCAGGGGTAGGATAAGACAGACCAGGATAGGATAAGACAGACCAGGGGAAGGATAAGACAGACCAGGGGAAGGATAAGACAGACCAGGGGTAGGATAAGACAGCACAGGGGAAGGATAAGACAGCACAGGGGAAGGATAAGACAGCACAGGAGGATAAGAAGAAGGGGAAGGATAAGACAGACCAGGGGTAGGATAAGACAGACCAGGGGAAGGATAAGACAGCACAGGGGAAGGATAAGACAGACCAGGGGAAGGATAAGACAGACCAGGGGAAGGATAAGACAGACCAGGGGTAGGATAAGACAGCACAGGGGAAGGATAAGACAGCACAGGGAAGGATAAGACAGCACAGGGGGTAGAAGGGGGAATAAGACAGACCAGGGGAAGGATAAGACAGACAGGGGATAGGATAAGACAGCACAGGGGAAGGATAAGACAGCCAGGGGAAGGATAAGACAGACCAGGGGAAGGATAAGACAGACCAGGGGAAGGATAAGACAGACCAGGGGAAGGATAAGACAGCACAGTGGCAGAATAAGACAGACCAGGGGTAGGATAAGACAGACCAGGGTTAGAATGAGACGGCACAGTGGTAGAATAAGACAGACCAGGGGTAGGATAAGACAGCACAGGGGTAGGATGAGACAGCACAGTGGTAGAATAAGACAAACCAGGGATAGAATAAGACAGCACAGGGGTAGGATGAGACAGACCAGGGGTATGATAAGACAGCACAGGGGTAGAATAAGACAGTACAGGGGTATGATAAGACAGACGGGGAGATTAACAGCCAGGGGTAGGATAGACAGACAGGGTAGATAAGAGGTGTACGAAGGGGTAGAATAAGACAGAAGGGATGATAAGACAGACCAGGGGTAGAATAAAAACAGCACAGGGGAGGATAGACAGACAGGGGTAGAATGAGACAGACCAGGGGTAGAATAAGACGACCAGGGGTAGGGTTGAGACAGCACGGGGTAGAATAAGACAGCACAGGGTAGAATAAGACAGCACAGAGTAGGATAAGACAGCACAGAGTAGGATAAGACAGCACAGGGTAGAATAAGACAGCACAGGGGTAGGATAAAACAGTCCAATATGGGTATGATAAGACAGCCAGGGTAAATAAACAGCAGAGGGTAGGATAAAGGACAAGGGGTAGATGAGACAGACCAGGTAGAAAATAGACAGCTAAGGGTTGGAAAGAGAGCAAACAGGGTAGAATAAGAAGACAGCAGGGTAGGATAGACAGCCAGGGTAGGATAAGACAGCACAGGGTAGGATAAGACAGCACAGGGTAGAATAAGACAACACAGGGTAGAATAAGACAACACAGAGTAGAATAAGACAACACAGGGTAGGATAAGACAACACAGGGTAGAATAAGACAACACAGGGTAGAATAAGACAACAGGGTAGATAAGACAGCACAGGGTAGGATAAGACAGCACAGGGTAGGATAAGACAGTCCAAGGGTAGGATAAGACAGCACAGTGTAGAATAAGACAGTCCAAGGGTAGGATAAGACAGCACAGGGTAGGATAAGACAGCACAGGGTAGAATAAGACAACACAGGGTAGAATAAGACAACACAGGGTAGGATAAGACAACACAGGGTAGAATAAGACAGCACAGGGTAGGATAAGACAACACAGGGTAGATTAAGACAACACAGGGTAGAATAAGACAACACAGCGTAGGATAAGACAGCATAGGGTAGGATAAGACAGCATAGGGTAGGATAAGACAACACAGGGTAGGATAAGACAACACAGGGTAGGATAAGACAACACAGGGTAGGATAAGACAGCACAGGGTAGGACAAGACAACACAGGGTAGGATAAGACAGCACAGGGTAGGATAAGACAGTCCAAGGGTAGGATAAGACAGCACAGGGTAGGATAAGACAGCACAGAGTAGGATAAGACAGTCCAAGGGTAGGATAAGACAGCACAGGGTAGAATAAGACAGTCCTAAGGGTAGGATAGGATAAGACAGCACAGGGTAGAATAAGACAGCACAGGGTGGAATAAGACAGCACAGGGCAGAATAAGACAGCACAGGGTAGAATAAGACAACACAGGGTAGGATAAGACAGCACAGGGTAGGATAAGACAGTCCAGGGGGAAAAATAAGACAGCACAGGGTAGGATAAGACAGTCTAGGGGTAGGGCTGAGACAGCACAGGGGTAGAATAAGACAGCACACGGGTAGAATGGAGACAGCACAGCACAGGGGGGGGGGGGGGTGTGATGAGACAGTAGGACGAGCTAGCTCTGGGGTAGGGTTGAAACAGCTCGGGGGAGGGAGTCGAGGGGATCTGGGGTGCTTTATTCTGGAATTGTCAACAGCAGTGAAGACTAGGCGGGCAAATGACGTGAACAAAGTTACATTTGAGGTGTATCACCTTGCCCCATATGTGACCCTGTCCCGACACATCTTCATGAACACACTGTCACGGTTTCAAAGTTTCACAGTTTTATTTGAGCCATTTACCTCAGGGGAAAGGTTATGGCGTTTAAGCTAAGTACACAAATTCATAAATCGAAGAAGTCTTAATAGTAAAGTTTCCTAGACAAAACAGAGAAATGAGTAAGTGTTTAAACAAAGTACAAGCATTCAATAGAGCCCGATTTTGTAATATATCACAACGACAATTTCTGATTGTGCCTGTATTCTCTGGCAAATGAACTGAATATCTCTCGGATAAATTTTGCCAGTTTAATGTGTCTGGACATTCGCTGGATGTGGGTGTACATTTAAGCGTTACAATTTAACAGCATCGGGACTGTGTTGGAAATATTTAATTAATGATGGGGACCTGCAATGTTTGATGTCTGGAAATGTAATATTAAATCTGTTATGGAATTCATCACCTATTTCATCCAAACCACCGAGAGAACATCTGTCTTGTCTTGTTATCGCAAATATTATTCGAATGGCCTGAATTTAATCAGTTGTCTTAGAGAAGGTGGCAAAACCATCACGTATTTCTGGAAGCAGAAACGTTCTTTATACATGCGATAACCACAGCAGACTCTACCATCGCGTACATCATTTCCCCACGTCTTTCGACCATTGTTTTACAAAATGTTTGAACTAGTTTAACTAACGAACAGGGTTTTTTTTTCCAAACAAAGGAAACACTAAGGTTGTTTAAATGTAGAGTCTAAACTGACCAAAATCAAAAATACATTAACACTGTTGAAACACATATTCTTAGAACAAAATGACTAATCTGCAGAAAAAGGCCATACCCAAAACACAGTATCCTAATCTTTTCAAACATCGATGGCAAAACAACACCTTCACCGTAAAGCATGCATGATGGTGTTGACGTTTGAAGCCTGAGCCATCAAGAAAAACGTGACTGTCCAGGAGTCCAGGACAATGTGCTATTCACGGCAGTGAAACCTTGACCTGCGGCTTACAGCCGGGCAGA
>CM065725.1:51782884-51792884 GCA_033310375.1 Conus canariensis
TGACAGAATTCAACTTATCGTGCCAGCTGACTGATATGTAACGCGTCATATTATGTTACGCATGATCTCTGTTTCTGCACAGTTCACGTACAATGCAAATTTCTGAGTAGTACTCATCGGCAAGACAGATTAAGGAACCTGGTCCCCAGTTCGGAAACTTTCCATTTGAACTCCGCTTCACCAACATTTATCTTGCTTACATCGAAGATAGAGAGAATTTCAAAGAGAAAGAAGCGGAACTAGCCATAAGTTGCTTACACTTTGTCTTGCCAGATAAGCAATGACGCAAAATTTTGTGCAGCTCGTGAACTGTGCAGGATCATGGGTCATGGGTGAACTTCTATAAACCGAGACGAAAATCAAGGGGATAGTTTTACTGACCCGCTTCCTCATTCAGCTTCGTTCCGTTTCTAATCCACTCCGGAGACATGAACTTAACGCTTATACAAAAACGTTTTCGTCCAATCGCAAAGTCTTATACTGTTTATTGACCTTGAAAAGGCATTTGATTCTTTTAATAGAAATTCATTGAGGCCTATTTCATTAACAAAAATGGGAGCACGGGAAATTTATCAAAATGTATCAGAGATATGAACAATGTGGTTAAACAAGAAAATTAATAGATTTGATGACAAACTCTATTATATAATTGTGCACGAGGTGTGAAAGAGGGAGGTATTTATAGCCCTATGTTGTTTTCTTTGTTCATCAATAAATTAGCTCAAGAAGTAATAGATCAAGGAAGACATGGTGCTAGATTTCAGCGGACTTTTTGGAATTATCTATTTGATCACTTGCTGACGTTGTGGTGTTGCTGATAAAAACAGTTGTCAGTTTCAAAATGTAGCTGGTAATTTGAAAAACTAAGTCATTAAATTGCAGTTAAAAGTTGATTTTGATGAAAATACTATCGTCGTCTATAGAAAAAGAAGCTACTTAGCAGCGAGGGAACGGTGGATATTTGTAAATGCCTTGGTGTTTTATTCTCAACTCGTTTAAGTTTTGCAACTGTCTGTGAGGATCTTTCTGGTAGAGCAATAAATGCACGGTTACGTGTTATCAATATCTTTATTTTTGGTTGAATAATAATTCACTGGAATTCTTTGTAAAGTTTTTAGAAACGTCTCTTGTATAGTTTGGTCCAGACTTATGGGTGTTAGATTAAAGGCTACAGCGTATAGTGGATCTCCTTATTTATTTGAAATTGAAAGATTTCTAGATGTTCACATAAAAACGCCAAATGACTGAGTGTATGGTGAGAAAAACAGACATCGATTTATAAAAACGCATCAGTTATATATCAAGTTGGCAAACTGGGAAATCCAATCCGTTCTTGTAGCAGAACTGAAATATACATAAGTTTTACCCCTACCCATTAAGAAAAGATTTGTCTTTTCTTCAGTGCAGACAGACATGAACGAATTATTGTCAACATTTAAGCTTGGCTTTGCCAATCGGGAACAGTAGCAATATAAGCTGCAAGTGAAGTAGTAGGTCCATTCCGTGAATGTGCCTTTGAGGATGAAGTAAACTTTGATTACCGGGTGGCCGTCTTCCTGCCGGAGCGATGGTGGATTCTGTACAGCGTGAAGCCGACTTGAGGACGGAGCAGAACGACCGTTGGCAGGCCGCAGCACTGATCGTCTGATTCCGAGTGCACCTGATCACTACGGCCGGGAGGGCATGCGTCAGCCCAGCTGGGAGGTGCCGCCATGTCTGCGGGCAAACTATGGCCATCCAGGCGTTTGCCTTTGCAGGACGGAAAGAGGGGGGGGAGGGGGGGGGGGGGGGGGGTCAGTGTTCCGCCACCCATCTGCCCCACGCTACCAGGACCGTCACATGGCAGATGCCACTCATTTCGTCGAAAGTCGTTTCGCCTACCCTTTGATCTTAGAGCATCAAACCTCTTTGCGTACAGGACAGCGTTCGTATTGCCTATTGGGTCCGATAGTCCGACACTTCACGATTCCGACGTTTCGATAGTTCGACAAATCACGATTCCGACGTTTCGACAATCCGACAATTTTGTCGGACCAACGAAACTTGTTTTGTAATGTTTTATTTTGTGCCAATAGTTCGACACATCACGATGTTATCGAAACGAGTTGGAATTGTCGGAATCGTGGATGTCGGACTGTCGCTACTTTTTCTTACAGTGCGGATTATCGAAACATCTGAACGTGGGGTGTCGGACTACCGAGTGTCGGACTATCGAAACGTCGGACTACCGGCCCAGCCCTCACCAAACCTGGATTTGCTAAGTCGATGCCCCTTGAAAACTATGTCCAAAGCATGTTTTTTTCACACACAAACCCGCGCGTTCCCGGACCACGCACACACGCCGGCAACACACACCACCACACAAGCACACCACACACACACACACGCATGCACGCGACGCCACACACGCAACACACACACACAACACACTCTCCGCACACACGCATACGCGCGCGCAACACGCACGCACGCACTTACACACGCGCGCACGCACGCACACATGAACGTGCGCATGCACGCACGCGCGCGCGCACACGCACACACACACAATACGCAGCCCTGCCTCTCTGCTCTCTCTCTCTCTCTCTCTCTCTTTTTTTTTTTTTTTTTTTTTTTTTTTTAAAGCGAAGTGATCCCTCTATTGCTATCGTGGTCAGTATTCAGTTTGAAGATTGTCTCCGCCTGTTTCATTGTGCAAGCCCGTAGGCCAACGGTGAATGCTTTTTGCCACTTGAAAAGTGACAATCGATCATTATGCATGATTACACGACAAGATGGAGTTTTCAGCATTCATATTCACAGGCTCAAAACCAAGAACAGAGCGTCCCAACGTGAAACGCAGCGTTGATGCTTTGTTCGTCAAGAAGTTCCGAGTTAACCCAACAGCTGTGCAATGACTGGCGGCAGGTCAACTGGGGCAGCTCAGGACTTTGAATAAAAATATGTTCGAATCAAATGGCGTCTGAACATTTCAGACTTGAATAAATATATGTTCAATTTCAATGGCATTTGAACTTTGAATAAATATATGTTCGATTCTAATAGCGTTTGAACACTTTAAGACTTGAATCAATATATGCGCGATTCCAATGCCGTTTGAACACTTCAAGAATTGAATAAATTTATGTTCGATTCCAATGGCATTTGAACACTTTAGGCCTTGAATAAATATATGTACGATTCAAAAGGCGTCTGAACACTTTTAAGACTTAAATAAAAATATGTCCGATTCAAATAGCGTCTGAACACTTTAAGAACTGAATAAATATATGCACGATTCCAGTGGCATCTGAACAGCATAAGACTTGAATAAACATATATTCAGTTTCGATGCCATTTGAACACAAAGACTTATATACTTACATGTTCGATTCAAATGGCATCTGAACACTTTAAGGCTTGAATGTTAAGTCGTTACACTTTAAAATATTTTCTGGAGTACCGATTAATTGCATAACATATATCAGCTGACTGATAAGAAATGTTTTAATCACCAGAACTTTCCCATGAATACTAAGATCTCTTTTACTCCACTTCTTTATCATTCTTTGAATGTGCATAACTTTCGGCTTCAAATTTTCTTCAATAAATTTAGCCATCTTATCTCTTTGAAAAAGTATTCCTAAAATCTTGATTTTTTTTCAACCGTTGAAAAGGGACTATTGTGTTCGTCTAATTGTCTGCCCATTCTTAATACTTTAGTTTTATTGATGTTAAGTTTCAGGCCAGAAAAATTTTCAAAACTTTTCAAAATATCGTGGGAGATAATCAAATCTTCTCCATTTTTAAGAAATAATGTATGAACTAGTAATCATGCAGCCTATTTTGTTCCAAAACAATTTCAAGAATTCTGTCATTAAACCATCGCTGACTGAGGCTGAACCATTTTTCATTTTCCTTAGCGCAGCAGTAGTTTCTGCTCAAGTGACCATGCCTTCACATGCATCCGCATCATCTTTGTCTTTTTTTTTATTTTTTTTTTTATTTTCGTCTTTCATGAACGAGTTGGCAGCATCTTTAACATTTGCGGTGTTTGTCTTTTGATTGTACAGATGTTTGTAAAACACTACTTGTTCCTGTAATATGTCTCTTTGATCAGTTATTATTTCTCCTGTCTCCTTACACAAAGTAGTAATGATAGTTTTCTTACCACATGCTTTCTCTAAGTTGCAGAAATATCTACTGTTCTTTTCCCCTTCTTCAATGCATTTGATTCTAGCTCTGATCTGGGCACCCCTAGTTTCCTCAGTTTGTAGAAGTTCTATTTTCTGCTTTGCTATTAGGTAATTAGAGTGTAACCGTTTATTTTGAAGATCAGTCATTAGCTTTTCCTCCAAGTCCATTATTTGCATTTGTAGTGTTAGGAACTCGCTCCGTTTTTGACAAGATAATGATTTACCGAATTCAGTGCAAAAATTTCTAATTTCCATTTGACATAACTCCCATTTTTCAACACAGCTTACCACTTCATTTCCATTTACAAAGTCATCTAAGAGTCTGTTCAATGTTTCAACAAATGATTTGTTTTTAAATAGCTGTTGTTAAAACGACAGTATCCCGGACCGTGAGCAAAACTACTATCATTGTTTAATTCTAACACTACTCCTTTATGATCCGAGTCTGGGACAGTTACGTCGTATGAAGACGAACGAATGTCTTCAGGAGAAAAAAACGTAATCTAGTCGTCCTGCAATAAATGGATTTGATATACCCCAAGTAAGCGATTTTTCAGTTAGATGATGCAGTCTCCAAATATCAGTTCAACCCAACGCGTTTATTGTTTTATCTAAAGTTTCAGTTTCTAACTTGTCATGGGGTTTACCTGTCTAACTGGGTCGGTGATAAGTGAACAGTTGAAATCGCCTAAAAGTATCAAGTCTCCGTTCAAATCATTCAAAATTTCAGTCAGATATTGAAAATGACAAACATTTTCGTTACTGTTGTTCGAAGCGTAAGTGTTGGCAATGGTTAAACGGTATGTATCGTTGCACACAGACACAACCAAAATTCTTTGTTCTGAAAGTACTAAGTCAGCTTGTCCAGAAAAATGTTCTGAAACCAAGATAACTTCGCCTCTGCTTCTATTTGTATCTTCATTGGAGAATATTTTACCACCCTATTCTTTTTTCTTATATCAGACATAGTAATATGCGATTCCTGTAAACGTACTATATCAAAACAATTTTTCTTAGAAAACGTAAACAAGGATTTCCTTTTCAAACTGCTTTTTAGACCCCTAGCGTTCAAAGAAATTATACACAATTTTTCCATTATAAGGAATATTTCAGCATGAAATCAAGAAACGAAGGTTAGGCCATTTAAAAAAAACCGGGAGGGGAGAGGGGGAACGGGGGAGGAGGGGGGATGAGGGGAAAAGGGAGAGGGGTATTGCCAAGGGATACAAGGGGAATCAGGATAGGAGAGGGAAAGGGGAGCTTTACAAGAATAGGGGGAGGGGACATTTGGAAATTTTCTTTTCTTTGTTTTTCCTTTCTTCCTTTCTCTTCCTCTTTTTCCTTCTCCTCCAGAGATGAGGACAGACGAGGGAGGGGAACATTCAAAAAATCCTTCCTGTAACAACAAAAGACAGCAAGCCATAAAAACAATTCAGTTACAATTTCCACGTTATCAGAAACCAGACGTAATGCATTCGTTGTCGGCAGGACCCGCCTCTTGCCACTGCTCACACGTGCAGAGCTCGGGCGAGGGGTCGTCAGGTCCCGTGGACGTTGTGGCCGGGTTGTTCAGGCGTCCGTCGTCACAGCGGCGCTGTTTGCCTGTCCTCTGCCTCGGACTGTCTCGCTCTTTGGATCTGTTCCGCTTGGAGGTAGCAGATCTGTCCCGGGGGTAGCGGTCCATGGAGCAGAGGAGGGTAGACTGCCGAGACAGGGGTCTGCTCCTGTCACTTCTGCCAACAGAGTTATTACTGTTACGTTCTGTTCCCTGTTTTGTTTGTTTTGTTTCAGTAGTTGCGGGGATTTTTCGTTTGTGCTAGACTGCACACTGGGTTTATTGTATTTCTGTCTGTCCGTCCGTCTGTTGTATCTCAGACAGTTGACAAACTTCATCTCCTCGTTTGTGCCCTGGTTGCTTACATTGTCTGCGTACAATCTCGTCTGTACATTGAGAGACATGCTGGTTTGGCTGCAAACGACGCGAAAAGGAAGCCTGGTTTTGACACTAATTTCTGTTCTTTGTGAAACCCTTTAGCCGTGAAAATGTTAATCTTTATGAATTTGTCGAGAGGAGCTGAAAGTATTTAGACAAACATACGGTCTTTAAGAAAACGCGTCAATTTGTTATCTGCGTCTCTCGCTCTCTCCATTTTAATCGAGGATCTCAGCTCACAGCCGAATTGTTTTAGTGAATGTACTATCTCGGTTTCTGCCATCGATATAGGTTTATTGTCAATCCATAACTTGGTCGTAGGCTTCTCCTCACCTGTGTCGCTGCGAAGGATAAAGGGATTGGTATTGGAGACCTGCAGCACTATACCCCTCAGTCGGATGCCCTTCACGAGGATTTCCGACCGCGTCTCCTTGGTAGCAGGGTAGAGTCGCCACAGACCACGGATAGACTGCGCTCCAAGCATGGTGCCCGGGCCAGCAGATCTCTCGGCCGATAGACACATCTCCAACACCGACGGCCGGTTTTCCTCATGATCTGGAATATCCTTCATCTTTAGAAAAACGGGATTAGTTGTCGAAAACGTTGCCATTGCGACTTGATGCAGTGGTCAACGGGGAAAGCCGCGTGCTGTAAAGCGTTACTCCGACTGTAAATTCGGCACGTGCAGAGAGCGAACAATCCGCGTCATCTCGATTCGAACGTCGCTCAACGAATCCCAGAGTCATAAGTTGATAGTGGTGTGATTAGCCTATTACAAAGGTCAGGCATTTTCCTTGGTTTCTGCAAAGTATATTTAATTGTCGTTCCCAGGGTTTCTAGTACTTTGCGTGCTTTGCCTGATGCTCTTGAACTCTTGCGAACTTACCATTTTTTTATGGAAAATGATCCCGAGACACTTGTACTGGTTCGTAATCTGTATTATATAAAACCCATATTTGAATGCAATGGGTATTTTATTTACTATCAGCTTTATTTTCCTCTGATCGATCTTATGTCTCCATGTATTACATTACTTATAAAGTTTATCTGACTTATTTGTAGCCCTTTTTTTTTGGAAATGGAGAGGATTACCAGGTCATCTGCATATAACAAACATGAAATTTGGGTGCTGTTGTTTGTGATTAAGTTACGAGGGTCATTGCAATTTGGAAGGTCTTTAAGAAATACATTGAATATAGCTGGGCTTAGTGTGTTTCCTTGAAAACAGCTTTGAGTAATCATATCTTAGAACATAGCCTGTCTAGTCTGTTGTCTTTACACATAGTTCAATCTTGTCATACATGGATTTTGTAACTTTCAAACAGTTACCTTTTAGTATAGTTTTGTGAGTAGAGCTCCATGCCACACGCTATTAAAGGCTTTCTGAAAGTCAACAAACTCTGTCCTTTCTGCCATTCAACATATCGCCTATAAGGTTTATAAGGATAAAACCATGGTCAGTGGTTCTTGAAGCTGTCTTCTGTGCTCACCTTTTCCTGTAGCCAACAGTTGACTGTCTTCAAGATAATCAGATATTCTTCTGTTTATGATGTGGCTGGAAAAGTTTCCAAATGTGTTGTTTATCGTTATCCTTATATAGTTCTTTTGAATCTAAGGGGTTACCGTTCTGATATTATGGGCATGTTTATTCTTGTTTTCCAATCGTCAAGGTTGGACGCGTATGTGACACTTTCTGGAGACTAACGTTTATGGTGTCATTTTCAATTCCGTCAATACCAGGTGATTTTCTTGTTTTTGATGGGTTTTGAGGCGTTCCATATATCTTTGAATGTGATGGGAAAGTCTTGGTATGAAGCTAAATAATCATTGTTAACTTTTCTTATTTCTTCCTGTTCTGTTCGTTAAGGTTCTGGTCTGCATGCATGCCTTTGCAATTAGCTTCTTTAGATGATTTATTTATTCATTTTGTTGCTTTGATAGCTGGAGCATTTGTGGATTCGGGTACTTCTGATTGTCGTAATAATTTTAAAGCTTTCCCAGCGCTGTTTGGGTCTTCTGTAAATGTTTCGCTAGGGCTGGCAACTTGCTTGCACATTTTCTTTTTCTTGTTGTGTTATTTGTTACATGCCTTGTTTGTTTCGTTTTTAAATATTCTTTAACGTACCGCTTTTCGGGATATCTGTTGACTGCGTTTCGTACAGAGTTGATTTCGTGCTTTAGCACGCAGCTTTGGGCTGACAAGACGCTATTTTCTGCTAATATTGATGTGTCTCTCTGTTCTAGATTTTGTTCTATTTCTGTGGCCTTATTGCAGTTGTTTTCTTTACTTGTTATAATCTGTCAGTGCACCCGTCATTCGTACGCTTCTCGATGTTAACGCTATCTTTCTCCGTTCTGATGCGTACGTTGGGATCGAGGTATGGTATTTTTCCGCATCTGTTTAGCAGCTTTGTTGTATGTACATATACATTTAAATGCAAACGCCAGTGGTCCGAGAATTCCGTGCATTTTCTATCTTCTATTGGATGTTTTCAACTGTCTACGGTGAGCGAATGAAGTCGTCTATAACACTGTTGCTATATCTAGAATGATTCTCAGTGTGTGTGTGTTGTGTGTGTGTGTGTGTGCCTTGCGCGCGCCGCACGCGAGCGTACGTGCGTGTGTGTGTGTGTGTGTGTGTGTGTGTGTGTGTGTGTGTGTGTGTGTGTGGTGCGCGCGCGCACGCGGCGCTCTGTAGGGCTAATTTCAATTTCATAGGTATCATTTGCCGTATCCTCGATGACCTCCTTACCCGACCATCTATCTCTGAAAACGGATTTCTGGCGGCTTCCGCTCTACTTATGCGCAGTACCACAAGACGTCATCAATCAGCTACGTGGCTGGGCTGTGCGATCAAGACAGCGAAGCCTTCATTAAACAACATGCATATCGCACACCAACGTCTGTCTTCCGGGCACCGCCGGAAAGGGGTGCCTGTTACAAAGAACTCGATCTTCGTGTCCAGCGTTTATTTCCGCCAGAAGAAGCGTCTGTACCATGCCAGTCTCCGTCCCCTTCCGCTTGTTATATCGATGTCGGCGAAGAATGTGCTGTCAACCACAAAACGAAAGTGAGTAGGTTAGTGGTGGTGGGAAGGGGAAGGGGAGGGGGTGAGTTCGGTGCATTCTTTCTTCTACTTTCTTTTGTTTTGTTTTGTTTTTCACAGATAGTAATACTCCATATCAGAACAATACGCTTTATATAGAGAGTTAATGTCTCTATTCACGTTTTTCTAAAACCACTCAGACTTAACAAACACATCGACAAAAAAAGCACTGTAGCCATCACAAAAATCTGTGAAGTCTTAAGTCGAGAAAAGGAAAATGGAATAAAAACGCACGTATACTGAAAAAAAGAATCTAGTTCAACGTGAAGTAGGGACACGAAAAAATAATAAACAGGACAGATTACGTCAGTTCCTACGGAGAAAGAAATCCATGCATAATTTGAAACTCACGCTGCTTCCAGCACCTATTGACCCTGCACAAAAACAAACAAAAGACACACAGAAGAAACAAACTTCCCCCAAAGCAAACACAAGTCTCAAGTTTACCCCATAGAGACCAAGTCAACAACCGAAACAGAAAGGTAAAATCACAAATCATTGCGAGCATTATAAACCGGTGAAAGGGTAGGGATGCAGAAAAACTGATTGCAGAAAGCAAATGATCAGTAATTTTTAACCACGAATGACAAAGGAGTGACAGAATGAAAATGTTCCTGCATGGAATTTTCAGAAAAAGCAATTCTGTTATATGCCCCGCCGCCCTCCCGCCATACACCGTACCCCATTCCGTTCGAGGCAGAGAGAATGGAAGTACAGTAGGAAGCAGGGCAGATGTTGGAAAAAGGAGGGGGAAAGAACTCATGATGAGAAGGGAGAAGGGTGGGG
>CM065725.1:51795384-51797884 GCA_033310375.1 Conus canariensis
GTTAAAGAAGCCTGAAAATTTTAGTCAAGAATGAGTGTTTAAACTATGATCCCTAAAGAACATCACGCGCGCACACACACACACACACACACACACACACACACACACACACACACACACACACACACACACACACACACATACACACACTTCGCCTGTATATTATTTTTTTTACCGAGTTCTTGACAGTGGTTATGCAGGTATAGACAGAGTGGCCGCTTTTCGTGAGGAAGAGAAGTCGCGGGAAGATGCTTGCGCCTGGGATGTCATCGTGAGATATGTATCTGGTTTAAATATGCGTAACATTCAGACATACTTAACATCGTATATGTTTCACAGTGCTGTGCGTAATACACTGAAAATAACAGACTGCTCTGGAAAAAAAAAAAGATGTGTCTAAGATGCAGACAAGACTAGATGAACAAAAATTATATGCCCTAGCCTCTCTTCCTTTTCTCCACTCACCCTCTGCCCCTTATTCTTCAGTGATGTTTATTTATATGTCATATAGGCCATTGCCTCTCTTGTATAGTGTTTGTAAAATGTCGCTCTTTCGTGTAAAACAAAGCAAAAGAACTATAGTTCGCGCACATTTTAGGCATTTTCCTTGATCGTAAAGGAGATACAAATCCTACCACAGCATCGCTGAAGTTGGTTCAGATGACGGTCTAAACGCTGTGCCTTTCTGTAGCGTTAAGGCTGGGTTAGAGCTGAAAGGGTGAATTCTCCACGCTGTAACTGATTTTCGGATCCACCGACAGGGAAAGTGGTAGGCGAAGTTCGCAGCACTGCCGACGTGTGGGGATATTTTGGAAACGTCTCGTGCGCACTGTTGTGCGGTTGTTATGTTCTGCTGACAAATCTGAGGTAAACTAGAGTGCAGTTTAGATCATTTATTTATTTACTTACTGATTCGTTTGTTTGTTTCTTATTTCATTTATGTATATATTTACTTATCTATTCATCTATTTATTTATTCATCAATTAGTTTGTTTGTTAATTCATCTTACTATTTATTTATTCATTTACGTATTTGAGAAAATAAGATGTAGATTTCTGTTTCATAGCGAGGAATGGAATGGAAGGGTGAACAATTGCAAGTAAAAGCAGCCACGAGGGTGCAGTGGTAAATTTCGGATCTAACAGGGTGGAAGACTGTGGGTTTGAATCCCAGGTTTCCCGACCAACCCTGCAAATGTCTGTGATTCTTGGGCCTTGTTTGCACGAGGACATTGTATGAAAGAAAATGCAGAGTAGTCTTGGAAAAAAAAAGCCCTCTAAAACATCTCTTTAAAAGTGTTTAAAATCAGGTCCACCGAGGAACATGGACAAACGAATCACAAGACAAAAACACGACGCGTTTCGACCCCTCAGGTCTTCGGGCAAGACAAACAACACTCTGTACAATGAAAATGAAGAACGAGCAATCACTTATCTTTGTCAATATTGCTCGTTCTTCATTTTCGTTGTCCTGAATGTCGTTTATCTAGCCTGAAGAAGACCCGAGGGGTCGAAACGCGTCGTGTTTCGTCTTGTGATTCGTTTGTCTATGTTGCACGGCGGAGTTGATTTTCAACACTTTTTAAGATTTGTTTAGATTTCCGCCTGCAGTCTCTTCACTTTGCAATTACCACTAAAACATCGTTTTCGTTCTCGTTAATCCTCATTCACACCGGCTCATATTCTGTGGTCCTCTGGGCCTGCTTCGATTTCTTTTTCATATCCATGTCCGTGGTGAGTTCGTATATGGAAGTGTTCCATGCCATTAAGATCAGGGAGACTGTTGTTGAACGGGCATTACGCCGTCTTCTGGAGGAGGATGTTTATTTGCTTTGGCTCCCTCAATCAGCAGCTGTTGTCGTCAGCTGGGGAACTAGTCGGTGGTGTCTCTCGCCCAGGTCGGCTCAGACAGGGGATCACCGAAACCAACCGAAATAAGTCAACAGCAGTGCGGTGTCTCCTCCGGCAGGTTCCTTCATGAGGGCCTGATATCAATCGTCTCTGTGGGCCTCTGATGTTGAGGTTTGCAGTAGAACGAATCTGGTTGTGGATATATCGTACAGTGGAGCCGGAAGGAACGGCTTGAAGAGAATGCCACTGAGAGGGCGTGAAAGAGGAGACAGCTGACAGACAAATACCAATGAAAATTAGATAAGGGTAAATAAACAAATCAATAAATACACCGATTACTAAATCAGCCAGAAGGAAATATGGGAGAGCGCAGACCTGTGCAGTTGTTGGCTCAGTAGATCGGACCTATAATCAGGATTTGTTGCAAATCTTGCAAGTTGGTAGATTTCAAAACATCGAATGAGCCCCATTGTTTCTGTTGTTTTGTTTTTTCTCCTTTTTTGTGCAGATCCATGCATCATCTCTTCAAAAATCAACGAAAATTTTAAAAATATTTTACCTCGCAATACTGCATAAAGTGTGGAACAAAAGCAAACATTCTGGATCTGCCCTGTGACCAAATTCCGCATCAAAATTCAAAGGGTTCATT
>CM065725.1:51810384-51812884 GCA_033310375.1 Conus canariensis
GTACTCCCGTCTTTGTGGTTTGTATGACCACAGTGCCCTGTAGCCTCATGTGCTTGTATCAACTTGTTAAGTCTCTAATCAGGGGCGGATCGGCTCTTGGGAATAGGGGGGGGGGGGCATTCACGGTGTTTCTTTGTTTTGTTTTGTTTTGTTTTGTCTTTTTTTGTCTGTTTGTTTGTTTTCTGTTTGTTTTTTCATCTTTTTTTTTCTTCCTTTTTTAAAACAATAAAGGGGTTTGTCTGAGCAGTGGAGATAACTCAGAGTAGGGGAAGAGGAGTTGCAAGGTAAGGCAGATTAAACAAGTATAAACACTGCAACAGCCCTGAACAAAAAATGTATTGATATGTGCGCCAAACACACCAGTGCGCGTGCGCACTCTCTCTGTCTCTCTCTCTCTCTCTCTCTCTCTCTCTCTCTCTCTCTCTCTCACACACACACACACACACACACACACACACACACACACACGCACGCACGCACGCACGCACGCAGGGGTAAGCAAAAGTGAGAAGAAAAAGCAGGGAAATAGGGCATTGAGGGAAGGGCGGGGGAAGAGGGAGTGTCTAACAGAGATCAAAACTGAACAATTCGGGGGGAAGGGGGACAATCTGATATCAACTCTTCAACAAGCTCCCCCATCACCTTTTTTCCCCTTGTGAGGTGTCAGGCTCTACCTGTCTACCACTACCACCCGCCCCCCCCCCGCCCCCCCCCCCCCCAACCACCACCCACTCTCCACACTCGCCGCCCTTCCCATCCCCGACCCCGTCTCAAAGAATTACCAAGGGAGACTAGAAAACGCTACCGTTATCTTCCAGTCTCTTTAGTTTTCTATTTCTGGAACAAAAGCCGGACTCGCAGCATCGTGTCATTCCGTGATGTGTTCGCTAACAATGACTGATGACAATGTCAGTGGAAGGGGAGTGGGGGGCAAGCTGGGAGTGGGGGGTGGTGGGGGGGGGGGGGGGAACTGATCTTCCGCCTTGCGATGCTGTTACAATCAGAACATCCTGCTTTGTTGGTCTAAAGAAGCCATTTGAGGTTCATTGTCACACGACCAAAACATCATTGACTTCCATTCAGGCGACAAATAGAAACGCAATCAGCATGTTGTTGAATTAGGTGGCTGTCACAATCGTTTCGCTGCCGTTCAAGATAGAATGGCAACCAACTAAACTAATCGTGTAAATACAGGATAGGCGATGCAAGGAAGTCTTTGTGGTATAAATATCTTTGGCTGTGAATGAACTTTGTTGTGTGGAAGAGTGGGCACAGTTCGTCTTCTGTCTGACTGTAAACAATCATAACGTCATCTTCCTCTCTCCGTCAATCAGTCCTGTATGATGTGCTTGACCGGGAAATCAGTTGTAATTGGCCTCAGTTTAATTAAAGAGAGAGAGAGAGAGAGAGAGAGAGAGAGAGAGAGAGAGAGAGAGAGAGAGAGAGAGAGAGAGATGCCTCGGATGATGACTTTTATCTTACGACTGCACCGAATTTAAAAAATAATTTGTTTCGTTTTTTTGTTTTTGGTTTTTTTTTTCGTGTTTATCCCCCTCCTTTCTTTTAAATGTCACTAGACCTACAACCTTTAAGAAGTCGGGTAATAAACGGGTTTCATTTTCTCATTATCGTATTCTGTCTGACATCTTGACAAATTTTCCCAGAAGGGGGGGGGGGGGGGGGGGGGGAGATTAAACTGCCTGTAGATTTCATGTTTGCGGAACTTTCCCTTTTTTTCTTCATAACTTGAACGTTGCGGGAGAGGGAACGGGGGGGGGGGGGGGGGGGGGGGGGAAGAGGAAAGAAGATTTTGACCAGTATACCTTATTAAAACTACTAACGTGAATTTCGTCCGGTTCCTCTTCCAATCTTTGCAGATGGCAATTCGAGTTGCCAGAATCGTCCGCTTAACACATCAGTTATTCGTGTAAAACGTCTTCGGAAGAGCCCAAACCATTAACACTATCGATTCGTACTAGGTTCTGTGAAAGTGTTGGCCAGCCAGTAACTCCGTTTTCTAACAGGACGCAGCAAGTGTTTCACAGAAATAGGTTGGCGCCGGCGACTCGCTTTCTCTGATCCCTACTCAAGACATTTTCTCACGGAAGGATACGGTGGTAATCGTGTGGGTCTTACCGGAAGTTTTCTGTTGTTTACTGCAGCCATTCTACACAGGGGACAACACAGTTATCACCTTGATAATGCTATATTCAAACGATGCTGTTATTGTCAGATCAAATCGTCAGTTATTTCTGCCGTATTAAAGCGAAAATATCATCAGCTATTTATTATCAAAAATATTTGTGCCCCTCAAAATTCAGATGTGCTAGACCTTTACAAGAAACAAGTACACACATCAAGCAACAAAAACACATAGACAAGAATAACCAGCAACATATACAAACCGCAATCTTCAATCAAACGTTCGTACCACACCCAAGCATACCATCACCCAGCCTCACCAATTCATTTCCTCTCTTCAGCCATACCCACCTTTCAA
>CM065725.1:51820384-51825384 GCA_033310375.1 Conus canariensis
AATTCCTATCAGAGCCATTTTATTTGTGGGAGTTTTCTGCCCGTACCGGCTCCTGCCCAAAGAAAGTTTGCTTTGGGCTCAACTGGGAAAACTGGTACCACACAGACTCTGAGAGTGTTGCTCAAATTTCCTGACCAACACTGCAGGTGTGTGTTTCTGTCGCGCCTGGTCGACGCTGGTATATATCATGAAAGTAAGCGTAGAGTACAGCCCTGTCATGCAGTCTGAGACCTGACGTCATCTTCGTCCACGTCGGTCAGTATAAAACAGAAATCTCAAATTCTGTGGCCGTTCATGTTCTGCACTCATGATGACCTCAGTTTCCATTACCTCCCTACCTCTGTGCCCTTGGTTTGGTTCTCTCGGGGTCACGGGTATCGGTAACTTCATGGTGAAGACGTTGGACGGACGGGGTGGTGTCTTCCCAAGGGAGAGTTCATTCACTCTGGCTTAGCGACTAAGCAATTATTGTCGTCAGTAGGGGGCTTAGTAGGCGGTGTCCTGCGTATGTCGGATCAGAACAGGCACTACTGAACACCGCCAAAGTGACTCAGCAGCAGTGCAGTGGCTGCTCCGGTGAACTGCGTTATGAAGACTTGATTGATTGCTCCCTGTGGATTGCCGGTGCCGGAGTTGTTGAGGGATGGGCCTGGCAGTGGCTGTGGACGGGGAGCCGGAATGAGCGGTGTGGGTGCATTGCCACTGAACTGTCCTGGAAGATGAAACAGGAGAAAAAGCGTGCTTCTGTTGGAGTCCATCCTCGGTTAGAGGCAAGCTCTAAATGCTTTAGAATCAGCACGCTCGTTTACACAAGGGGCCGCTTTCCAGGGTAGAGCGGACTGAAGAGCTGCCTGCTAGCGCAATATTTAACGTGTTTCCCTGTGTCATTTACTCAACGTCAGTCACTCGGTTTGTCCGCTCCCTTCATTCTTTCGATTTTTTTTCCCCCGGAGGATGCATGCTATGTGTAACGTGTCATCCATGCCAGCAGCCGAACTGACCTTCTCTTCCGACAGTTGGCGATAGGATTTTACGTGTTTGCATGGTGTTACGCGTGCGTTCACCCACGGAACCTCGCTTTATAGTCCCTCTTTCATGATAGTCGTGACCTGTGTGCTGTCTTTCGGAATACATCCCTATGTCGACAAATCCCGAGAAACATAGACATTCAGTTTTAGTCTTCTGAGTTGATCAGGACATTTCAGCAACACCTCTGGTTCCAGCCTCCCCTTTCTAGCCAACAGCGAGTTCATCAACTCTGTGTTGGAGCAGACCGGGACTGAAAAAGCCCACAAAATGTGTGCTGCCTCCGAGGAGGTTCAAACCGCGACACCCGTGCTCCTGCCCCACCGTAACACTACCGCTGTGCTACGCGGACAGCCGTGATGTGATAACTGTCTAGTTCATTGCACTCCTTAAGTTGTGTCATTGAAGTTGTTATAACGCTTGTATCGGGATACAATTTGCACATTAACTTCTGGTTTTGTACTGTGCAGAGCAACACACACGCACACAAATAATTTTCATCATCATCATAGCAGGTAGGGCCTTCCTACATCGGCGCCAACACTCACTTGGTGAAATTTTGTAAAAGTTATCATTTTCGCTGCTGTAAATAAGGGGAAAAATTGCACACGTACGCCACTTAAGTATAAAACAACACAATCGTAACATTATAAACACTAACCACTAAGAACACTGCCAAGGGAAGTTATCTAACAGGGTTTGATAGGACTCCTTAATCAGTTTCAGTTTCAATTTCATCAAGGAGGCGTCACTGCGTGCCGACTAGTCCATATGCGCTACAGCACATCCGCTAAGTTTTGAGACCACACTACGCATGATTTGAAGCTGATGGATATATGAATTAACAACAAAGATGAGACAATTGAAGAAGAGGGTCTCGTGATCAAAAGCTGACAAGATAACCTTCCTTTGAAAGACAACTCTCAGTCAAATATTAAGGTCGGATTTGTTTTTTAACAACTGTATCGACTTGTATGTTTTTGACATTTTTATAGAACATTAAGGTGTTTTCTAACTAAATTCACTTCGGTCCATGATGGAATGAAAACACAACAGAGAGAAAAAATGTTTGAAGTCGAGTGTTCCACGCGGAAAGTGGTTTTGGCGTGTTACACCAGCGTATTGTGAGGTGTACTGTGATTCATTTCGGCCGTTTACAGCGACTGCACAGTCTGGCCATGTGCACAAAGGAAGTGACGTCAATACTGATGACGAGGAAGCAGACGACACAGAGAAGAACGACGCCGACGTAACCGGCAGTGACTGCAGTGGGACGGCCATCAGTCGCACTCTCCCGCTTCCGCCGTGAAGAGGACAGTGTGTCCCGTCTCAGCAAAAGGCTCTGTAAAATCATATCATTCATGTAACGCTTCAGCCCACTACGGATGCTACATCATGGCTGCGAGTAAGTTTGGGAAAAAAATAATAAATAAATAACGTAACTACGTGCATATCAAAGCGTAGGGGGAGAGAGGTGGAGGGTGACAAGGAGCGATGTGGGAGTGGGGAAAGAAATGACAAGGAAAGGGGGGGGGGAGGGGGGGGCAGATTAGGAATTTTATGTAGAGAAATCTGTTCCGACTGAGAAGTTGCAACAGAACAATTCAAACAAGTTTGAAAAAGTCCAGTGACACGACCTCATAAACCAAACATTGAATGATGGTGTATTGAAACAGCTCGTAAACATTCACTCATACTATGCTGTAATAGCAAGTAAATATCTGTTGGTAGCGCATAGAAATAACACGTACATATTTGTGAGTAGGTTGAAAAAGCATGTAAATATCTAGTCATATCTTGAAATAGTATGTTAGAATCTAGAGAATGTATGTTGAAATGGCATCTGAACATTTCTTGATGGCATAATTATTGAAGTATCATGTTAATACGCATTAATATGTTGAGGAAAAACATGGCAACATTTACTGATGGTGTAGTCTCTTTAACATGCTCCAAATTTGCCATGAAATTCGATCCCGGAATACATGCTCGTAAGATACGCTGCTTCTTCCTGCAGCCCACAATCACTGTGTGGTATGTGTGAGTGCGCATGACGGAAATCATACGCGCTCGATTAAAAAAAAAAAAAGCTTAAAGATTCCCTGTTGTTTCCTCTCAATCTCAGCCATCTAAACAAAATCAGGTAATTTGTTACATTCTGTGAGTCATGGATTGATTAACTGAAATTCGTTAATGTTTGATGGATGGGGCAATTGTTGCTGAAAACAAGAAACTGGTGAGTGTTTCACATCAATAAAAACACTGTCAAGTTGAAGACAGCGGAAAGAAATGTCCGCCATTTTAATCAAAAAGAACAGACCTACTCAACAATGAATATTTTGAGACGACCTTACCATTACAGACTGGCAAGTAATGGAAGACCCCAAAGGACAAAAATACGGCAAAAGCTTTATGACTTTAAACAGAAAGAGAACAGACGTATGTAACGCACCCTTCCCACCTGATGAATGAATGCATACCGTGCTTTACGTGCGTTCAGTGAGACCCGGGTCTGTGTCTCTGGTCACTGTGAGAGAAAACACGAGAGAGAGAGAGAGAGAGAGAGAGAGAGAGGAGTCCCCATGCCGGTAATAAACAGCATCTTCCAGTGTGTGAGAATTTAGCTGAAGGGGTGCATCATCTGGAACTGGTGTGATGGACAACTGGTGCCATGCGTGCGGCTGTGGGAAAGAATGAGTGGGCTACATCCATACAGGAGTGTGCACTGCTGTTAGCTTACGGTCAGCAGGTAGCGTAAGGGGCTCACAGACGTAAATCCAAATCAACATCGGACACCAGAGAGAGAGAGGGGGGAAAAAAAAAGTCTGTAGAAACTGTTGTCGAAAAGCTACGTACAAAACTTTAAAAGGAAAGGAAAGAAAGAAGCAAAGCAATGCACAAGAAACTCTCAGACACAGGAAAAAATGTGGTGACTCGATATCATCAACATATCCACGTTTATGGAAAAAAATGCTCGGTATGCATACAGTTAAGCAGGCGAAATTGAAATCTGATACCGATATCCATTCTGAGTGTCATGTAGATGATTTCATGCAACGAATGGCTGGTGGAAGTGACGCTGGAATAAATGAAGGTTCAGAATAGTGTACATTAGATAATACTGAGCAAGAAAAGAACTAAAACAGGACACTGATGTCGGGCCTGCCACAAACGATCACTTGGCAAAAGTATTCAAAATTATTCAAAAGGAGACATGAAAAAGAAATACAAGGGGGAAAAACAGAAATGGAGGCACATATACACCTATCAAATTTTGAAAAGCCACGTCTTCCTAAAATGAGTTCTGAAATTCGGAAGTCATAGATCATACCACAGGAATGTGTGTGCCCTCTCTTCAACAGGGTCTTAAACCACGATAAAGCAAAAAGAGTAATTTTCAGCTCAAATACCAAATTATTGTACTCGTCTGGTACTCGTACAGATTAAAACGCGTGCCGCCATTAAACAGAAAACTTGTGCCAGAACTGTTCATTCTACTGAGACACAAAGTTACAGCACTCGTCCGGTACTCATACAAATTACAACGCGGGCCACTCGAGGACAAACAAATACATGGCGTTTACATTGGACAGTGGTGCATCATTGGGCTGGGTTCTGCCCTCAGGCCAATACAAGCAGAGCCGTGGACTATGACTCGAGGCATGTAAGTGTTAAAGCATCTACAGTTAAAACATTTGCTCTAAGGTTTTGGTTTTTCCTGTTGTTTTTTTTTTTTGTTTGTTTGTTTTGTTTTTCTACAGAGGTGAACCCGCCATTGACATTTTGATCCTTCAGGCATACTAAGCAAATGGATTGTACGTCTCATGAACCGGATCCAGTGTTTGGACAGGATCAAAAAGCGTACGCCGCTGATGCTTGTTCCCCTCTCGTAAATGCGCATTGTTTCTGTGCCTTCCTTCCCAGTGCCATCAATCAGGCCCCCCGGGGCAGCTCAGACAGATAGTAACAGGAGC
>CM065725.1:51830384-51837884 GCA_033310375.1 Conus canariensis
TGAAAAATGTGGATCATATCTCCCTCTGCCCAACGCTTCATCCTTCTCCGCCCCCACTTACGCCCTAACCGCCACCCCCATCCCCCACCCTTATTCACAAGTATGTATGTAGCCCATTGAAAGTTGCGGGGGGGGGGGGGGGGGGGGCACAAAGTTTATGTTATAATCTTCTTTTACATTCTCAATTAGCAACACCCTACCAACAAATATCCGTATGACTATGGCTTTACAACTGAATACTTTGCTCACTTTCGTAAAAGTGCCCACCTCATGAATACTACTAGTGCTCAAACAGTATGAAATGTGCCCGATGATATTCAGAATAATGTTCAAAACTCTACTATCTGGCAACGAAAAATCAAATTTCACCAGAAATAGAGGAATAATTGAAACCGTTTGGAATCTGTATTTCCTGGCGATTGTCCCAAGCTTGAATGTGGTAGGGCATGCATGCATGTATTGTCCATCCTCACAAGTTCTCTCTCTCTCTCTCTCTCTCTCTCTCTCTCTCTCACACACACACACACACACACACACACACACACACACACACACACACACACACACGCACACGCTCGCACACACTCGTACTGTTGTTTGTACATCCACACACTTAAATCTAAATATTTAGACACATGTGCAAAACGTGTTTGCTTTACACACGAGTTAAAACGTCCCCCACTATAACGGTAAGTCTGAATTACACCGTTTATAAAAGATGCACACAGCTGCCCCTAGTCTCTAGAGCTCTCTCTTTACACACACTAGAGTTTTGATGTTCATGTATTTTCAATATTTTCAATATTCAGCATTTCTAAATGTCCATTGTCTCCCCATTATTTCAATTGATCAATATTAGTTGACCGCAGTCCACAGTTTGTACAGTAAAATGTGCTTGAAGCACTGTCTTTTTTAAGCTGAGGTATGGTGTACTCATAATTCATTTTGCTGTAACTGTAAACAAATTCTTGTTGACCAATGAAATATGTATTTATCATTCCCTTATATATGAAAGATAGCGAAGGTATGACAAAACCATATAAAGTTTGTTTCATTTAAAGATTATGTCACACAAGAACAAAAATAAGAAGAGGGAGGAGGAGGAGGAGGTGAAGAAGAAGAAGAAGAAGAAGAACAACAACAACAACAACAACAACAACAACAACAACAAGAAGAAGATCGTTTTGTTGTTGTTGTTGTTAAGAGGACAATCTAGAGCTATTCATGGCGCTTCATAATATTACTCTATGACAGATTCTTTCATTAAGATTAAGATTACTCTATGACAGATTCTTTCATTAAGATTAAGATTACTCTATGACAGATTCTTTCATTAAGATTACTCTGACAGATTCTTTCATTCACATACACTGTATTTGTTTGTTGTTTTTTTTGCGGGTAAAAAAAGAAAAAAGATATGTAGAAACAGTCCTAACCTTATCCATACATACTCAGTCGACACATTATCATACAAGCATTATATTCACTACTTATTGTGGAAGAGATGTGTGTTTAAGTCTGTCTTGAACGTCGTGAAGCAATCTGAGCGTTTGATGGGCAGAGGTCATTTGTACATAAGTATAGTCCAAGCTGGCTATATGGAAGTCACGCAGGGCGAAAACCCTAAATCAGTTTTGTCTACCAGCTACAGTGGCGTTGTGATTAAGGTCAAGAATTGCAAACCAGGAAGTCATGTGTTCGACTGCCATCAGAGCGAAGTATTTGTGGGATAATGTCACCCCAGCCAGCTCCTACCCAGAGCTGAGTTTGCTATGCGCCCTAATGGGAAGACTGGAACCACACAGTCGGGTTTCATACGCTGAAAACATACGGTCTCTGAGAATGTTGCTTGAATTTCCTTACCACCTCTGCAGGTGTCTGTATCTGCCGGGGCCGGTTGACACTGGGCTATATCATAGATGGAGGCTCAGAGTACGGCCCTGTCATTAAGTCTCTGGCTGGAATGGAACTCCATAATCTCAAATTCATCCTCTCATCCTCATTAATCAGCATTTTAGAGAAAAAAAATGTCTCTTATTCTGTAGCCCCTGACGCCATGGTCCTCGTCGTGACTTTCGTTTTGATCTTCTCACCACGTCTATGTTGGTGAGTTGTATCGAGGTCGTCAGTCATGGCGAGTTCATGGGGGACTGTTGCTGGACGGACGTGGTGGCGTCCCACGGGGTTTGACGCTCCCTCCCGGTGACTCCACGAGGTAGGAACTGTTGCCATTAGTAAGGGGGCTGAATAGAGTGTTCCGCTGGTGTTAGATCACAACAGGAACTACTGAACACCGCCGAAGTGACCCAGCAGTAGTTCAGTGTCTGCTCTGGTGGGTTGCCTCTTGACGACTTGATACTGGCTGCTTCCTGTGGATTGTCGGGCCGTGGATGGACAAGAAATAAACGTTTTTGATAAAGAGACGGGAGTTGTTCGGTTTGGCCAAACTGAACCAGAACATAGGTAAAAAGGAGGGATTTGCTCGATTCGATCAATGAAATAACAACAACAATAATCACTTCGATACTGGGGGGATTTACATCCAGCCAACTTCAATACAACCAGCCTTCAATCTTCCGTTTATCACTAGAATGTACTACTTACGGGGGTCAGAGGGCACGTGGCTGCACTGTGAATTCACCAGGTCCCTCAAGTCGTCTCCCTTCATGTCCTGCATGTAGTTGTCGTCGAGCGACAGAGTCATCAGACACGTCAGCTCCATCACTGAATTGTTGCGCCCTCCGCTTGGGGTGAAGCCCAGTCTTACGCTGCGTGGAGAAATCCCCCGTCATGAAAACATCACGCGCCCCCGCGCGCGCGCACGCATGCACGCACACGCACGCACTCACGCACGCAGGCACGCACGCACGCACGCACGCACGCACGCGCGCGCGCGCACACACACACACACACACACACACACACACACACACACACACGAGAGAGAGAGAGAGAGAGAGAGAGAGAGAGAGAGAGAGAGAGAGAGAGTATAAGAAACAAGAAATATGTTTGGAAATATTCTATTAGATATTCAACACTTATAAATGAAGCCAAATATGCAAGCATCTAACCAGGAGAAATAAACTCAATCAGGAAACGCAGAATATGGCTCTTTCTGACGTATAAATGGATGTGGTGAAGTCGTTCGTGGCGATGGTCCTCAGTTGTGTAATTAACTCTGCTGATTTGAACACATAAGAAAACTAAAGAATCCTTGGTAAAAAAGCAAAAGCTATGCCAGTGTTTCAAGGAGCCTCTTACAGAAGAGAACATAAAGAGAGGAAGTGGCTGCATATCGAAACCGAGACACTGAGAGAGAGAAGAGAGAGAGACAGAGAGAGGGAGGGTGAGGGGGGGTTGGGGGGTGGGGGGGGGGGCTGTACATACGTACCTTGAAGGCTCATGCAAAAGGGAGATATTTAGGTCTTGCAGGCGATCAAAGTCTTTGTGGCCTTGGGCTCCCTGCCAGAGAAACAGCTTCTGACTGGAGGAGAAGAAACACAGACCAACGGTCTGCCACCGCCCGTCAGGCTCGGGTTCAAATCCGAAACTGTTCTTGTAAGTCGATCCGGTACTTGTGCGTTGATGTATCGCTAGTTGGTCAGTCTCCGTTTCTGTGGACAAACGGTGATATCAAGAGTTGAAGAATAAATCAATGGGATGATCATGTAACAGTCTGTTTCAGGTAAGAACAATGATGAAAAGGAAAGAGAGAGAGAGAGACAGACAGACAGACAGACAGACAGACAGACAGACAGACAGACAGGAGGAGGAGGAGGAAACGATGGCAGATTTACGACGGGAAGAAAAGAAGGGAAAAGGGAGAGAGGAGTAAACAGTAGAACGTAAACCAAGAAAGCAAGGAAGGGAAGAGCATATGGTAGACAGAAGGAACAGAAAGAAAGAAAGAGAAGGAATATAAGAGCTGATGGTTGAAAAAAAAAAATAAAGGAAGATAGGGAACGAAGAGAGTCGCAGATGATGTACAAAGGGTTAAAAGAAAAGTAAAAGGAAGGAAAAGAGAGAGGAGCAAACGATAGATAAAAGACACCAAAAAAAAAAAAAAAAGAAGGAAAGGGAGATTATACTCAGTGAGCTAGATCTATCTCAGAGCAAGGCGTATATCGTATACCCTTTTCTAGGAAACAGGGGGGGTATTTGTCGGACAAAACAACTGGGTTTTAGCCGGGTTTTTTTCCGAGGTTGGACAAAACGGCCAGGTCGGACAAAACGGCCGGCTACAGGTGTTTATAAATCCAGCAACAACTTTTCGGAATACGGCTGATATTGAAATTTCTAGTTTGTGTGTGTGTGTGTGTGTATGTGTGTGTGTGTGTGTGTGTGTGTGTGTGTGTGTGTGTGTGTGTTTTGTAATGCTCAAAGCTCGCTGGGACACTTTCACTCCTAGATGAGCGCGATTTTGCAGGAAGTTGGAAGCTATCAAAGGGAGATTACCTTAATGGTGTCGGACATAGTCGTTTGGTGCAACACACCCGATGCCAAAATGTTGTCATTGAGCGAGTATCTGCGTTCGTTAATAACTCACTGACTGACAGTTTTTGCGGTTTGTGACAGATATCACTGACAGTCTTGTGAGTCTAGTGAAGTTGACGAGACTGTGATCAAACCAGAGCCATCCACAATCATATTGGCACGTGGAAGGGATCTCTGAGACTTGGCACAACATATATTCTTACCTTTTTTCTCGACTTTTCTCTACATATTTTCAGCTTCAAACGGTACAATACGATCAGTTCTACGTGATCTGATACACAGGTGCAGAGGAATAAATGATAGACAGAAAGTGAAAGGTTTAGAGGAGCAAGTTACAGAAAGAAGGTAAAGTAAAGCGGGGGAGGGGGCGGGGGGGGGGGGGGGGGGATAAGAAAAAAAAAAACAGATTGTAGTAGATAACAGAAAGAAACAAAGGAATGGGGAGGTAAAGGGGAATAAATGATTGTTAGAATGCCACATGAAGCAACAAAGACAGGGAAGAAAGAGGAGGGTATGATAGATAGAAGGCGAGATAAAATGACAAAGAGAGAGAGAGAGAGAGAGAGAGAGAGAGAGAGAGAAGGTACAGAAGATCAAAATGACAGAGAGAAGATAACAAAAAAAGGAAGGGAGGAGGTTGGGGGGGGGGGGGGGGGGGGGGGGGGAGGAAGAAAGAAGATTTTTTTTTTAAAAGAAAGAATAAATAAGAGAAAGAAGGAAGACAATAGCATATGAAAGACGCAAGGTAAAAGAATGGGAAAAAAAAAAAAAGAAGAACAGGAGGAAGAGGGAAGATGGTCATAGAAGATAAAAGAAGAAAACAACAACAACAACAAAAAGGAATACAATAGTAAATAATACAATACGATGTGAAAGCAGGGGAGGGGGGGGGGGGAGTAGAAAGAACAAATAATAAAAAAAGAAAAGAAGGAAGGAAAGACAGAAAGTAAAAGAAGAACAGAAAGTAGAGGGAGAGAAGATAAAATGGCACGTGGAAGGTAAAGAATGAAGGCGGAAAGAGGAGAGGAGCAAAGGAAATATGCAAAGGATTGACAGAATGAAGAAAGAGAGAAAGAAAGCAGAGGGAATGAGGTGCCATTGGCAGATATAAGGTAGAAGTTCAAGGATAGAAAGGAAAAGAAAACAATCAGCAAAAAGAAAGATAGCAAAAACAACTAAAAAAAAAAAAAAAAAAAAGAGCGAAGGAAAGATAGTAAAAGAAAGAAAGAAAAAAAGAGAATAGAGAAAGTAGCGAAAAGATTGAGAGGTGCCAATGATAGATAGAATGGTGAGGAAAACAAAAAAAAAAAAAAGAAAGAAGTATAAGGAAAGAGAAACAAATGATAGATGAAAGGTAAAAGAGAGAAAGAAAGAAAGCGAGTTCAGTGAGCAGAAGATGATTGATAGAAGGTGAACGAAGGAAAGGAAGGAATAAATGAGAAAGAGAGAGAGAAAGTGAAAGAAACTTTAATAGACAAAAAAGAGTGCAACAGAAAAAAAAAAAACTTAGTAACCGAGAATCGTTTACTCTCTTTCTCTCTCTCTCTCTCTCTCTCTCTCTCTCTCTCTCTCTCACTCTCACTCTCTCTCCTCTTCCTCCTCCTCCTGCTCCTCATCCCCCTCCCCCTCCGCCATATCAGCATCTCTCTGTCTGTCCGTCTGCACGCGCGCGCGCGGCACACACACACACACACACATACACGCGCGCGCGCGCGCTCGCACGCACGCACGCACCCCCCCCCCCCCCACACACACACACACACACACACATTTCCTAGTGATAGCAAAAGGATGAAAATCACAGAGCTCTAAAATACAAAAGGGACGTCGTCACGGTGACCTGATTTCCCTTATTTCTTTTCGTTATCTTCAGATATTTTGGCTTGTATGATAAGAGAAGAGAAGACTATAGAAGATCACTGTATTAGACACTGTTTTTAAACCAGCCAGTTCGCTGATGGCACCATTTTTACATTAGACGGAAGTAAAGAATCGCATCAATAACTGTTTGGAATGCTCAATGAATCTGCAGATTAAAAAAAAAAAAAAAAAAAAAAACATATGGAAATAATTTTAAGTATTTTGATTGGGATGTATAAAGAAATCAAAACCTGAAAGAATGATCTTATGAAATCCCCACACACGTACCGATGACGACCTCAATAACCTCATCCTCGTTAAACCTGAACGCCATCAACGTGCCCGAACTCTCCCAGTCGGCCAGCATTACCCAACACATGTAGACGTCATTTCCGCCGGTGACGTTTGGCACGTGCGCTGTGACGTACTGACCGACCTCCAGCCGCTGAACTATTTTGACATCCTGGGAGTTGATGTCACCGAGGAGGAGGTTGTCCACTGTGTCGTCTCGAAGAATAAGGACGGGGCAGTTTGACTCCGTTGGGAACAGAGCCTCTGTCACATTGGGGTACCACAGGGCGAGCAGCTGGTAGTCTTCTATCATCAACAAACACATCAATGAAAATGCACGCTGTTTATAGCTCAGTGATAGCAACAAAAACAAATTAAGAAACTTAAAATTCAAAAAAGAAAAAGTAGCGTATTAGGCACTGGCACACACATGTTCCTGTGCCAACACACCCATAGGCCTACACACACACACACACACAACACACACACACACACAAATGATAAAAATGATACAACCAATGTTAGGTAGGTGCTCAAGGTCTGACCAGCGCGTTGAGCTAATGCTTTGGTCGTAGCCACGAGACCCTCTTCTTAAATTATCTCATCTTAATTATTAATCTATTTATCCGTCAGCTTTTAATCATCCGCAGTGTGGTCTCAAAACTTAGCGGATGTGGTGTAACGTATGTGGACTCGTCTACACGGTGTGACACCTCTTTGATGAAACGGAAACGGAAATGGAACTAGCGCATTTGAAAATAAACGAAAAGTCGTGTTGTATGTCGGTCACTAACAGCAAACAAAGGAAAAATAAAATACATCAGAAAAAGCATTATTCCAAAAGGTGTGTTGGTC
>CM065725.1:51847884-51917884 GCA_033310375.1 Conus canariensis
AACACCCAACCCTGTGTCGCCCCTGGATCTCATTGGGAGGGGAGGAAGGGAAAGAGGAGGGGAGAGAGGGGCAAGATCGGCCACTGCCCGCTATGTTTGGAGCCCTCTCCTCCATTACTTGATTATCACCTGCTAATGAAATATTTTGCCAACAGACCTGTAAAAAGACACTACGACCTGTTTGTTCACTGATAGCGATTCATGTTTTTAAGACGATTAGTGAAACAACGTATTCACCATGCGATCATTTGTTTTCATACTTGAAAAAGCACGAAGAAGAGAATTAGAATAAGAAAGACCTAAAAGACTGAAAATGTGAGTCATTATCAATATTTAGCCTAGTACCGTTTACATTTCAGTCACTTAAGGGAACTCCCCCCCCCCCCCCCCCCCCCCCCCCCCACGTCCCCTCCTAGTCCCCCCACCCCCACCCCGAATTCTCTGCGAGTTGTTCAGTGAGCCTGCATTTTTGTTTTTTAGAGTGGCGTCCCTTACACAAACAAATGGCGGCGGGTTTGAGTGGAGGCAGTCAGCCTGTCAAAGGTTTGCGAGTTCCTGTCGGACATATTGTCGTCAGTGATCGATGGAGGAAGACAGAACTTGCGGCTGAACTTCAGAGTAATGTAGACACTTTTCAATTCTTATGTTTATGCATGGTCTGCATAACTTGTGATTCCATCGACTCAAGGACTCAAAACAGTGACTTGTTCACAGTGGCGTCTGAACCAGGAAAGGGGAGGGGGGCACCGACGCCCACAATGAGAATATAAGGCTGGGGATGGGGGCGGGGGGGGGGGGGGTTACTTACTGCTACCCTCTCCACAAAATTGGTAAGCCAATGGGGTACGGAATAACCAAGAGAAGAGGAAGGAGGTACGAGGGGACGGGATTGGGAGAAAACAAAGAAGGAAAGAAAACTTCTTTTGTTTACTCATTTTAAACGCCTTCCACCTTTCCATAAACTTATTTCGGTGAGATGGATAAGGGGTTATATACCCCACAACCATCCCGACCTCTCTCACTGTGTTTATTAAATTGAAAAAAAAAAAAAGAAGAAAAATGAGACCCCCCACCTCCCCACTTTTACACTTTTGTGAAGGAAAAAAAAAAAAAACAAAACTAGAACATTGGAGTCCTCTGTATCTCCCTCCCCTCCCCCCTTCCCCACTCGGGCAAAGATGACAGTCTCTTGTCGCCCCCCCTGCTTCTCCTTGTCTTCCGACCATCTGACAAATTTGAAGATTTTCAGTCTCAGCCCTCCTTCCCTCCACCGCTCCCTCCCTTCCTGGTTTTGGCTTTTCCTTTGTAATACATAACTTTATAAGGTATGAAAGATTGGAATCATGAACACAGACACACACACACACACATACACACACACACACAATGTATACACACACGTACACACACATACACACCTATTCACTCACTCACTTACACTCATACAGTACAGTCACATGCACAATCATGTGTGCTCACGGTGCATGTCATTGTATCAGTATGTGTGATGCATACAGAATGGCTTTGCACTGTCCACATACGTGTGCGTGTTGTGTGTGTGTGGTGTGTGTGTGTGTGTGGGGTGTGTGTGTGTGCACTTTCTCCCTCATGCATGCACTCTATGTTTGGGGAGTGGTTTTATTTGTGTAGTATATTTTGATTTACTCATTTGTTAAGAGTACTTATTTATAGTGCCGGTCGTCGGTGAGAGGCCAAGCTCCAAGAGTAGCCTGCACAGTCCATACTCTCAATCTCATTACACATCAGGCTGCCAACCTGGGCAGAACCTGACTGAAGAGCTGTCTGAGGTAGTAATCATTCATTTCCCTCGTCATTCAGTCAAATATTGGTCACATAATTTTTCACTCATTCCTTTGTACATCAATGACACAACTAAGGAAAGTCTTCATCAAGAGAGAATGCATGGCAAATTTCAGTCTTCTGTTCATCATGAGTAACAAGGACACTTTTTACCCATTAAGTATGAATGCATGGCAAATTTCATGGTCTTCAGATTCATCTTGAGTAAGGTCACTTTTTTTTTTTTTTTACATAACACTTTTAACAGCAGAGTATATTTCATCAACAAATGCATTGAACACACACACACACACACACACACACACACACACACACACACACACACACACACACACACACACTTTGCTTTATACAGTCTGTCTCTAGCTAACTGAAAAACTGTTGACAAAATCCTTGTGTTTAGGGTGGTGGTTGCTGTTTTGGAGGTGGTTTTGTTTTTCTCATTTTTTGTTTGTTTGTTTTAAAATTTCACCTTTTCAGACATCAAAATATTTTTGTCATATCCTATGCACAAGGACAGAGTCATTGAATGTCGTGTTTGGAGATTTGGGGTTCTGTAACTTTGACTTTTGATGAAACAAAGAAGGTTGGCTGTCTTGATGCTTTTGCAGGCACAAGCATGATTTGAAAAACTTTTATGGAAGTTTATAAAAGGAAGACTAGTAAATTAATGAACTAAGTAAACAGGTGAGAAGTGTGATGAACAGTGAAGTTATTTTGAATTGGTACTGAAGTTTTGTGCTGCACAATTTGTTTTCAGGTGAAGTTCAGGCCACAGCCCAGCATAGGCGATTTAATGCTGATAAATATAATAATAGGAGATGGTTTGCTTAATACTGCTACAGGTTAATGTACTTTATTCAAGAAAGAATGCTTTGACTTTTGACTTTCTGGCTTTTCAGTCATAAAGAATTCATTTATGTAGCTGGGAAAAGTTTATTAAGTGATTGTTGCTTGCAAGCCAACATACTGTGCATTAACCTGTTCATTAAACTAGACAAATCGAAATTTTGTTGCACTGCAATGTCTCGGATTATCCAGTGATGAACACGAGTAATAGGTGAAGCATTAGCTCTTCTTTTCAATTTTTTGCTATTAGCGATCCTGTATAATTATTTAAGCCTTCATGAGTAGAGTCTTTAAAGTCCTTGTAACTCCCTTTGATTTGAAAATCCTGTTTCAAGGCCATAAAAGTCAGTGAAATTTTGATTAAAATAAAAAAATTTTAATGAAGGGTGCTTAAAAATGCTCCCAGTCATTGTTGCATATACAAGTTTTTTTGAACAGCAAAACTGATAGAAATAGGAATGTTACCAGTACAATAAACTTGACACTGAGATATCATTTTTCAATATAGTTGTCATATGCTTGTGACCTCAGGTTGGTCTGCTGCTGACATGTTTGAGTAATGAGTGCATTCCATTACAACAAACATAACCTTAACTCTGCACAAAGTTTTACAGTCTTTAGAAAATAAAACAAAAATTGGGGGTCTTTAAAAGTCCACAGAAAGACCACAAAATTTTTTTGGATAGAATTGTATATATACTATGCTTTATCTTCCGGCTGTAAGGCTTCGATAGTGATTAGATAAATACATTGGATGAGAAAACCTACAGGCAGTGGGTATCAAATGTCATGTATAAAATGTCACTTTTGTGGGTATTAAATAATTTTCAGTATGACTTAAACCACTACCTCCCCACCCCTTCTCCTCCCACCCTCGTCCCAAATTATAAATCAAATCACTTTTTTTTTCCCCGTTTTTTTAAGGGTGGTGGGGGCCGGAGGAAGTTTGGGATGTGTGGGTGCAGAGTAGGAAGAGATGGAGGTGAAGGCAGTCAAGTGCATATGACACCCAGACATGTGGTGATGATGTACTTGTTGCAGAAAGTGTGCAGGTTCAGTTTGAGGACAGTCTGGAAGTGGTGGACTTTCATCCAGCCAGTCATGTGGGTGTCATCTATGTCTCAGAGGCTGACGTCATTGGCACTAATAGCTACAAACGAAAATGTGCCAAACTCAGAATGGTCTGTGTGTGTGTGTGTGTGTGTGTGTGTGTGTGTGTGTGTGTGTGAGAGAGAGAGAGAGAGTGCATGTGTTGTGTGTGTGTGGTGCTTGTGTGTGCACGTGTGTTTGTGTGTCTCTTTGTGGTTGCCTTTGTTTGTGTGTGTCTGCTTGTCGATGAATCTGTGCTAAATCTTTTGGGGGAATATGTGTGTTATTGTGCTGTACGTTATGTACTTTTTCTTTGGTCTCATAGACCTGTACTGAAGAAGAGAGGATGTGTGAAGTGAATACAAATAATTTCTTAATCTTTTCAAGTGAATGTACTGGTACATATGCACACAGACACAACACACACACACACACACACACACACACACACACACACACACACACACACACACACATACGCACACGCGCACACACACATATGTGCGCACACACAGGTATGTTCTTGTAAAGGCTGGTGAACGATATTACGGCTGGTGAACAATTACAGTTTTCATACACTCACACACACACACACACACACACACACACACACACACACACACACACACACACACACACACACACGCACGTAACCCCCCCCCCCCCCCCCCACACACACACACACACATATGCAAACAGAGTAAGAAATATATTTTTAAACAATGTGATATCTGATGATTATTCCCATGGCAGGGCAACAGAGTGAGAGGCATTGTTCTTGTTGAGTGCACTCCAGCCAGTGAACAGTATTACGAGAAGGTTCAGACAGTATGTGGACTGGAGATGGGACTGACCGTCATTCCTATCACTTCAGCTGATCACGCCGCTAGTCTTCTGGTACAAATGGTCAGTCAGCATGCATTTTGTGGTGTGTGTCCGTGTTTGTCACCTTACCATGTTTAAACATGTGTACATGTGGACTTTGTTTATGTGCAGAGGAGAAAGTGGTTATTTTTTCACCTGTGCTTGATTGTTTTGTCTGTCAGCAAGATTATGCAAACACTATAGAACCAATGTTAACAAAGTTGGTGGAGAGATGCAGTGTATCCTAAGGGAAAATCCCGTATGATTTTGGGAGAAACCAGGTCAGAGATGGATCCAGAATCAGTCGGCAAGATTGTGAAAAATTACTGAACCAGTTGTAGTAAAACTTTGGAGAAAGATGGGAAATGGGTTAAGGATGAACTGTCAGAGTTTTGGTTCAGATTTGCGGAGCAAACCTTGATTAAGTGACAGATCCAGGATCTGTTCGACCAGCGCAGAGGTCTGTGCTCTCCCTTGTGTTCTTTGAGATCTACAAGTTTTCGGTTATTTATGTTTGAAATCTTTAAAGTGAAAAAAAGTGGGCACTTAAGGAAACTTATAGATCTGTTGAGGGAATTTTAGAAAGAGGAAATTTTTGTTTTTAGTTTCCTTTCTGTTCCGTTCTTTCCAAACTTACTATAGGCTATAGCATCATTGTTGATTACTCTGCATTTGCAGAAAAATCGTAACATACACTGTTTTCTTTGTTGCACTGTTATTCTGTTTTAGTTATTGGTAATCCTTCATACCTTCCAATGGCAGAAAGGATGGAATTTTAAGACCATGGAACATCAAAGATGGAAGGGGGGGGGGGGGGGGGGTATTGCAGGGGAGGGGGGGGGGGAGGAGAGAGGGGAGGAGGTGGAGCAGGGCTTTGTTCATAGTGTAATTTCAATTTCATATGTTTTGTTTCTTTGTCTGTTTTTAAGCTATTTTTGTAATTTACAGATTCACAAAATGTTTTGCCAAGGTTTCTTTGTGTGTTTGTCCTTCCTTTTCTGTCCATTTCTTTAAATACGTTATTGAACATGTTTTATATAGAGGTGCCAAGCACTGCGCTTTTGGCATGGCACACTACGATTTTGTTGAGAAAGGTACGCTACAACACTTTAAAATAAAATACTTCATTAAAAACCAAAAATGTGAAAAAAAGAGAAAATTGCTACAGGGACTTGGCAGCGGCTTTATCAGAACTGAGATAACATAGACCTTCAATCTGTTGACTTTTGCTGTTTAAAGAAAAAAAGAATCCAAGTTTGGTAAAGAGAGGAAGAAAAAGCAGAAGAAAACTTGTTAACGATGATCGTGATCTTTCCATTGTCAGTCTTGTAAAAAAATTTTCATTATGTCTTTTCCTTTAAGGTCAAGTCAAACTCACACAAGAACTAGCAAGATTTCTGTGGAATCATAGTCAGCCATCATGTCACGTGGGAAGCAAAGTGCGACTGAAAGTGCTTTTGAGCCTGACTTGTCACATAGCATTCAAGTGCCACACCTAAGATTGAATGCTACACTTACAAAATGTCAATTGCTACACTTTGTGTTTGTTACTGTGTTAAGGCCTTGGCAGTTCTGATTATAACGTAAAAGTTATTCTATGTGGATTTTATGCATGGTAAGAGGTATTTGTGTGTGGGCTGCAGGATGTTGTTTTGTACTTGTAGACAGATAACATGCGTGATGAATGTTAATCCTCAGGTGGTTGCGGAGGGCAAATCGGACAGCAATCCCTTCAAGACATGGCCTGACCCTCCCAATGAGGACGACTGTATTCTGACCACCCTGCAGACTGTGCCTGGACTGGGCAGCACCAAAGCCAAGCTGCTGCTGGAAAGGTTCAAAAGTATGGCGTCAGTTTTGTTTCCAGGTGTACTGTTTTAAGTCAAAGAGGGATAGTTCCAAGATTTTTTTTTTTTTTTTTAGGAATACATTTTTTTTTGTGCATGTAGAGAAATGAAGCTTACAAAATGTTGACGTCACATTGTTTTCAGTTCAGCATGTTCTTTCCCCACAGGATTAAATGGAATCAAGTCGTCACTTTGTCATGTTCTTTTTTCCAGGTTTGCATGGAATCTGCTTTGCTAGTCAACAGGTAAGCATCCAGACCAATCTTGGACTGCTTTGTTTTGTTTTGTTTTGTTTTATTTTTGACCCTACAGTTGTTGTTTTTTTATATGGTGTTACTATGGAACAATATAAATTCTATATATTGTATGAGAAAATGTTTTAGATAAAACAGTGGAAAAAATTTCTAGGATGTCAATAACATTTCCAAATTAAAATGATTGATCAGAAAAGAAATGTCTACTTTGAAGCACTCATGCTAGAATTGTTTGTCTGATATGAAAGCAATTTGCTGTTTTGAAGTGATTTTAAGATACCGTGTTAACGAAGGCCAGAACAAACAAAAAAAGAAAGAAAGAAAAAAGAAAATTACCAAATAGTGACTACAGAAGCACTGCATGATTGATCACAATAATGCTACATGCTTCAAAATCGAAAGGATTACCATAGCATTTTGCTCATCTAATTATAATTAATACATAAATTGACAGAAGTTAAATGAAAGTCGACCACAATAGAGGGAACTAATAGAATAAGTTATGACCATTTAAAAAAAAAAGTCTGTCATAACAGGTGATTGATACAGTGTAATAAAGCACTTGACAAAAAGCAGATGGTTTCTAAAATCTGCTAACTCACTGCCTGATGCAAATATATGGGGTGTTGGTGTATATGTGTGTCAGCCTCAAACATTTGATCTTTTTGAATGTTTTTCACATTTATACAGCTTCAAATTAATTTTTGTAAGTATTGCCTTCATATTATGTCCTTAGCTACTCTTGCTCTTTGGTGTTAGTTAAATACCATCATGTCTGCTCTTTGGTGTTAGTTAAATACCATCATGTCTTCCTTGTCTACCCGTAGTCTTTGGTGTTGCTTATATATGATCATGTCTTTGCCTAATCCTGTCCTTCACAGCAGCTAAGGCACCATCTTGTGTCCCTTTCCTTAACCTGCTCTTTGGTGCTGTCTGAGCACCTGTCCTGTCTTCCTTTCCCAACCCTGTTGTTTAACGTGCCTAAACATCATGTCTTCCTTTCCCAACCCTGTTGTTTAACGTGCCTAAACATCATGTCTTCCTTTCCCAACCCTGTTGTTTAACGTGCCTAAACATCATGTCTTCCTTTCCCAACCCTGTTGTTTAACGTGCCTAAACATCATGTCTTCCTTTCCCAACCCTGTTGTTTAGCGTGCCTAAACATCATGTCTTCCTTTCCCAATCCTGCTGTTTAACGTGCCTAAACATCATCATATCTTCTTTTCCCAATCCTGCTGTATAACGTGCCTAAACATCATGTCTTCCATTCCCAATCCTGTTGTTTAACGTGCCTAAACATCATCATGTCTTCCTTTCCCAATCCTGTTGTTTAGCTTGCCTAAACATCATCATGTCTTCTTTTCCTAATCCTGGTCTTCATATTGCCTAAGCAACCACATGTCTTCCTTTCCCAATCCTGTTGTTTAACATGTCTAAATATCATCATGTCTTCTTTACCTAATCCTGGTCTTCACGTTGTCTAAACATCATCATGTCTTCTTTTCCTAATCCTGGTCTTCATGTTGCCTAAACATCATCATGTCTTTTTTTTCCTAATCCTGGTCTTCACATTGCCTGAACATCATCATGTCTTCTTTTCCTAATCCTGGTCTTCACATTGCCTGAACATCATCATGTCTTCTTTTCCTAATCCTGGTCTTCACGTTGCCTAAGCATCATCATGTCTTCTTTTCCTAATCCTGGTCTTCACGTTGCCTAAGCTCTATCATGTCTTCCTTGCCTACACCTGTTGTTTGGTATTGCCTAAACACCATCATGTCTTCTTCATTTATGTCTTCCTTTTTCTAATCCTGTTTTTAAATTATGTAAACACCATCATGCCTTCCTCATTGTAGTCATGTTTTTTTAGATTGCCTGCGCACCACCCTGTCTTCCTTGCCTAGCCCTAGTCTTTGGCATTACTGTAACACCATCATGCCCTTCTTGCCTTATCCTGTTCTTTGGTGTTGTCTGAACACTGCCATGTCTTCCTTGCCTAACCCTGTTCATTAGATTATCTAACTGCTACCTTGTTGTCATTGTCTAAACCTATTTTATAGATAGCCTAAAGACTGTCAGTTCTTCCTCGCCTCACCTGATTTGGATATTCCTTAATGCCACCATGTCTTCTTTGTCCAATCCTGTTCTTTGGAGTTGCCTTAACTCAACGTCTTTCTGGCCTAATCTTGTTCGGAGGTACTTCCTTAAAACCATCTTGTCTTGCTTGCCTTACTCTGTTCTTCGGAGTTATTTAAGCACCACAAGAGGGGCTCATGGTCAAATGGTAAGAGCATTTGCTGTGGAGCAGACAATCGTCAGTTCAAACCACTCTTGTTGGGTCAGACTTTTCCACTTGAAAATCCTTCCTGTCCATCTAGCAATAAATAGGTACCAGATTCAGCTCAGGGAAGACTAAAGGCAGTAGAAGGAAGGGATGGGCTTTGCCTTCCATTATGCTGTGTTGTTGAGAAGGTAAACCTCTGACAGTTATGTACCCCTATGGCAATAGGCTGTTGGACCTTAACCTGTTTTAATCTTAAATCTTTCAGTCCTTCTGAGTTTACAGCCTGGGCAGCCTCTCCAGCCAGTTTGGGCTGATACGCATGAATGGAAAGGATACTTCACTTTAAAAGATATTATCTCAAAAACTTTGGCAAGAGGAAAAACAAAACAACAGATGGTTACTGCTAAGTGATTGTACACCATGCAAAATATTACAGTGTCAGATAATATGATACACTTCTGGACTTATGGTGCCTTGATTAACATAAACATTGTTTTATTATCATTATCATTGCATGAACAGACTGGGCACTTCATTTCAACTCTAAATATCCAGAAAACTATTCCACCAAACTGGACAATTCTGCACTGTTACAACAAAATTAATTGTTTGGAAACATAGCATAATTTTGTATCATTCTATGCATTATTGGACACATTCAAACATGATTTTACTTACATAATAACTCCATCTTTGAATGTCAGCAGTCGATTCAATTTTGGCCCAAAGATTTCAAAACATTAAACAGGTTTATAAACAAGCTTTTTAGTATTAACTGTGTCAAACTAAAAGCTGTAATTTGCATAGTTTAGGAGTAACACGGGTTTAAGTATATCAGGTCTGTTGCCTGAACATTACTCAGGTGCATGTTCATGGCACTGTTCAGCAGCACAGGAGCACTGCTCGGATGCAGGGTTGAATGCCATCATGTCTTCCTCATCAAACCCTTTCTTTAAATAAATCAGAGTTACTTCATCATATTTTCCTTGCCCAAGCATGTTTTGTTGTGTTGCTGTATTCAAAATACCCTTATGTCTTCATTGGAGTTGCTTAAGTATCATCATGTCTTCCTTGCCTAACCTAACTCTTTCAAATGGCCTGAATACCATCATCATTCTTCTTTGCGTAACCCTGTTCTTGCGAGTTGCCTATACATTACCATGTTCTCCTTGCTTAATGTTGTTCTATGAGGTTGCCTGCATAATCATCATGTCTTGTTTGCATGTGCCTGTCGTCCATTTTTGCTTGCATACCATTGTCTTCTTTGACCAACTATCTTCTTTGTGGTCAAATTCTGGTACAGGATTTAACTGAAGTTGTGGGACCAGCATGTGCACAGGATGTCTGGCAGTTTTTCAATGGTAAGAGGTTTGCTGCTCTTCTTCCTCCTTTCTCCTCTCTCTCTCCCTCCCTCTCTCTGTCTGTCTCTTCCTCCTCCCCCTCCTCCTCCTCTCTCTCTCTCCCTCGCTCTCTCCTCCTCCTCCCTCTCCTCTTCCTTCTCTCTCTCTCTCTCTCTCTCTCTCTCTCTCTCTCTCCTCTCTCTCTCTTTCTCTTTCTTTCTAACCCCTTCCCATCTCTCCTCCCTCCCTCTCTTTCTCTCTGTCTGTCTGTCTCTCTTTTTTTTTAATTCTATTTTACTTTTTTTTTTTTTTACTCTGTGCCTTATTCAGAATTCTGCATGCTTCTACAAATTTATTCCCGTGTCTTTTTTTGCATTGTTGACCCAACTCAGGACGAGGACTGGTTGTAAAAAAGCACAACAGTGCTTATCTATTATCCTCTAAATTAAAGAATTTTGTCTTGTCTTGTCTTCTCTCTCTCTCTCTCTCTCTCTCTCTCTCTCTCTCTCTCTCTCTCTGTCTGTCTGTCTGTCTGTCTCTCTTTTCCTACCACACCCTTTCTCTCTATCTCTCTTTCTTTGTTCCCACCTCCTCTCTCTCTCTCTCGACTCTCTTTGCTTGTTTGGGTTTTTTGTTTGTTTGTTTGGAGTTTGTTTGTTTTTTTGCTCTAACTCTTTCTTGTTTATTTCACTTATTTTCTTTCTTCTTTTTTTTTAAATGGCATGTACTGCACAGAAAAAAATAGGGTGAAAAATGTGGATTGCATTGTATGTCTGTATTTTTGATTTTTCACATCCTTTCAGTGATCTTTATCAAGAACAATGTTATTGTCAGATAATTTTTCCAAGAAACAAATAATTGGTCAACTTGTTATTATTATTGATGAATAGACAACAATAGTGTGTGCAACTTCACACATCTGTCTGCTGTGATAGTGAAGCTCTCGATATCCAAAAATTTTGTTTCTTTCTTAATTTTGATCTTCTTTTAGAGCCTTAAGAAATTTCTCGGAAGCATCTTCAGGAATTCATCTGATTAAATAGATGTCACTTTTCTTCAGTTTAAATACATTTCCTAGTATGTTAAGGCAACACACTACAGAGATGATTTGACCAAAAATTGCTATATTTTTTCTATTTTTCATTCAGGAATATTTTCCATTGGTGCTGTAAGTTCGAGATGTATTGGTGTTTTCATCATACAGTGTTATTTGAAGTCATGACTTTTTTCATCCTGTAATTCATTTACAGTTTTTCTCCATATCAGCTTATTTCATCTGTTATTGTCCATATGTCATCACATTCAAAGTCTATTGACAATAGTCCTTCCATAGTTAGAGCCTTGAAATTAGGCATGCTATTTGCTGATGCACTTGTTTCTATTTTTGTAATATCTAATATATTCATTGAAAAATCAGGTTGCATGTTACTAAAACATTATGTCATTTTATGAAAAAAATATATTTTAAAAATTCTATAAAGTTTACAGTGTTGTCACAGTGAAAAAAAAAAAGTAGACATTTTTAACAAGTAACAAAAACAAAACAAGATTCTCAGATCCAGAAAAAAATAATGAGTTTTAAAGATATTTGTTTGGTGGCGATTCTGTATTTTTATTATAGCAACCCAGCATGCAGATATTAAAGATTAGCCATACTTGGTAATTTTAATCCATGACCTTTTAAATATCAAATCTAGAAAGATGATGAAAAATTCCAATTTTGCTTAACTGTAGTTTTTAATTGAGAAGGGAAAAAAGTAATAAAAGCTCTGTGTTATTTGATTAGAGAAAGAGAGAGAGAGGAGATAGAGAGAGAAAGAGAGAGAGAGAGAGAGATTTTCTACAAACTGCGATTTACAAGATCAAAAACAAGACTTTACTTTTCTACAAGTTTCGTGTTCACCGTCATAATAATGCAAAAACAAGAAAAACTTGTATTCACCGTAAGTATTGAAAGGGAGGTAATCAAAGTTTGTTGATCTGTTTATAGGGACCTGTCTCCCTTTCATTGCAGTGAGCTGTCTGGTTGATTTTGTGTGTCAACAAAGTAAGAATCAAACTTCCCAACCAAGACACCCTCCAAATAAGAGTCAAGATCTTATACTTAACCCCCTGAAAACAGTTTTACATTGATATCTTGTTGATAAGTTACAGACCAATTTTTTTTTTCTCTGTGTGAAAAAATATAAAGACATCTTTCTGCTTCAAACTGTATTTGTTGTCGTTTTGTTTTTGCAATCATTTCATTTCTGTGGCTGCACCAATACATTTTCTGCTTTGCTGTTTTTTGTTTACAGGACCCATTCGTTGAGATGAGTTTTGATTAGCCCAAACACGGTGCGGATATTCGCAAGTTCACATAGTCCGACAAAGACGACAACAAGGAGTTTGGGAGTTGAATATGTGTATGTGTGTGTGTTTGGTGTTTTGTATACTGGCTTGTGTGGTGTGTGTATGTGAATATCTGCAACACTGGTAAGGTTATACATATTTTTGTGATGACCTTTATTGAACAATAAAGCAACTCATAACTTCCCATCAGCTGTTAGTGGTACGATCATTCAAAATATGTGTATTCTCTGTCAGTCATTGTGTGTGTGGAATGGGTGGAGGAGGGAGGGGGCGGGCAGGCTCAATCAGACATGACATACGACACTTTATGAGTGCTTTGTCTTAATGAGATATATGGTCTGGCACCACAGGTAAATGAAAGTTAAAGAAACTTAACATTTTTATCATCTAACTCACTTTCTTCCACATGATCACATTTTACACAATAACCATGTACGCACCACCAAGCTCCTTAAGTCATGTGTGCACCACACACACACACACACACACCACACACACACACACACACACACACACACACACGCACACACACAGAGAGTCTTGGCTTCACAACAGAAGATTATAAAAGAAGTGGCCTGTGTCAACCGTAGGCGCATTCATGGCTGACAAGGCCAATGCAGGATAGGCAGGCCCGGCCACAGTGGCTGCAAGTAAAGGTCTGATCAGGGTTTGATGTCACAGCATCACAGTTCTAACTCCTGCACCTTTTGTCCACCTGAGAGCAGGAGGAAAAAATTGTAACACACGTTCATTCCATGTGGCCAGGCAATCATCTGCCGGAAATTTGATTTTGTTGATCGAAACTGTCAGCAGTTTTATGAAAATGTCATTCATTACTTTCAAAAGGTCTGGCTGGAATTTACGATTAAGGGCCCTGATCTCCATACCGTCCCATGAAGTTAAAGCCGAGAGGTTGATAACTGCAGGAGCCACCGCTGTTGAAACTAGTGCAGACTTAGGCTCATTGTACGTTGTAGTTTACTTCATGTATGGCAAGTCTCTTGTTCAACATTTTGTTCTTGCGCGTGCTCTTTCTTTGTGAGTCCACAACTTCAGTGTGGTGACAGCCCTGATATGGCCCTTTGTGGTCAGGGCTGGGCTGTAAGCAACATTAGCATTCACTCCTTAGTCAAGTTGGCAGGAAAGCAGTTCACACAGCAGCTGGTCACAAGAATTCATCACTTAGCTTTATCATCATATCAAATGTACACTACATGTTTATTCAATGCGTAAGGATGTACTTAGTCACTTCAACTCAGAAGAGCATGAACTAGAAATTCTCAACCAACAACTTGTTTGACACACAGGTGAAAGACATATAGATTCTTAATCTTGGCTGTAACTGTGTTTCAATAACAACCAAAACATGAGAAAAAGGTGTATTAAGGAGATGGTGGGTTCCATAACTCGCATACAATGTATTAAACCGATATTTACAGACCTGCCATCCCCATATTTAAAACATCAGCATTTTAATAATATGCGTTTAAAACTTCCAATTAGCAACGTGACAACAATATAACAGATGTAGAGACTCGAACATTTGACTGAATTTTATATAGATGGACAGGTAGATAAAAAAAAAAATGTGCTATCAGTGTATGATTTTATCATATAAATTATATAACATGATAAAGGTACATCCACCTACAATTTTAATAAAACAAAACACCACACAATTGCTCTTTGCTTTAGGTTTCAGTAGACTGAAAAAATGTGGGAACAAAAGGAGGGGGCAGAGGGAGGAGGAGGGAGAGGGGAAGGAGAGTAGTAGGGAAGGGAGGAGGGGACAGTTAGGGGATAAGTAAGATGGCTGGAATGGGTAATAGGTTAAATGATCAGTCTGTGTCCTGTCTCTGTTTGCATGTGATTTTGATGTGTATGTTTATGAATGTTTGCAAAACTGGTATGGTTCTATTTTGTGATGGTCTCTCTGAAAATAAAATGCATAATTTTCAAACTGCTGCTGTGTGTGTGTGTGTGCGTGTGTGTGTACGTGTGTGTATGTGTGTGTGTGTGCGTGTGTGTGTGTGGATGCAGAGTTTCTCTCTCCCTCTCTCTGTTATCTATTAATATTGCAGATAGTAATTCAATGTTTCATGTCTAATCAGGACATTTTTCATTGAAACTATTTATAATAAAGTTTTTAAAAAGTGAAAGTTAATCGAGAAACAGCTAATGCATTCACGCACACAGACATGCACACATACATGCACACACACACACACACATACACACACACACACACACACATTCACACAACACAAAGATGCACACACGCACACATACACACACACATGCACACACACTCATGTAAACTGACTGGCTGTCTTGAGCCATACATGTTACCTCATCAAACAAGACAGATGATGCAAGGGTGATTGGTATTTCTAATTCACATCTAATCATCGGAGCCGGAATAGCTCAGTTGGTAGAGCGCCGGACTCGTAATCTTGGTGACCCTGGGTTGCGGGTTCGAACCTCCGCCAGGGGCGTTTCAGTACAGGGGGATTTTTCCCTCGGAGTTAACATTGGTTCTGACTCCATTTCCCATACAGTCCTTCGAATGAGACTATAAACCGAGGTTCCGTGTGTGAACGCACGCATAACATCTTGCATAACATAAAATCCCATCACCAACTTTCGGAAGAGTAGGCCAGTTTGGCCGTTGGTATGGATGACACGTTACACATAGCATGCACCCTGCGTGAGAAATGGAAAGAATGAAGGAAGTAAGGAAAATGAGTGATCGATATTGAACGATACTGACTGGATGACACGGGAAACGACTGAATGAAGCGCCAGCTGGCAGCTCTTCAGTCGGCACTACCCAGGTAGGCAGCCCGTTGTGTAAACGAGTGTTGATTGTAAAGCGCTTAGAGCTTGGTCTCTAGCCGAGAATAGGCGCTATATAAGTATTCATTATTATTATTATTATTATCTACAGAAACTGCCACTGAGCAATGCCAACTTCTTAAAGTCCCATGCATAGAGGCCAGAAAAAGATAAAGCCTTCTGTGAACCTGATTGACAGTTGGACAAGTTTGCACTCTCTGAGATTTGAGTAGTTGCCAAGTCGTATCTCATGGCTAGGTTTGATCAGTCTGCTGACCTTTAGTCTTGAACTGTTACATATACAGAAACCTGAAAACTTGTGATGTATCTGCACATAGTGTATCACCATTCAAAGAGTTTGGGGGAAAAGGTTTAACCGTGGCAGGGCAGCTTACCCTATTTGTTTTGAGGTAGTCTTTCTATTTCTCTCAGGGCAACCCTCTGTCGGTTTTTTTCAGGGCAACTTCCAGACTATTCCTTTCAGGGCAATTTACTGTCTTCTTCTTTCAGGGCAACTTCCTGTCCATTTCTTTCAGTGCAACTTAACCTCCTGTCTGCTTCTTTTAACTTCTCCATTATCACATTAAGGCAGCCACCTCACTTCTTTTTTTTCAGGGTAGCCTCATGTATTTCTTTCAGGGTGACTAACTCACTGCTTCTATCACGCAGCCTCCTCTGTCTTTCAGGACAAACACCTCTGTATCTCTTTCAGGGCTACCTTGTGCTGCCTTTATCTCTTTTTGAGTAGCCTTGAGTCTCCCATTTCTTTCAGGACAAACACTCTTTCTCTTTCAGGGCTACCTTGTGCTGCCTTTATCTCTTTTTGAGCAGCCTTGAGTCTCCCATTTCTTTCAGGGTAATTCATCTCTTTTGGGGGGATAATCTCCCATCTCTGCTGCCTCGTGCTGCCTTTATATCTTTTGTGCAGCCTTAAGTCTCCCATTTCTTTCAGGGTAATTCATCTCTTTTTTGGGGGGTAATCTCCCACCTCTTTACTTTCTAGACAATACCCACTATCTCTCTCTCTCTCCCTCTCTCTCTCACACACACACACATGCACACGCACACACACACACACACACACACACACACACACACACACACACACACACATCTAATTTCTTGTTCATTTTCTGTCAGGGGAACTTCTATGTTCTAGTGTAATCTCTCCTTTTCAATATTTCTTTTTGAGTAGTCTCTATATAGATTTCTTTCAAGGTAACTATATTTCACGACAGCCTCTTTTTTTTAGGGTTACCTCTATGACTTTCAGGACAACTCTCTTTCAGTGCAACCTACCCTTTATTACAGGGCAGTGTCTTCTACATTTCTTTCAAAGCAACCTTGAGAAGACAGCCTCCCCTCTATGTTATTCAGGAAAGCTGTTCTTTCTGTAAGGGCAACCTCAGTATTGATCTTGGAGCAACCCACTTATACTTCTTACTAAGCACTTCTTACATTTCAGAGCAGTCCCAATCTATTTCTTTCAGAGCAACTTCCTCTAGTTGAGGGCAGCATTCTATTTCAAGGCAACTTCTATATTTCTATCAGGCCAACCTTTCTACTTTTTTTTAACCCTTTCCGTAGAGTGTCCACAATCATCAAGTTGATTATTCTGACACTTGCCTGTGTATGACCGTTTTTTTTTTTATTCCGCCATGAAGGCAGCCATACTCCAACTTCGGGGAAGGTGCATGCTATGTGTAACGTGTCATCCATACCAACGGCCAAACTGGCCTTCCCTTCCGAAAGTTGGTGATGGCATTTTACGTGTGTGCAAGATGTTGTGCGTGTGTTCACACACGAAACCTCGGTTTATAGTCTCATTCGAAGGACTGAGTTACATTGTCTTTCAAGGCTACCTCTCACTTATCTGGACAGCCATGCTTCTATACTTTCCATATTTCGTTCAGGGATAACTGCGGTTTCTGTCAGGGCAACTTCCCAGAGGGTTTTTTTGGTTTTTTTTTAGGGGGGGGGGGGGGTGGTTGTTTTTTTTTTTTAAGGCAATCTTCCTGTACCCACCTCCTTCCTTTTTTTCAGGGCAGCCTTTCCTTAATTTTTTGTGTGTTAATTTTCTGGGCAACGTACATCCTTTTAGTTATTTCAGTGACACCCCCCCCCCCTTTTTTTTTTTTCTTTTTTTTTTTTTTTTTTTTTAAGGGCACCATTCCCCGTTCAGTCTCTTTCATGGGTAAACCTCGCATTTCAGCCCATTTAAAACAACATTGAAATTAGTCTCAGGTCTCAATACATTTTAATGAAGCAACTGTTCGATAACTTATGCTCTGTTTGAGGAAATTTAGCTGGCTGATCTTTCTCGTATTACCATTTTTTTAAGCCTTTCTTCGACACGATAAAAAAAAAAGCAGACGATTCAATGGGAGATAACTATTTGTTTTGTTGATATAAGCGACAGCAGGAAGTAACTGAATGGGCCGCTGACGTCTCTGAAAGCCGCATAATCATGGATCCACGTACAAAATCATGAGATAGTTTGATCTGACAGAAAAGAGAAGACTGCGACATTACGCCAGAAAATGGCGACTCGAAGCCTAACAGAAGTCTTCATTTTGATGAGGAACAATGCCCTGCAAAGTAGGCATATCTTCTCCGAGCAGGTGAGTATAACTACCTATAAGTATGATGATCAACCAAGCCGATTAGGCAAAACTGGTTAAAGAGGGCTCAATATTTTTTTTACGCTGATTGTTATTGTTCATCCTACTGTTGATTCCTAAAGCATAAAAGTTCTAAATACCAATAAGTATGATGATCAACCAAGCCGATTAGGCAAAACCAGTTAAAGAGGGCTCAATATTTTTTTACGCTGATTTGTTATTGTTCATCCTACTGTTCATTCCTAAAGCATAAAAGTTCTCATGAACTTTTTTTTCTGTTTCTTTTTTTTTTTTTTTTTAAACATTTGGTTCATCTTTTTTTTCTTCAATTTCTTTTGGGGTTTTGTTTGTTATGCTTCTGAAGAATTAAGAATATCAAGCTCTTGATGTGTACTGCTGAGGCCCCAATCAGAAGCTTGATAGCTTTTTCAGAAGTCAAACTGATTTGTGGGACTTTGTGCCATGGAACCACAACACTTGTTGTCTAGCACTTTTGACTTCATGACATGCTACAAGGTACATCGTCTTTGGTGGACCTGGGAAATCTGCGTCAGATAGCATTATAAAAAAAACAGAGCTTGCCTACACCAGCTTCAAGACAGTTTAACAACACATGTAACAAAAGAGCTACCGCTCACTAAGTTGAATGAAGTACTGAAAAAAAAAGTGAGTCATTGATGAAAGAACAAAAACATTGTATTTAAGAGTGAACGTATTGAAATTAAATTTCTGAACATTGTTCTTAAAGGAGAACATTGTCACCTCTGAGATCCCAGTCAAGTTATGAGTGGTTGAACAGTGAAAATGGTTGTAGAAAATATTAAGAGACCCTTAATGGTAAAAATGTCATTGCCAGTCATTTTCTGTCACTCAAGTCCCTGTGGTCCATACCATTGCTTGGGCAATGGGATTGAGCAAGAGACTTTGTAATTTTGTTCAGCAAGATAAGACACATCACAAAGGACCACCCCCACCTTCCACCCCTCCCCTTTGTCACGTCCCCAAAAAGTTATGTGTTCCTTCACAGATATAAGTTGAAATACAACTTGTGAAACCCTATTTTTGACTGCTGATCCAATTTTTTTTTTTATGAAGATGAGTGAAAAGGAAAAGAAAAAAGAAAAGCTGGGGATAAAAGAAAACACACTCAACTTTTCTTCAGTGAGCCATCAGAATCTGAAAGGGGAGGTAATTTTCTTATGATCATCAAGCTGAAGTGATGTAAAATGGAATCCAGACTGCTTCACAATATCAGAAATATGAGAATGTGTAACATGTGCATGTCTGTAGAGCTAGCATTTTCTGCCAATCCAGAGAAATTTAAAACTGAAAACTATGACAACTACAAGAAAAAAAAAAGGGAGGGCAGGACACACACACACACACACACACACACACACACACACACACACACACACACACACACACACAACATACACGCGCGCACACAGACATACAGATGCACACATACATGCACACACACACCATACAGTACACGTGAATACACATGCATCTAAAGACAAGGCACATAAAGTTTTCATCTCTGATGTGTTTCCTTCACACCTCCAAAAGATCTTTTAAAAAGATTGTTTTCATTTTGAAAATCAAATGAAAATTTCACATTCCACAGACAGCGGATGACCGGACATCTCTTATGGCCAGCGCCCAGATGGACCCAGAACTGGGTCTGGCATCAGCAAGGTCCTCCAGCCTGCCACCTGACTGGATTGACAAGGTCACCGAGATACAGTATGACTTCACCAAGATCAAAGAAAAAAGTGAGCATTGTTTACATCACTTGTCAGGTTTATCAGTGGAACAGGTCAAAACTAAAAATAGACTTTTAACATGTTGAAATACCCTAATGAGTAAATGTTACACCCCACTGCTCCCATCCCTAAAATTCTATTTTGTTTGTATTGATGTATTGAAATGCTTTCTTGCTGATCGTCTGTGCAAGGAGAGCAAAGTTGAACTGGCATGATGTTCATGAATTACAAAGACTTTGGGGGAAAAGAAAGGAGATTGTTGAATAGCAATCAGTTTGTTATACCTGCAGTGTATAGTTTTTATAGTGCATCTTCTGATTGTGTGTGTGTGTGTGTGTGTGTGTGTGTGTGTGTGTGTGTGTGAGTGACTGTGTGTGTGAACATGTGCATAAATGTATGAAAACGAGTGTCTGTTTGTGTGTGAGCATGCATTTGGGCAGATGTGGGCAAGAGCTTTGCTAAAAGTTTCAAGCTTCATAAATTGCTTTTTATAACAAAATCTCTTATCAAGAAGTAAAAATGAAATAATTCTATGTGATTATAAAGTAGGACAGTCAATATAAGCCTCTGTGATATTTTTGTACATTTGTATGCTTAATTTCATAAGAAGAAAGTTTTGAATGTTTGCCTAATGATATCATTATCATGCTCTCAAGGAACCAATTTAAAAAAGGCTGGCAATCGATAAATAAGTCAATAACTGTATTGGTACACCAGGCTAAAAATTGATTTTTGAAATTATGAATTCTGATCCACGCTTTGCTGGATTACATTCATTTTACTCCAATTCTGAAGATACCTGGATTAAAAGTAATTAGTAAAAGTTTGACCCATTCAAAAGATTTTTATCCTAACTCACAATATGTGCATATTTTGTGTGTTCTAGATTTTAGAAATTGTTTGATCTCATTCATTTTTGTTCATACTTCTGAAACAGTAATAACATACTCATGACTTTAGGATGCCTGTCCATGCAGTATGATATTATTAATGAATGTAGTTTTATAGAAATGAAGATTGAAAACAGATACAGAATGTGGCAGTGAAGATGAATTTTGTCTTGTGTTTCACGCAGGTCTGTAAACTTTGTCTGCATAAATATTAAGATATGGAGTTAAACACTCACCACTTACATTTTTATAACGTTTCATTCTGCAGTCATTGTGTACATTAAATATACTGTCACACCTGTGATTAAAAGTGACCCGGGTGAAAATATGCACAACAACGGTACATTTGTTATTTTTTTTCACAAAAGTGTCAAAAAAGGTTGAACCATGGCCATGTTCATCACACAGAATGTCTTCTGGCATGTAGCTGTCTTACTTAAGGTGCACACACCCAAACCAGCGAAGTCTGTGTTTCAGAAGGGTGACTGTTGATTACAGTTACCTATCCATTGGTCTGTCAGCCAACAGGGGGTTTGGTTCATGAGCATCAAGGCACAATGAATGCACGTGCAAATGGGCAATGCATATCCACATGTGTGTGACTCTGAGCCAGCCTCCATCAAGATTCTTGTGTAGCTTTTGCTGTTCCCAGTTGATGCCTGTTGGTGCAAGAAAGGCATGGCAAGAAATAGCTGTGTATTAGGTTGTGCACTTTAGATAGATTGCCTGTCCAGGCCAGTGCCATGGCATGTGCACTTTAGATAGACTGCCTGTCTAGGCCAGTGCCATGACATGATGATAATAAGATGCATCTGGGTATGCTGGAAGCCATAATTCTGCCTAGATTTAATTCTTGTTTCAGCACCAGTCTTTGTTAGAATATATCCTTTTTCAACTTTCAGAGTCAGTGTTGCAATGCTGCTAAGATGCGATGCTGCCAAAATGGCTGCAACTATCAGCCTTTTAAAGTTCAGGTCAACAAATCACTGTTTTCACACTATTACACATACAGAATTGTCATTATTTTGTAGATCAGCCACTGACAATTTAACTGAAACACTGTAATTATTACAACATGGCCAAAGTCACACAGTTACCAGTCCTGCAAACCTTCTGGATGCACTATACAGTGTGTCTGGCAGCGTGTGGTTATTAGCCTTCCTGAAAACGAATGAAAAAGCAGTCAAGCAAGGAATTCTTTTTAAGTTGGTAGATCCATCCGGGGGGGGGGGGGGGGGGGGGGGAGGGGGGAACCCTACCAAATGAAACACTAGCACTTGACATGTAAACAGTTGTGTATGGTTGTGAGATGGATGACAAAAGAAGATAGCCTGGCACATGAATCACAAACATCAAAGTACATCTGTGGTGGTGAATGCCAAATGGCTATATTTATGGCTGATGTAGCAGAAAGAAAAGGGGGGGGGGGGGGGGGTGTTATTGATAGTGCTGTATGGGTGATCAGCAGTGAGATTATTTGCTATATAAGCTAAATAATTTACAGTTAACGTTTATATATGATATTAGTCTATAGAACATATGGGTACTGGAGGGAAACAGAGTGGGATTTTTTTTCTTTTTATTAGGGATATAGCTACAATGCTCTTTTAACTTTTGTGAAGAACTGCTGCTGAGGCGAACTAGCTGGGTTAAGAATATTTTGCACAAGTATTTTGCTGTTGTCTTTTATTCTAGATGTGTGTGTGTGTGTGTGTGTGTGTGTGTGTGTGTGTGTGTGTGTGTGTGTTGTTGTTGTTGTTTGATCAGTAGGGGAGTGTATTGTGTGTGTGCATGTGCGTGCATGCATGTGCGTGTGTGGGTTTGTGTGTGTGTGTGTTTTTTGCGCACGTGCACACGTGTATCTGTGCGCATGTGTGAATGAGTAAGTATCTGTTGTTAATGTGTTGTTTGACCAACAGGTGCGAATGATACAATGTTGAACAATATCAACACCCCTTCCCCTCCCCATACTTAATTGCACAAAGCTGGTGGTTGCTATCAGTTGATGATAGTAACAGAATTGTATGCACATCACCGCAAATACAAAGATGTACCTGGTTGTTGTTGACAGTGAAAGAGCTCTCAGCGCTGCATGACAAGCACCTGAATCGACCCACCATGGATGACAGTGTGGATGAGGAACATGCCATAGAGATCCAGACACAGCAGATCACACAGGTATCATCGGAGACAATGGCGTGGTGGTAGCATGGTGTGTATGTGTGTGCTTAGCCTTACCTTTGTGAACATACTGAGGATTATAGACTCAACAGTGCACCTTCACAAGCAAATACCAGGTCTTGGAACGATTCTCACTGGGTTAGAAGTTTGGATGTATAATGGTTTTGAACGACTTGCCATGAAGGCAACCATACTACCTATTCATTGGTTCAAACTCCTTTTCAAGAAAGATTGATCTTCTAGTACTTAAGCATGGCTGAAGGTGATAATTTATCACACAACAACAATCTGATGATTAACTCATATCTTTTACTTTAAATCTGGAATTGTCAAAACTTTAACCCTCTGATATAGTGTGAATTTACTTCATAACATGAGTGGATTCAGATGTGCCTACTGCCCAAGAATAGCCATATTTGTAGACAAAAAATGTGAGAAGTTATTACATTTCTAGACATTACAGCTGTGGGTCGCTTGTTACTGGGGTAAGAAAAATGGGCACACCTATTTTCATCATTGGATAACCTGAAAGAGGATGGGAAGTTGTAATACAAACTCCATGCACTTTTGCATCAGTCCATGGCAGGCTGTGGAAGAGACTGAAATGAGCCAAAGTTGAGAAAGCGCTGAAAAGGTAGCTGAGCTGTAGCAGGTAAATCAAAGACTGATGAAGAAAACTGACATCGGATCCCACCAGAAAATAGAATTACAGAAAAGAATTAGTGCTGCCAGATCTTCAGGAAATAATGTGATGAATGGTAGCTTTGTTAGCAGCAAGGAAAAATAACAAATGCATATGATTGTAAAAGAACCTGTCAACCCACAGTCTCTCAGTCCCAGCCCACACAACTGGAAATGGAGTGGGGTCTGTTTGACTATCACACTGTGTTGCTTTGGTTTGATTATTTTTGGACACCATTGTCAATTCAGGATTGAGGAAAAAGCTAATCAACTTATTATTACACACAGGTCATTGTTAGCAAATTAGATTGTTAGTATGTCTTTATTAATGTCTGGAGTGTACAATTTAAGTTAAGAATCATGAAAGTAAAAAATATCCAGGTTTCGGAATATAGATAGCCTAATGGGAGGGACAGTTTAAATTGAAGGGAAAGGGAGGGACATATGTGCCAGGTGTTAGAGTGCAAGTTGCTAATTGAATAGAGGAAGGGGAGACAGGATGTATTAATCTACTTTCTTTGACCCAGCAGAACCTTTATTTATTACTTCTGTCGACCTGTTGTTTCCTGGTGCTCTTTTTATTGAATTGTGGTGTTGATTTTTACAGATGTTTGGCCGCTGCCATCGCCTGGTGCAGCAGATTCGAGCTCGCAGTGTACAAGGGAGGCAACTGGAGCAGAAGATGGCTCAGAACATCATCTCTTCCCTCGCTAGAACCTTACAGGAAATGTCGTCAAACTTTCGCCGCAGCCAGTCAATATATTTGAAAAGTAGGACATTTGAAAAAATGCAACTCACTAATAGTAAAGTGTCATTCAAAACTTTGAAATTTGTACATCTTGTTTTTTAGACCCATGTTAACTGGACTCCACTGTAAACATACTCACATACATACACACACATATACAAATGTCCAAATTCTGTTATATATTGGTTATAGATATAAAGTGAAAACTTTCAAGCTGACTTGCACACTCAAATACATTCAAGCGCACACACACACATATGTCCCTGCACACACACGTGCACACACACTCAGACACGGACACGCTCACAGTCACACACACAGACACACACACATACAACACACACACACACACACACACACACACACACACACACACACACACACACTCTCACGCATGCCTGCACACACATGCACATACAAACATGAACACATTTACACATATGCAGCATGCTGTAATAGATATGCTGGGCAGTACTTAGGCAACACTGCATCACACACACACACACACACACACACACACACACACACACACACACACACACACACACACACACACATTTACACACACACACACCACAGAATGAAATTGAGGTAAATCCACTAACACTTGTGTGCAGAGCTGAAGAGTCGAGAGGAGCGATCCCAGCAGTACTTTGGCACACACCTGGCTCCAGACAGTGGCCTGCTAATGGACAGCTCTGTGGCTGACGATGTGCCATATGACAAGGTAGGTCATCTGGGAGGCAAATCGTCAGTTAGCACTGTGCAAAAATTAGTTCATCTGTCATGAAATGATAGTGAAGGTGATTGTGCTAGTAAATTTTAAATTCTGTTGAGCAAAACTTGCTGAAGACAGATGGGTCAAACAAAACCTGCGGCCTGGTCATCATAAAAAAATTATGAAAATGACCAGCAATGTGTATCTAATGTATGCAAGTGTTTTGGAAATTTTCTTTCTTTCTTTCTTTTTCTTTGTTTTTGTAGTTAAGAACTATGGAGGACATCATACATGACGATGATCTGATCGAAGTTTTTCATGCTGTCATATGTGCAGTGAAGTAATAAGATACTGTTTGATTTATCATTAAGTGTGGAAAAAGATTAAGAGTGACAGTGTGCAAATAATTTTTAGAGGTCTTTTGTTAACGAAAGCTCAAAAGCAAAGCGAGGAGCCTGATGGTTTGTGCCAGTCAATAAAAGGGAGGTAAGATCAAGGGGGAAAGGGCAGGTAAACTCCACACTCAAAAAATAGAAATGACCAGCTCCAAGTGTCCAATTTATGCCAGCATTTTGACTTTCGTTCTTTGTTTGTTGAAAAGGAGCATGAAACTAAAACTGCTTTTGGTAAAGTTCACCACAAGTGTTTGCCTCCATGAGGCTTGTTGGTGGTTGTGGTAATGTGACTGCTGTGCCCTTGGGAAGTATTGAAGTAGGAAAACTTTTCATCTGGGCATGAGAAAGTAGCACACTAGATCATTATTTGTAATATTATTTATGAATTTGGCATTTACATGGCCTGGTTGGACGTCAGGGTGGATGGTTTTGTTTTGTTTTGTTTTTATTAAATATCTAAACAGGTATTTTCAAAAACTGTATATCATCCTCTCGACCATATGATTTCTATCTGCAACAGAAGAAGGGAGACTACGCTTGCCTTTCAAGTCAACAATGTTGAGTATGAGGCTTTGAAAGAGAAGGTTCCATTAATACTATGCAGCCGTGGACGGCATGCACGGCACGATTCCCAGGTCACACACACACACGTGCACGGTCCTCAGTTCCTGCGGATAGGGCGTATTTCGCCACTTTTTAAAATTTTTTTTTTTTTTTATGGTAGCCAGACAACAACTGACAGTGTTGTGTTAGGTGTCATTGGAAAGAACAGGCACTAAACTAATCGAACATAGTCATTTCAAATCAGTTACTTTTAATGTGTATAAATGACTGTCCGTTGAAAAATATGGCTGCCAAGTAAAAAAACAAAAATTGTTTACATTCTATTCTGTTCTTTTACAACACGCTGTCAAAATCAGAAGCAAACAAGTAAGCAACATCGCCATTGTTTGCATTGGCCGTGTTTTGATCAAATGCATTTGTGCCCCAGTCATCTGAATGGCCTCATCAGCAACAACGTGTGATGCAGCGGCGGTGTCTGCTGCAGTTGATGTTGATGAGTCGTCATCAGTATCATTATTTTCGGCTGCATATTCAAATAATTCACTTTCCTCTACTCTGTCATAATTTTCGATATCTCTATCACTGCCTTCATCAGCAGATCCACATTGTAATACAATTTCAAGCGCTTCATTGTGCAAGAAATTGGTATCACCCCTTTGCCTGACCAACATATTTTCAATCACAGGAAATTCCAGGCGCGTTTAGCGGAAAAGCCAAGTGCCAGTTCCTTTGTTTCAAAGCTGCTGGGGTCAGCCAAGTTCACGATAGAGCACTAAAAGTAGGGTCTACAACTCGCTAGGACATCCCCAAAAGTAATTATAGAGTTTGTTTCCCTAGTCCATTTTATAGAAAGTGTAGGAATTTTTCATGTTCCCGTCCACCAATAGTGGCGGACACAGCAGAATGTACTGTCTTCCCGTCCGCCAGCCTTGGCTGACGCGGCTGCAAGGGAATGAAATCCTGTCCGCCACTATTGGCGGACACGGGTGGTAAAGGTTAAGTATCATCTGTGCTAATATTAACATAGATTTTTTTGTAATTAAAGAGGCTAACCACCATCAAAGACAGGGCATTTTAAATAACAAATAAACAAACAGCTGGATACCAGAGTTCTGGGCCACCTGTTTTTCATATGTCAGCAGATTTAAAACTCTTCTCTTTTTCTTTTTCCTGTTTTCTTTAAGCTGTTTTGTATTTACAAAAAGAAAGAAAGAAAAAACACCTTCAAATCATGCAAATTTGCATTAGATTAATGTGCTTGAAAAAGAGTACAAAGACTGAAAAAAAAAAGTCTGCATGATTTACAATTTTACAAACTTTAAAAATAGTTGGGTTCCAAACTGGGAAAAATGAAAGGAAGGGGAAGTGCATTAAAAATTTCTCATTCATGCCTAATACATCTCCATCCTTCTCATTGTCGCATCGTTTCTTTTTTTGTTTTTTTTTTAACAATTTTTCATTTTTTACAAGACATACACAACTTCACACCGAGACATATGCATTTCCTTCATAAGCTGTAAATGGGGAAGGAAAAGAAAAAAGAAAAAGAAAAAAAAAACCCACCATCATTCCCCCTCCCCTATACATAAATCTGTATTCACATATACACATGGTGAATGACAGCACTCTTAAATATTACACACTTTCCCCTCCCTCCCTACCATTTCTGCGTGGGGTATAATTTCTGCCATATTTACAAGAATAAATGAAACGAGGATGAGAAAATCAAACTAAGTAAGTATAGATACAGTTTGTACTTTACATCAGTGACAACATACATCATACTGCACACACTGTACAGTTATAGGCAACATGTGCACACACTTTAGTATTTGGGAGTCGAAGAAGAAGTTACAACAGGCCTGAAAGCCATGGGTAACAAGCAATTACCCTATACAATAGACAATACATGTGCATACAAGACTGAAGAACAATTGGTGACACTCATGTAATAAAATAGATATTTGTGGAATGGGAGAAAGAAGGCAATCAAGGAATTACTGTAAGATATGGGAACCAAGTTTCTTCAGACTGTTTGCATTATAATTCATAACAGCTAAATATTTTTCAATATTATATCTATTTTTCAAAATTGCAACAAAAGCCAACGAAGTAGGATGGACATCTCGAAGTTTACATGTATAAATGTAGAATTTAGCTAACAGAAGAATGAGGTCCATTACTTTATCTGTTTTTGTATCTACTTTGACCCCAAATAGAACAAATTCCTTGTTTATGTTTATATTGTGACAAAGTTGGCATTTGTCTTTGAACATATTTTCAAAATCATTCCAAAAATTTTTAACAACAATACAGTCATGCATCATGTGAAGAATGGTTTATTCTTCTTGATTACAAAAGTTGCAAATAGGAGAATCAGAGATCTTACACATAAATAAGTATCTTTGAGTTGGGAGCAGCCTATGTAGAAGTCTAGTCTGAAACCATCTCAGTTGGACATCTGTTGTGGTTTTAAAGCAGTGAGAAAAGATCAGTTTCCAGTTTAGATTCTCAAAAAGATTATTCCATTTAGTGACACAAGTAGGTGTAGCATTGTTATCATTCAAAATATTTTGTACACATTTATTGCCTTTTCTGATAAAAAAAAAACAAACAAACAAAAAAAACCATACTTTCTGATCGAGCAATTTATATCTGTTAGTAATGACAACATTTACTTTCCTGCCATAAGAACGACCAGCACTGAGAATACCTTCATACAAAAGAAAATTAGTTCTGATTCCTGGAAAACTAGTCAGAAACTCTCTGTATGACATGAAATTGCCATCCTCATTCATTAATTGCTTTACAAAAAAGATATTGTAGTTATACCATTCTTGCACCATATATATATAACTTTTTTATTTCTTATAATATTCACATTGTAATGTTCAGCAAGTGTTGTGGGTCTATCACTGTGTCTTTAAGTGCGCAGTTACTTGCCCCCATTTTCAATACATCTACCTTGCTTTTCTTCAGGCCGTTGACAAAATGATTACATAGGTTTTCATGGAAGGAGACAGACAAGTAATTTCTGATTTTGCATTTCCTCAACTGTGGTGTGTGTGTGTGTGTGTGTGTGTGTGTGTGTGTGTGTGTGTGTGTGTTTCAGGGGTTCACCAGTGCTCAGATTCAGCTGGTGGAGGAGAACAGCACCGTGGTCCAACACCGTGAACATGAGATTGCCCAGATCGTGCGATCCATACAGGACCTTAATGACATCTTCAAAGACCTGGCCACCATGATTGTAGATCAGGTGCTTTTACGTGGCAATTTGTTTGAAGATAATTATACATAGGAAAACTTGAATAAACAAAGTCATTGTAGAATGATGCATGCTGCAATTTTAAACCTGTGGAGTGCTTTTTATTTATTCATTTAAAAAAAATCAAAAGTAGCTTTTATTGTTAAGATGAAATGTGATATTTGACTGCCCCTTACAGGGATTCATGTCAAACAAAGCGTCTGTCATATCCCAAAATAGATTCAAGAATGTTTGAGAGGTTTCATTATCTCTCTTCATCCGCCCAGCATTTTATGTGTTTGTTTATAAACTTGAAGAAGAGTTATGTGTAGGTTGGTTGTTTCAAGAGGCAGGCGACAGAAGTCTTGGAAGGACAACAGAACAGATTTGTCTGATTACACCTCTGTAGAGCTGTCCATGATGGAGGGCAGAGAGTGTGGGAGATCATGACTGATCAAATAACTGTTGAAACACCCATACAGCTGAATGTCACAGGACAAAATATAAGACACATTTTATAGGAAAAACTGATGGTTTCTTAGAATGCATATAGTGTGTTCACTAACACCAACACCAGTTAGCTGCCATGGGCAATAGATAAGACATATTTCACAGAAAAAAAAAGGTTTTCTTAGAGTGTTTAAAATATCTTCTCAGAATGCATATGGCATGTTCGCTCACATCAACTAGTTTTCATGAGATGATAAAGAGGTCAAATTTCATAGAAGAAAATGAATGGTGTTGTCTAAGAATGCACACAGCATGTTCACTCACAATATTTCTTTGAATGTATAAAATGATGATTATACAACATGTTCACTAACACCAACTGTCACAGGACAATGAATAAGAAGTATCACAGAAAAGTATATTCTCTATTACAGTGCGTGCAGCATGTTCACAAACACAGTTGGCTGTCATGGGAGAATGAATGGGACAAATTTCAAGAGAACATTTTCTTACAATGCATGCAACATATTCACTTACTCCATTTTTTCTTCTGTGAAATTGAATTGGTATTTGTCTTGGGACAATGAATAAGACAATTTTTATGAAAAAAGAATTCATACTTTCTTAATTCTTTTTTTTAGAATGTTGAAAGTGTGTTCATTAACACCACTTAGCTCTTTGCTTCCAACAGAAATGAATAATTAAACACATAATTAAACTTTTAGAATTGGTAATATAGAATAGATGAAAGTGAGTGATAGCTCTACACACTTTCATGAGAGATAAGTGGTTTTGAAGTTGTAATTATTTTCATTGATATAATTTACTTAGTGATTTGTATCTACCATGTGAGTATTTTCTATGCTATTACTTATATTATGAACCTCAGTGTTTTAAAAAAAAATGTAATGGAGAAGCTTATGAGACAAACACCTTATTATATGAACCTCAGTGGGGTTGTTTTTTTTTAATGTAATGGAGAAGCTTATGAGACAAACACCTTATTATATGAACCTCAGTGGGTTTGTTTGTTTTTTTTTAATGTAATGGAGAAGCTTATGAGACAAACACCTTATTATATGAACCTCAGTGGGTTTTTTTTTTTTTTAATGTAGTGGAGAAGCTTATGAGACAAACACCGTATATGAACCTCAGTGTTTTTTTTTTTTAATGTAATGGAGAAGCTTATGAGACAAACACCTTATATGAACCTCAGTGGGTTTTTTTTTTTTTAATGTAATGGAGAAGCTTATGAGACAAACACCTTATTATATGAACCTCAGTGGGTTTGTTTTTTTTTAATGTAATGGAGAAGCTTATGGGACAAACACCTTATTATATGAACCTCAGTGGGTTTGTTTTTTTTTTAATGTAATGGAGAAGCTTATGGGACAAACACCTTATTATATGAACCTCAATGTGTTTTTTTTTTTTAATGTAATGGAGAAGCTTATGAGACAAACACCTTATTATATGAGCCTCAGTGGGTGTTTTTTTTTTAATGTAATGGAGAAGCTTATGAGACAAACACCTTATTATATGAACCTCAGTGGGTTTTTTTTTTTTTAATGTAATGGAGAAGCTTATGGGACAAACACCTTATTATATGAACCTCAATGTGTTTTTTTTTTTTAATGTAATGGAGAAGCTTATGGGACAAACACCTTATTATATGAGCCTCAGTGGGTGTTTTTTTTTTAATGTAATGGAGAAGCTTATGAGACAAACACCTTATTATATGAACCTCAGTGGGTTTTTTTTTTTAATGTAATGGAGAAGCTTATGGGACAAACACCTTATTATATGAACCTCAATGTTTTTTTTTTTTTAATGTAATGGAGAAGCTTATGAGACAAACACCTTATTATGTGAACCTCAGTGGGTTTTTTTTTTTTTTAATGTAATGGAGAAGCTTATGAGACAAACACCTTATTATATGAACCTCAGTGGGTTTTTTTTTTTAATGTAATGGAGAAGCTTATGAGACAAACACCTTATTATATGAACCTCAGTGGGTTTTTTTTTTAAATGTAATGGAGAAGCTTATGAGACAAACACCCATTGTTTGCTTTTGTTTGTCGCCAGGGGACTATACTGGATCGTATTGACTACAACATAGAAAACTCCACAGTGGCAGTTGAGAAAGGTCTGCAGCAGTTGCAGAAAGCGGAGAAATACCAGAAGAAAAACCGCAAGATGCTGTGCATCATCATCCTGGCACTGGTCATCATTGTTCTCATCATCATCCTCATCTCCGTGAAGAGCTAACACTGGGATGCTGTAGGTCTGTGCTGGGCCAGAGGCCTCCTGAATACGAGACACTGATGTTGGCTGGTGGTGTGTGTGTGGCTGCACTTGTTGTGGGTGCGTGTGGAGATTTTCCTTGTGGGAGAATTTGGCTTAGAAAACATCTGATATGTTTTGAATATGTGCAGAGCGTAAGTGTAGTGATATGCCTTGTCGCAGAGAAACTGTAAAAGTATTGAGAAAAAGTATCGGACACGCAGGAACTTATTCTTGCTTTTGTCAGTGATTGCTCAGATGGTACAGACATTATCTCTTCTGTGGAAGATAAGTATGCAAGAAATGTGAGGTGTAGGGTGTACATTGCAGAGGCAGACGGGAAAAAGTCCTGGATGGAGGGCACAAAAGACTGGACTGGACACAATCCTCTACCCTGTTGCTCATGATTGAGGATGGAGGTTATAAATGACCCTGATGTCCTTGACTGTCCCACAGCAAGGTAACTCACAGGGTGAGTGATTTACCAAGTGATGAATCATCAGTTGTGTAACAGAACCGCTGTTTGAAACAAACAGGCATGAATGCATGTATGCCTAAGATTTTTGTTGTGAGAGTATTGGGGTAATAAATCTTTGAAATTGTAAGACAAGTCTCCATTCTGGGCATACGATTTTGTTATCAATATTTTGCAGAGATCAGGTGCTAAAATTGGAGGACAGATCTCTATTTTGAATAGAGAGTTTGTATTGTATGTAAACTGGTTTTATTAGAACAGTGATTAAAAAAAACATTTGGGATAGGGGATAGATTGACTGAACTGACATTGCTGCTTGAACAAGTGGATTGATTTATGGCATCTCTGCTGACATGTATTCCTACAGTTCTTGTCTTCCTGCCATGTTCTCTGTCCTAGTGGTGGCATTATCCCCACATACACAGCCAACACAGTACTGTTCTGTTGCAGTCCTAGCATCAAGGGGTCCACAAGAAGCGATCTTTACTTGGACATCATGGAGCAACCCATAAGGAAAAACACTGCATTGCTAGTGAGTCACTTTAGCAGTGTTCTGTGGTGCCTATTCTGATCCAGCACACGCAGGACATCACCTGCTAATCTCTCGGCTAATGACAGTTAGTCCTTTGTTGTGGAGCCAGTGTGAGTGTGTCCTTTTAGGGAGAGAGCATGGCCACATCCATCCTGTAACACCCGGCATCAGTTTGCCAACCCTGAAGACACTGACACCAAGTCACTGTAGACATTGATGTGAAGGGGAAAGGAAAACTGAGGTCACCGTGAGTGCAGATTATGAAGGAACACTGAATAGAGTTTTTTTGTTGTTTTTTTTTAATGTGATAATCAGTGAGGCTGATGAAGGTGATGTAGTAGAGTACTGTTAGCATGAAGGGATTGCAGTTGATGCTTCCTTTCATATTGTATCCCAGCATCTGACAGACGAAGAGGTGCAGGTTCCTGCCATGTTGGTCAGGAAATTTGAGCAACACTGTCAGAGAGCATAGCTGCCAACCCTGCAGAATGTTCTTGAAGTTCCATATTTCAGAAACCATTCATGAAAACCTAAATTTTGTTAAGTAAATTCAGACTTTCAATTAAAACGAAAAAGATGTTGGATTTGGGGTGTCATTTTTTAATAGAGCTGATGAAGCAATGCAGAATGGAGTCAAAATCATGTAATGGAATGTTGGCAATTATATGTTGTTTTAATGGCCAACATCAGTAAGGAGAGGATGAAGAAGGGAAACAAAATTGTAAAAGACGATCGTGATTTTGTCGCCTTGTCAATTATTTCATTGTTGGCCTTTTTGATTATTTATAAGTCAAGTCAGGAGCATGCGATAACTAGTGAGATTTCTGTCTTCTTGGTTCAGCATCATGCCGTTAAGCACTGGGTATGCCTACATTTGGAATGCTACACTTGAAATGTCAGCATGCTACATTGTGTGTTTTTTAGACCTTAGCCGCTCCGGGAATAGCTGTCTTACCATTGTGGGTTCTTTGGCAGTACCTAGGTGTATTGATTCTCTTGAGACTCCTGTTTGTACAGTATTAACACTAGGCAAGATGGGGGGGGGGGGGGGGGGGTAGGGAGGCTTTTCTTGTGCTGGATGCTAGGCACTGGTTTGGGATCTCCTTTCCTAGGCAGAATGGTGTCGGCTGTCGGAGCTGTCTGACTGGTAAGAGGAAACCCCATCAGAGAGCAACTACTGGTTGTGAAGGCATGGCAGCAAGGCTTGACACTAGTGTGAGAGGGGTGTATTTTACAGACCGGGGAAAAATGGGACAGAGAGGGTTAGATTGTTGAAGGTGTTCCTGTTTTACAGACCAGTGAAGAATGGGACAGAGCGGGTTGGGTTGTTGAAGGTGTTCCTGTTTTACCGATGTGTGAAGAATGGAACAGAGTGGGTTGGGTTGTTGATGGTGTTCCTGTTTTACAGACCTGTGAAGAATGGGACAGAGAGAGAGAGAGAGTTGGATTATTAAAGGTGGTGGTGTTGTATAGACCTGTGAAGAATGGGACACAGGAGTCAGTATGATGGGTGTCTGTTTTACAAACCTGTGAAGCATGGGACACAGGAGTCAGTATGATGGGTGTCTGTTTTACAGACCTGTGAAGAATGGGACACAGGAGTCAGTATGATGGGTGTCTGTTTACAGACCTGTGAAGAATGGGACACAGGAGTCAGTGTTGTAGGAGTGGTGCCTGTTTTACAGACCTGTGAAGAATGGGACACAGGAGTCAGTATGATGGGTGTCTGTTTTACAGACCTGTGAAGAATGGGACACAGGAGTCAGTGTTGTAAGAGTGGTGTCTGTTTTACAGACCTGTGAAGAATGGGACACAGGAGTCAGTGTTGTAAGAGTGGTGTCTGTTTTACAGACCTGTGAAGAATGGGACACAGGAGACAGAATGATGGGTGTCTGTTTTACAGATCTGTAAAGAATGGGACACAGGAGTCAGTATGATGGGTGTCTGTTTTACAGACCTGTGAAGAATGGGACACAGGAGACAGAATGATGGGTGTCTGTTTTACAGACCTGTGAAGAATGGGACACAGGAGACAGAATGATGGGTGTCTGTTTTACAGACCTGTGAAGAATGGGACACAGGAGACAGAATGATGGGTGTCTGTTTTACAGACCTGTGAAGAATGGGACACAGGAGTCAGTATGATGGGTGTCTGTTTTATAGACCTGTGAAGAATGGGACACAGGAGTCAGTATGATGGGTGTCTGTTTTACAGACCTGTGAAGAATGGGACACAGGAGACAGAATGATGGGTGTCTGTTTTACAGACCTGTGAAGAATGGGACACAGGAGTCAGTATGATGGGTGTCTGTTTTATAGACCTGTGAAGAATGGGACACAGGAGTCAGTATGATGGGTGTCTGTTTTACAGACCTGTGAAGAATGGGACACAGGAGACAGAATGATGGGTGTCTGTTTTACAGACCTGTAAAGAATGGGACACAGGAGTCAGTATGATGGGTGTCTGTTTTACAGACCTGTGAAGAATGGGACACAGGAGACAGAATGATGGGTGTCTGTTTTACAGACCTGTGAAGAATGGGACACAGGAGTCAGTATGATGGGTGTCTGTTTTATAGACCTGTGAAGAATGGGACACAGGAGACAGAATGATGGGTGTCTGTTTTACAGACCTGTGAAGAATGAGACACAGGAGTCAGTATGATGGGTATCTGTTCTACAGACCTGTGAAGAATGGGACACAGGAGTCAGTGGTGTAAGAGTGGTGTCTGTTTTACAGACCTGTGAAGAATGGGACACGGGAGTCAGTATGATGGGTGTCTGTTTTACAGACCTGTGAAGAATGGGACACAGGAGTCAGTATGATGGGTGTCTGTTTTACAGACCTGTGAAGAATGGGACACAGGAGTCAGTATGATGGGTATCTGTTTTACAGACCTGTGAAGAATAGAACACAGGAGTGTTGTAAGATGGGTATCTGTTTTACAGACCTGTGAAGAATGGGACACAGGAGACAGAGTTGTTTGATGGGTGTCTGTTTTACATAGCTGTGAGGAATGGGACCTAAGAGGAGATTCACCAGAAGGAAGCTGTATTAAGTGGGTGTCGATGGAGCGTGTACAGATTCTTCTGACACATCTGTTTCTTGTGCATCTTTTGGTCTCTAGTGAATAGCAGATCTATGGGAATTGAACATCTGTGCCATGTGGAAACATGATTGGGGGATGTTCACTTTGAAATGTTGCTTTGATAGCTTGAACACACAAAAGCTTTTTTGTTTCTGTTTTCTTGTTTACTTTTTGTCTGAAAAATTGAAAACCTTTTAAGGACTACAGATGCAACATGGTTGGCCTCCCACTCATATATCTCTTCATTTACTTATTGTATTCATTCCTGCATCATTTCTGTGTTTTCTTTTTCCAGGGGAGACTCTTTTAGCAATTTATGGTCTTCTGGTCTTTCTTTCTTTGTTTTTTTCATTTGTGTATTTATTCATTTGTTTATTTAATGTTTTTTTACATTTCTTCGTTACTGATGCTAGTGTATACCAAATCTTGGAAGTTGAGTTTTCCTTCAGTGTGTGTGTGTGTGTGTGTGTGTGTGTGTGTGTGTGTGTAAAACAAAAGAGTGAAAGAGAATAGAATAAGAGAGTTTGTGGCAAAGCCAGTTCAATATTGCGAAAAAGGGAAATTGTAATTTTATGCCAGAAGGTTTTGTGCAGTAAAGACTAGTCAGAGAGTGGGCCTCTTGGTTCTGTTAGACGTCTCATCTGCCAACTTCGTAATGAACTGGAACCAATGCAAGAACTCCTCATCTTTTTGTAAATAATGAACTGCACTGAGTACCAAATGGTAAAGTACAAGACAACACTTTTCTGAACAGCAAGCCACATTTTATTAATGACAGGACAACACATGGTTTGAGTAAAATGTAGGTTTGGACAGGTCTGACATCAAGGGCTAAAGAGAGAGCAGACAACGGATGGGAGTCATGACTATACTCATTAAAAACAGTATTGTTCAGCTTGAAACCTGTTGTCTGGGGCATCATAGAACTTACCATGACATTCTTGAAGCATGGGAACTCTCATAGAAATCACTGCCAATGCATTTTGAAACTCATTCTGTGTATATTCTCCAGAAATGATTTTTGTTTGGTGTAATATTTTTTTGTGTGGATGTTGTTTTTTTTACCTTGTGATAATTGCAAGCGCTTCGTCTTGCTACTGGACTTGTTTTGTTTTCAGATCATGGGATGCTTTGCCTGTAAATGTTGTTTACAACTGGGTTACTTTACATGATACTGATAAGGCTGTATGAGCTGAGGGGAAAAATATGTGTATCAAGCAGTTTGTGAAATACTATTGGTTTGACTTTGGAAAGATGGTATTAACGTTGTGCATGTTTGCCCAAAATGTAGTCAGGTGTTTTTTTTTCACTGTCTCATTATCAGCGTCCCATCAGTGGCATTGGTGCCGTGCTGCACATTCTTGCTCCATACATACATACCAGTTTCATCCTTCGATCTGTAGTCCACAGGGAGCAGCCTGTTTGAGGTGGTTATGAGGCAACCCACCAGAGGAGACACTGCACTGATGCGCGGAATCACTTTGACAGTGTTCAGTGGTGGACTATGCTGTTGTGGTTTATGCAGGACACCACCCACTAAGCACTGTACACACAACATCGATTGCACGCTCACTGAGCCAGCATGAGTTGGTGCCTTACTCTGAAAAGCAGCACCACGTCTTTCCAACAATAGTCACCATTAGCATGTCAACAACTTTTCACACAGGATCAGCATGGGCATTGATGTGGAGATGAAATGAAAAATGAAATGAGGTCACCGCAAGAGCAGTGCCTGAGGGACCACACAGTTTAAGACTTTTTTTGTATGCATGTCAGCGAGGTAGTACTGTGAAATTCCATACAGGTTTGAGAGTACATGACAGAACCTGACTCCATGCTTCCTTCCATCAGATATCCAGGCATCAGCCAGGCCTGAGAAATGCAGACACCTGTTGTTTGGTCAGGAAATGTGAGCAGCACTCTCAGAGACATATCCATGTTATGAATGAAAATTGTCTGTGTTGTCCCAGTTTTCCAATTTTCAGCCAGTAGCTCGCTCACCTCTGGGTAGGAGTTGGCCCAAGCCACAAAAATCCCACAAATGAATAACTCTGAGGGGACATAAGTCCACGACCTCCCATCCCACATATCTGCGACACCAACCATTGGATCATGGCAGCTGGTTACTAGAACTACACTTGTTGTGAGGAAAATGATGCATGCAGAAGGTGAATCACATTCCAGTCTACTGAATGTTGTGTACTTGAATATTTCAACTTGCACACATTCATACCTAAGCAGGGGGAAGTGTGGTGAGTTTGATCCAAGGAGAACTTGAACATTCACTTAATAGGTAATATGAGGTCTTACCCCCCAACATCATCAAGATGGAAAGCAGACACTGACCATGTCAACTGTCACACAAACACAGGTCAGTACTGTTCAGTCCTGAACTGGCTAGCAGTCAACAACAGTCCAACTTGCTGAAGATTGTTGTTCTCCTTGCAAGTGAATCTGTCCTGACTTTTACTGAGAGATAATGTGTTGCTAATGTACTGATGATCGGATAGGAAAGAGACCACTTATAGCAAAGCTCTGTGCGTGTGCGTGTGTGTGTGTGTGTGTGTGTGTGCGTACCTGCATGTATAGGTGCATGCAAGTGTATGTATTTGTGTGTGAAAGAAGCAGACGGGTCCCAGGAAGATGCTAAGCTCTTTCACCAGTGTTCAGCTTGTTCCATTAATGCAGTACTGGAAGAAAGCACAACTCCTATATTTCATAAAACCTGGGAAAGGTGTGTAACTTATTAATAGACGAACATATTTTTGATTTCCAAAGTCTGATTTTAAGGGGTGGTTTTTTTTTCCCCAAAAGTTAATAGGTGATGGACGTTTAGTTCTGAACTGTTGGATTTAAATTGTGTTTAATACAGTATACACGTATTTGTATTCTTCATATTCTGTAAAGGATAAGGTTGAGTTTCTGTGATTGTATACATGATCGCACAGACACAACCATGCTGCCACTAGGCTGTCACAGCAGTTTATGCTGCCAGCAGTACAAACATAAAGATCTGTTAATTCAGCTTGCAGACACTGTCTAATGTTGATTCACATTCTTATCTCTAATTGGCTGTCAGTCCTGACAGTAGAGTCGGTGCAATTGTTCACTCTGGGGAAGTGAAAAAGATTGAAGAAAAAAAACACCAGATAATGCTGAATACTTTGTATTAAAGCATTTATTTGAATTGCTGAAGGTCCAAGGCAGATTTTGATTGACAGACACTGTGTGAAGCACATTTACTTAGTGGGGGTGGGGGGGGGGGGGTTGGAGGCAGAGGGGGGGAGGGGGGACAGAGAGGGAGAGAAAGGTCTCTGTTGCTGCTGGTGATGATCGTGAAAATGAAGGTTTTGAAGCTGATGAAGCAGCGTGCTTTCCAGGTCTTTGCATTCCATGTTTTTATTACCTCATGCAACCGCATGGTTTACTGCAGACTGCACCGAGTGCAGCATGGACAGTTCATTGTATTGACTGTAGTGCATGATTGCTGTCAGATGTTTCTGACAAATGAATCTTACATATGAATGAGGCCATTCAGAAATGAATGAGTTTGTGTGTGTGTGTGTATGTATGTTTGTAGAGGGCACTATTGCACATGCGTCTAAGAGAGAAAAAGATACAGCATATGAGCGTAGTCATGATTTTGTCAAATTGCAGATCTGGTTCATCAGTACTCATTTGACGTACGCAAGCACCATCTGTCACAGGACATAATGATTTCATTGAAAGCTTTCGTTGCGCTTCTGTATATTCCAGCAGATTTGTTTTGTAGGGTTGACAGCCAGCTTGAAATGCTACAGTGGGTTTTCAGTCTTTTGTTAATGAAAAAAAAAATGTCTGTCTGTCTGCCTATCTATCTTTCTGTTTGATCTGTCTGTTTACCTAATCATTTCTGTTGGCATGACTACACTTTCTGCCAGCTTCTTGACCAAGTTGTTTCTTTCTATTTTATCCTGTAGCCATTGTTCCTCAAGCTGTGTTATTCTGTAGGGGAGAGAGAGAGAGAGAGTACTTGGTGTGGTTTATCTGTTGCTCAGGTGTGTTGTGAAGTACATTTGATTTGAAAACCATGTTTCACTTACACAGTGTACTTATGTTTTGTTATCAACAAATTACAAGAATGTTTTATTCTGTGTTGTTTATGTAGGGCAGTGTTCAGAATTGAATTTTGAATGAAAAACATAAAGCATTCTCCATCTCTTCCCAACCTCCCTCTCTCACACTCTCCCTCCCACCCTCCCCTCTCCTCTCATTCTCACCTGTATCTGACACCAGAGGTGATTGCCGGTTTCACTAGAGTAAAATGAAAATTGTCAATTGTCATCATGAAACACCTTGTCAGTAGAAGTCTCTGTGTGTTGAGCTATCATTCCTGTCCTGGCATCGGTGTTCTCAACATTCAGTGTGGGGGTCCAGACCTCTAAGAACATCTTGATACCCCCCTGCCCTTTCCACCCAGATCTTCCAAACTGATGGTGCCCTTTGATGATGTGTGTACTTCCTGATATAAACCATAAATATTGTATCATTGGTTTCATTGGGAAGGTTTCTAGTTTGTATGCAAGACCAACATAACACGCACTTTCCCCCCAACCCCTCATGCTCCTGCTGCTCTCCACTTCCTTCCCCTTTTCCCTGTCCTCCCCTGCCTTCATTTTTTTTACTGGTCTGTGATTGGAAGTGCGGTGTATCCGTTTCCATGCAAAGCATACACTTTATGTGTTATGTTCGAATGAAAAAAATCTTTGTACCTGGGCTTACTTACATTCTGGTTTTCTGTTATTCCTGTGCTTTTCGTGTTTGGGGTAAGTTATTTAACTCAGGAGCATGTGTGTCTGAAAAGGGGATGGTAATGATAATGATAGTGGGGATTTGAGAGAAGTGAACAAGTGTTTTACATCTTTAATGTGGAGGTGTGTATACAGATTGTATTGTGCAGGAATGTATAGGTATAGCTGTGTCTGTGTGAGTGTGTGTGTGTGTGTGTGTACTAGAGGAATCCAGTTGTCATTGTTGGCTTTTGACATTTAATGAAAAAGTATGATGATTTAAGATCTTCAAGATTTTTTCCACTTCATTTATTTTTTCATCTTGTTTGTTTAGTGTGTGTGTGAGTGTGTGTGTGTGTGCGTGCATGCGCGCGTGCGCCAACAGGAGAATAGAAAAGAAGAAAAAGAAACACCCGAAGGTGCTGGGGAGGACCCAGAGAAGCACTGTCTTCACCTGCCTTTAGAGCAGTCCTGTACCACCCTTGGAGGCCTGCGCTGTGTTGACGATGGGTACAGGCACGCGCAGGACACTCCATTAAGACATCAAGGGACATAACTGCTCCTGAACAGAGGTAAATCAGACTACAGGATGCAGCTCATAACAGCCTTAAAGTAGCATCCCCATGGGTGTACCAGCCCGTATTTCATGACTGCAGAGCCCACCGGCGAAAAACACCACCCTCCAGCTGCCGAGCACACCCCACAGACCCAACCACCCCTGCCCACGGACAGATGAAGACAGTGCCACTCCAGACACAGCCAAGCTTTCGCCATACGGTCTTATGTGCCCTCAAGAGAGAATCCAAAGTTGTAGTCTTTCCCACTGTCAACAGGACTTTCCCTGTGGTCAGTGGGTCTTTCCTCACCGTCACCGGACCTTTCTCCAGGGTCAGCCTAGTTAAGGCAAAGAAGAAAAAGAAACACCCGAAGGTGCTGGGGAGGACCCAGAGAAGCACTGTCTTCACCTGCCTTTAGAGCAGTCCTGTACCACCCTTGGAGGCCTGCGCTGTGTTGACGATGGGTACAGGCACGCGCAGGACACTCCATTAAGACATCAAGGGACATAACTGCTCCTGAACAGAGGTAAATCAGACTACAGGATGCAGCTCATAACAGCCTTAAAGTAGCATCCCCATGGGTGTACCAGCCCGTATTTCATGACTGCAGAGCCCACCGGCGAAAAACACCACCCTCCAGCTGCCGAGCACACCCCACAGACCCAACCACCCCTGCCCACGGACAGATGAAGACAGTGCCACTCCAGACACAGCCAAGCTTTCGCCATACGGTCTTATGTGCCCTCAAGAGAGAATCCAAAGTTGTAGTCTTTCCCACTGTCAACAGGACTTTCCCTGTGGTCAGTGGGTCTTTCCTCACCGTCACCGGACCTTTCTCCAGGGTCAGCCTAGTTAAGGCAAAGAAGAAAAAGAAACACCCGAAGGTGCTGGGGAGGACCCAGAGAAGCACTGTCTTCACCTGCCTTTAGAGCAGTCCTGTACCACCCTTGGAGGCCTGCGCTGTGTTGACGATGTTTGTTTAGTGTGTGTGTGAGTGTGTGTGTGTGTGCGTGCATGCGCGCGTGCGCCAACAGGAGAATAGTCTTATAGCAAGCAGATTCATTGCTATTGATAGGTAACAAATTTTGTTTTTTGTTGTACTACATAGCAAAAATCAGAATTTTTTTACAAGAAAAAAAAGATGTTCACAACGTTGGTTGGAAATGCTGAATTCAGTTGTTCTAGAATTTTGTTTTTCATCTGTCACACCTAAGCTCTAACACACTATCAGTCTCCAAACACTTGCTCTGATACCCGTGTCAAACTTCCCCATACTGACTCTACCACATTTACAGTTTCCAGAATACAAGTGCTGTTGCCATGTTAGTCTCTGACACATTAACTCAAACACCTGGTCAATTTCCAACACACTGGCTCTAGCACAATGTCATTTCCAAGATACTATTGTATGCACCATGTGAATTTCGGAATTTCAAGCATACTAGCTGTAGCACCATTTCGATTTCCAACACAGTAGTTTTGACACCACTCCATCTCCCATACTGTAGCTCATAAACAATGTCAGCTGAGAAGAACCAACAACTAGTTTCAAGTGGAAGAAGCAAAATCTTTGTAAATAGTATCCTCTTTGAAACTGGAGAAAAGATGTTCTTTGGCTATGGTCTGATTTAACTTAAAAAGCGTACATGGGAATTGTAAACCCAGTGGTCACATAATGGATGATGAATGCTGAATTTTTTTTTTGTATATGTATATATATTTATATATATTTTTGTTTCTTTTTATTTAACAAAATCTTTTAATATATCTGGCTAGACAAAAGGGCAGTGGACATGTACATGCATGCACAGGGTGCAGTTTAATAAGGTTTCAGTTTTGTTTTTCTGAGGGTGTGTTTCTGTGTGTGAGTATCGCCCACACCACCCCACCCCTACTCTGTACTCGTTGCATCTTCTGTGCCCTTTGGCCAATCAGTGACATTACATCCTTGCTGCTGTTCATGATGTCAGACATAAACAGTTCATAGCAGACTCTACGAAAATCGGTTCCACTGGCTTCCAATTCAGAGGTGAATTGACTACAAGCTGGCTTCTATCTGTTTCTCTTCTGTTTCTGGTACTGGACCAAAATATCTTTCTGACATTCTCCACTTCTGCACCCCATTCCGTCAACTTCGTTGCTCTGCCGACAGTCGCCTCTTGCACATTCCTTCTGTCAGAACAAAATCTTTGGTCAATGTTCTCTCTCCTTCCAAGGACCAACTGTCTGGAATACACTTCCCATCAGTGTCAGACACCTACCTTCACCCTCTTCTTTCAAATCTGGCGTCAAAACTAACTTCTTTCATCAGTCGTAAACCCCCACCCTCCCCAACAAATTCCCAATCCACCTTCCGAGTGTCTGAGTGGGTTTTTGCATGCACACATGAGTGCCTGGTGGTTGTGTTGCTTGTACGTGCAGGCCGTGTTGATGTGAGTGCGTGCGTGCAGGTGTCTGAGAGCGTGGGGGTGTGGTCATGCGTGAGCACGTGTGCGGGCGCGGTCCTACACGGGTGCGCGTATGTGTATGTGTGTCTGTGTTGTTGGTAATGTAAAGCACTTATAGCCCAAATTTTAGAGAATAGGCGCTATATAAATTAACATTATTATTATTATTATGTCCCACCTGATGTGATTTTGTAAGTTTCTGAAAGAGATTAACAATTATCATCTGATCAAAGATTTTACAGATTTTTCAGTGAAATTTCATTGTGTTTTTTCTGATGTTTTGATGGGTTGTATGTGTATGGATTTTCTTTTGTTTTGTTTTGGCTTTTTTTTTTTTTTTTGCTTTTTTTTTTTTATTGATCTATTTTGAGAGTTGACTTCAAAGGGGCAACAGCCTTGATATGGCCGTTTGCAGTGGTTGGGCTTTAAGCAAGAAAAGTTCTCTCTGTGTCCCCTGTTGCTCATTCTGGCTCCCCACATACATAACTCCACCCAGGTTCATGCTAGTGAATGTGAGTGTTGTTTTCTTTTGTAGAGCTGAACATGAGAGAAACTTGATGGTCACTGTGAAACAAAGCCTTTCTGGGGTACAGAGAAAGGGGTTTCTGTCATTCGCTGATGGTGGCATTACTCCCCAGAGAAGGCTTAACATATCATGAAAATGGATGATTTTGTTGTGGTGTCATTCCACTTTGAAAACTCTAAAGTTGATGAGCGCATGCAACTTTTTCGGGGAGGGAGCGTTGGGATGGGGGAGGGTAGAGAGATGAGGGGGTGATGGTGGCAGAGGGGGATGCACTTGTTTGCACAGTGGCAATATCAAACGTTTGGTGAATAGCTCATCACCATCAGTCCCAGTGACTTCACTCCGAGTTAGGAAAGCGAAGCAAAAGCATGTATTTGTGTGTAAAGAAGTGTGTTTGAGAGAGGGTAGAGGTGGGCAGAGTGTGTGTAAAGAAGTGTGTTTGAGAGAGGGTAGAGGTAGGCAGGGTGTGTGTAAAGAAGTGTGTTTGAGAGAGGGTAGAGATGGGCAGAGTGTGTGTAAAGAAGTGTGGGGTTTTTTTTCTTTCTTTATTTTTCCTTTTCAGTCTTATCTTAACTCTGTGGCATTGCTTCCAAACGGTGCATGAAAAATTGTCAATACAAAACCACACTCACGATCGTTCTGTTACTCTACAAATAAATATCTGCAGGGAGCTATCACCACAAGATCATCATGGGGCAGTGCTGTGACACAAGTTGTATGGTTAACTGATAGTGCATTGAAAGTTGGGGGGGGGGGGGGGGGGGTAATGTTGTAAGTGATTTTACACCCTTAATTATTCATTTCGTACCTACATGATCATGTTGTTGCAGTTTGCTGCACTTCTGTTTGGCATGTTCAGGCTTACAATGGGGTTCAGAATTATGAGTGCAATAATACTGGACATGTGTTGAATTTACTGTATTCATTGGGTGACTGCTTTGCTGCTTGGATTGGTTGTGTTATAGCTGTGGTGGATGCAAAGTCTTCCCGCTATGATGTAGTGTGGGAAAACATTGCATGGTTGTATTTATTTTTGTTGGAGAGTGTGGATACAAATAAGTAAAAATGCAGAGTAAAATGGCTGTGTTGATTTTCTTGTTCTCTCTCTCTCTCTCTCTCTCTCTCTCTCTGTGTCTCTCACACACACACACACACACACACACACACACACACACACACACACACTCACACACACACACACACACACACACACACACACACACGTGTGTGTGTGCACGAGCATGCATACAGCACACACACACATACACACATGTGAGTGCACACGCGCGCACATTCACACACAAACACACGCATGCACACAGCAACTCAGACAGGGTTGATGACATTTATGTTAGCTCTTAGCCCTGAACAGGAAATACAGAGAAGTTGTCCACATTATATAGTTCACTCCATAAGAGTAACGAGAACATTTACTGAACAGCATCCATATATTGGTGTGCTCAGAAGAACTGGAGGCAATGAAAATATGTATGTTTCTTTTTAAATTAAGCAGCCAGCCTGAACCAATAAACAAATTATAGCATCCCCCTGCTTCAGAAAAGTTAGTTTAAAGATCCAGATGATTACAATTCTAGTTGTGAACACACACACACACACACACAAACACACACTACCATCATACAGCTATGTGTTAGATTTTAGCCATCCCTTTCTTTGGTTGGAGCCTATCGTGCAAAAAATAGGCAACAAGCAACTTTGGCTCCACTAAAGGCTGTGATAGAAAAAGAATGAATGAATCTTTTCTTTAACATGTTCTCACTCAGGTTTGACATTACACGAAAAAATAGATAAACAGTCAAGCAACAACATGAAAAGATACTAAGGACAATCATTAACAAAGTAACACAAAAACCATTACAGTAGAAGCAAAACATTGCATGAATAAGCTAGTTGGGCTAACTGATATCATCAAATATCATACGTGTTTGAATCCTTGTTTTACAAAAGACTGTCAACCAGTTAATCGAGAAGACATGAACTATTATTACAATAAAGGTATGTTCAGCTTTGGACATTCTATAAGTATTTGCTGAGTGGATACATTTCTGCAACAAATACAGTTTGGATGCCTAGAATATTTAGTTTCTCATGCAATAAGTCTCATCATACAGCAATAAACTTGCAACATGTCTAAGACCTGAAACATGAAAATAATCACACTGCATGTGATGTTTGAAATCTAAATATAAAAAGTCTTTCAGGTATATGACACTGTTGGATGACAAAGGTGATTATAGACCACTGAATGAGTTTCTGGCACCTAGTTTGGCATTTTTATCTGCCATTTCATTTATAATGATTCCACAATGTGAGGGACCCCAACAAAATTGACACTTGATCCCTTCATAATAAGAAAATGGACAAAATAGCTTATCTCAAAGATAATCAGTATGCTCTTTCTTCCATTCATTGCTAATTGCACAGAGTACTGGTTTCAGAGTCAACACGAAACAGAATACTTAAGATTGATGTCAGTAGATTTACTACAAGTTGTAATACTGTTGATAATGCAATCAGTTCAGCTTCCAATATTGATTTCCCATGTTCATGATAAGAATACCTTTGTACTTTCAAACTAGGAATTACAAAACTGCTTCTGCATTTACCATCTTCTGTTAAAGAACCATCAGTGGCAACTTAAAGGTCATTGAGGTATTGATCACGAATGTGTGATGTGACAAATAAGGACAAGTGATAAGAAGATGCATATCAGTTTATAATCATGCATAATCCAAACCACAATTTGTTTTATTTAATTCCCACATGGGAAGAAGGGGCTGGCCTCACTTAGCAATTGCATAAGAGCGTCTGTGAACGGGGGGGGGGGGGGGGGGGGGGGGGGGGGGGGGGGGGGGGGGGGGGGGGGGGGGGGGGGGGGGGGGGGGTGGTTGCGAAGTCTTATGTGGTGACCCTATGGTCAGCAAGAGGGGGGGGGGGGGGGGGGGGAGTGGAGGAAGGTGGTTGCGAAAGTCTTATGTGGTGACCCTATGGTCAGCAAGACGCCGGGATAGCTGCTAGGAACAGACCTCTTTCAACGTGTGTTTGGAAGGCTTCCTTACTAATCTGCAGTAGCCTACAGCGTGCGCTGACCTCTGTGAGGGCCGGGAGTAGAAACTTGAATATGACAACTCTAGACACATTGTTTTCAACATAGTTCTACTAGTAGGACTGATATATGGTGGTGATGGTGTGTGTGTGTGTGTGTGTCTGAGAGAGAGAGATAGAGAGAGCACGTGTGTGCGTGCGAGAGTTGTGTGCATATGTGAGTGTGTGTGTGTGTGCGTGCGTCTGCGTGTGTGTGTGTGTTCGCGAAAGTGTCATTGTTGTGTGCAGTTAAGGGAAGTAATGACAGGCACGAACTGAAAGAATCACTCCCCATGTACGTTTCAGAACACCACATAAAATTCATGTCGATGTTTATATCTCAAAAAATAGCCCACGAAGATATATCATTTTACACACAGTTATCAACTGGAAGACAATGACTTCACAGTGTTCATATTCAGTGAAAACGTTGTGATAGTCTTGCTAAAAGGAACCGCGTTGAATCCGAATCAGAATCATTTTGTTTTGTATGTCTTCTTGTTTTGTACGGGTGTGACAGTCGACCTACACTTTCTCATCAGTGCTGATCTAGATCTCCCACTGGTGAACTCTTTAGTGGGTATACGCCCATAGCGCTCTTTCTGTCTAGCTTTCTTTCTTACCTCCTCTCTTTTTCTTCCTTTCTTTTTCTGTCTTACTTTCTTTTTCTTTTTTTTTTCTCCAAAGCTGTCTTTTTTTTTTTTTTTTTTAAATCCGTAACTTTGTTCCTGCCTGCTGAATGTGTTTGGATTCGTAGCAAGGCAGTTCTCTCGAGAGTGTGTTAACCGTTTGTTTGCTTGCTTGTCTTTTTTTTTTTTTTTTTTTTTTTTGCTTTTGGTGTGTGTGTGGATTTTGTTTTTGTTTTTTGTCGTTTTTTAAATGAAAATATTACATAATTAGGCCTATATGACAAGAACAAATACCCCCTCCCCCCCCCCCCCCCCAAAAAAAAAAAAAAATTATTCTGTCTCTGCAGTGTTTTGTTTCTGCATGCTCAAGTGGCCGTGCCTAATTTAGGTGCTTTCTTGTCTGTTTGATTTTATTGTATTTCTATGTTTGCACACATTCCCACATATGCGAATGGAAGGGGGGGGGGGAGGGGGGGATGGGGGGGGGAGGAAGGGGTTAAGGGAATCGGGGTAGAGTGAATATGACGATAGGGTGTGGCGGGAAACGTATAATTATGTTATCAGAAATTTTTTGAACGTTTGCAACATTCAGTGAAACAAAGCAACATTTTCATACAGGTCCATCATTTAAGTTACCCACCCAGTACCTCTTAGACTCTTTGAAAACAGTTTGGAACGATTTATGCCTTCATAACACGTATCATTGTTTGTGTTGTCCGTGCTGTGTGTGTGTGTGTGTGTGAAGCTTAGGCCAATGTAATTATATTCATTAACAGCTTGGGAATGCACAAATGAATTTCTACGTGGACCTATTTAGAAAAAAAAAAAAAGTGAAATTGGAATGATTTGAAGTAGAATCAGGCTGCCATTTCTCTACGTCACTGTTTTCGTGGATATGACGTCATTGTATCCTCGCTACTGTTCTGGTTCAAGTATCGGGCTGCTGCCGTGCCCTTTCGATGCCCAGTGATCTTTCGCCAGCTACAAGAGTTTTTGCCCAGTCAGTCACACATCGGGGGAAGCTAAAAGGTAAGATGAACAACAGCAACGGCGTACCCTTTTCTTTAAAAAAAAAAAGAAAATGAATGAATTTGTATTATGTCATAATCATGTCAGCGTAGAGGTAAGGTATTAAATTATAATGTATGGTTTACACGCTTAAGAAGACATTTGCCTGATTAATCAGATCTACTGGGGGGGGGGGGGGGGGTTCCCATGAGTATGCAGAGTTTGTTGGATAGCTATCTTCCAGTATTAAAATTCATCTTCTTCCCTTGAGCAACATCACATCTGTGTGTGTGTGTGTGTGTGTGTGTTAACCTGAGAAAAATGATCTGGTAGGCCTAATAGCTCGCTTCCAATGTGCTTACGTCAGCGTATCCCTCTCATGGCACTTCCGTAGTTTGCTGATTTATAATTTTTTAAAAAAAGGAAAAAAAAAAAAACAACAGAAAAACACAAGACTTCACTGTGTCAGTGGTCTGTGTTAAACTGGCACCGTCAAAAAAACAACAACAACAAAGAAATGCTGCCGACGATAATTGGTTTTCTTGTGTTTTAATACATGCAGAGAGAATTAATTTAAGAAAGGAAAGCGCAACGATTGCGTTTATCAGTTTACCACGCTCAAAACGCTAAGGATGCATTATCAGTACACAACACCCCAAGAAGTCCTATATACCAAAAGTAAACAACAGAAGTGAGATTTAAGTACGCCAGGGTTGATTGGAATCTAGATCCACACTTCAGTGTCCTTATTTGCTTTAATATAACACATTCTCTGCCTGCCTGTCTTTCTGGCTCTCTCCTCTCTCCTCTCCTCTCCCCCCCCTCCCCCCCCCCCCCCCCCCCCCCCCCCCCCCCCCCCCCCCCCCCCCCACCCCCTCCCCCCCTCTTTTTTTTTTTTTTCACTTCTTCTTCTTGTGCCACAATACGACAGATGACGGTGATGACAATGATGACGTTTGTCGCTTTGTTGATGTTACCGTCATATGGTCCCACTCGTGCTTTTGTTGAAGGTAGTACAGTAACATGGACGGACTGAAGGGTTGGGCACTGCGCCCTCCCCCCCCCCCCCCCCCCCCCCCCCCCCCCCTTTTTTTTTTTTTAATAGTCCGCCCCCAGCAAGTCCTCTCCCTCCTCCACCCTATCCCTGTCCTCGCCCCCCCCCCACCCCCCCCCCCCCCCCCCCCTCCCCCCTGCATCCTCCCCCTCCCACCCCCTTCCCCCCCCCCCCCCCCCCCCCCCCCCCCCCAACTCGCACCTCATTCCACCTCATCACTTATCTTCCCTATCCCTCTCCTCCTCTCCCATTCTTCCTTCCATTGCCCCCCCCTCCCCCCACTCCCCCCCCCCCCCCCCCACCACCCCCCCCACCCACCACCGACAGACTCATACTAAGGGGAACAACCATTATTCTGTGCCGGCAGATGAAGTTATCCAAGCAGGCCCCAGCAGTTCCCCTTGAGACGGCCACCCAGGCAAAGAAGTACGGTAGAAGTAGCAGCAGCGGCGACTGGCAGGGGCATTTCCAGGCCAATCGTCTTGATGTCCACTTACCACGGTGGTTACCTCAGCGGCTTGACGGCCTGTCAGAGCCTACCATACAGCGAGGCCAGCCCCCTACATCCAGGTCGTCATCATCACATCATCATCATCATCATCATCATCGTCATCGTTATCGTCTTCCTCGTCATCAATAACATCATCTTTGTCGTAGATTGTCATCGTTCTTGTCGCCGTCAACATCGTCGTCATCATCATTATCATCCCCATCACCATCTTCTTCTTGTTCTCCTTCTGCTGCTGTTGCTGCTGCTGCTCACTGCTTCTTAACTTCCTTTCTTCTTCTTCTTCTTCTTCTTCTTCTCCTCCTTCTCCTCCTCCTCCTCCTTTCCCCCGCCTTCCCTCCCCTGCTTCTCCTTCTCCCCCTCTCCTCCTTCTCCTCCTCGAGAGTCCTCCTCCCCCCTCCTCCTCTTCCTCTTTCTTCTTCTTCTTCTTCTTCTTCTTCTTCTTCTGTTCTTTCGCCTTCATAATCGTCATCTTCATTTCTGAGCTATACCTTCGAGACTCTATGTGCGACCATTTTTAAGCCCACCGTTAAAATAGCCATATTCCATCATTAGGGATGATGTCATAACACGACGCTAATGTGTGTGTATTTTCTAAGTGTGTGTGTGTGTGTGTGTGTGTGTGTGTGTGTGTGTGTGTGTGTGTGTGTGTACGCGCGCAAGTTTCAAGAGTTAATGTTCAGAGGAAATATCGCGTTAATCTTACCAATAATGTGCACAGATTTGAGATCTACCGGTCCATGCAGCTATACTGCACAGGTCTATTCGAATGTTTACTGGGTTGGGTCTCGGGACGTGTTCTATCTTTCCGCGTGGTTTTGTGTAAATTTGTTCACCAGTTTTAGTGTCATAAGCTTTTAGCATTTTGCCGAACGGTCCTGGGTCCCATTTTTGACTCGGAAAGGCATAAAAAGAAATATGAATGATTTTGTCTCTGGGCTCCGTTACTGTCTGTTGACAAAGTTTGGTTAAAAAGGTTCTGTAGCTTTTGCAAAATCTGCTGATGGACAAACAGACATCGGCGAAAATGTAAGCTCTGTGGCTAAGATGATGAAGAAGATGATGATGATGATGATGATGTAGTGGTGGTGGTGGTGGTGGTGGTGGTTGTGGTGTGATGATGGTGAAAACTTCGCGCCATACCTCCTATGATCAAGTGCCTGTTCTCACCAACTACCCTTCATGTGCATGTACACACCACACACACACAACACACACACACACACACACACACACACAAACACACGCATACAAAGACACACACACCATACAAAGACACACACACACACACACACACACACACACACACACGCAAACAAAGACACACACACACACACCACACACACACACACACACACACAACACACACACACAACATACAAGCGCGCGTTTGCTTGCTCCAACACATGCACCCACGCTCAAAAGCATAGGTGCGTATGTGTGTTGGAGAAGTGTCGAGTGCTTAATCCTTTTGCTAATGTGTGTATTGAATATAACATCATTCTGATTTCAAACAAAATTCTAACGAATTGAATCATCCTGTTTCTTGAATTTCATTTCCGTCTTCTTCGTCGTCAATTTTTTTTCTTTATTTTGGTCGCGTGCTTGATTAAAACAAAAAAGCTAAATAAGTTGTTTATCAATGTAACACCTAAAAACAAAAATGTTTGAATTGCTTCAACTTCTCTCTCTCTCTCTCTCCTCTCTCTCTCTCCTCTCATAACACACACACGCGGGCGCGCGCGCGCGCACATGCACGCACGCACGGACACAACACACCACACATGCATCATATCACCCGTACACACTACCATATTGGAATAAAAAGTTAAAAATTGAAAATTAATGATAAACAACTTTTACGTAGCACAATTAACATAGTTCCCCCCCCCCCCCCTTCCCCCCCCCCCCCCCCCCCCCCCCCCCCCCCCCCCCCCCCTTTTTCCTGTTTTAATGTTCAGGCCCAGAACATCGCGTGGTTCATCTTCCCTCCCGCAACACAACCTCCCGGACACAACCACGCCCACGATCTACTCCAGCCCACAGCATCCAAGGGGCGCCGCGGAAGGCCTGTGCCGAGAGACCCTCCCCGTACCGCACAGCTCCTGCCAGACTGATGAGCCACCTCTGGAGGACGGTGATTTCCACTCCCTCCGTCCTAATCTCATCCCCCAGCTTCGGAACAAAGCCGCCTGCCTCCCTGTGGCCTCTCCAGGTGGAGATTCCGCTCTGACCGGGCCAGGGGAGAAGCCAGGGGGAGGGGGGAGAACCAGTCCAAGGGAAGCATCAAGGACGACCTCAGCACCATCAGTTGTGTTGAAAGCGATGGAGATGAAAATGAGTCGAACGATAGTGAAAAGGACGACAACGACGGAAAAGGCAACGACGACAGCTCGGACTCGGATGACGAAGAATTGGAACCTTTTCTGGAGGACCTCCGCAAGCAGCTGCCGAATCCCCGGAGTCTGTTCTCCCTATATCCTGAAAAGCTGGACGCGATTGACTCCCTTGAAGACGAGCGAGAGATAGAAGAGACTGAGTTTGATGTCATGTTCAACAACCCACCTTTGTATGAATACCGATGCCCGTTGCCTGATTTTCTGCACAAAATCGATCTCCGACGTTGTGTACGGGAGAGGAGCAACTGGCGAGACGGACTGACCTCGGGTGATGCCGGGAAGGCAGGAGGTCTTCAAATGCTGATGGATCGTCTGATCAAGATGGAGAAAATGCAGTATCTGACTGAGACCTCGGAAGCCAGGAAGAACCAGAGAGCTCTTCTTCGACGTCAGGAGAAGATGCCGCTGAACAGCAGCGAGCCTGGTAGGCAGGCCAAGAGTGCACAACAGCGGAACAGGCGGTCCGCCTGCCTTTGCCTTCAGCCGACCTGTACTGGCAACTGTCAGGAGAGACAAGTCCCTTCCAGCCCCTACCTCAACTGTGCTCAGCCGTGGTGTTCTGGGGCATGCCCAGAAAGTCGTGAGCGAAGGAGTCGGCGTCCCCTTAGCGGCAACCGGGATTTTGGAGACCACGTGCAGGCTGTTTCTTCCAGTACTCCTCCCAAAGCGTGCTGTTTCGCCGCAGTCAGACGCCCCAAAACGAGGCTGATCAGCGCCAGTCACGTAGCCCGAGCCCGACCCAAATCCTCTGTATTCAGCGACACTAGGGTAACGGGTGCTTCTGGTCGACAGAGGGCCATCCGGCCCGCCACAGCGGTCAGCACCAGGTCCTCATCACTCAAAGGTATTGACCGCTTAGAGCTGGATGTTCATCAGCCGGTGCCACGGAACAAACCCTCCTACTGCAGGCCCATGAGTTCTTACGGCGTGTTGAGCGACAAGACTGGCAGGTTCCCCAGCAAGACCTCTGCCGCAGACTCCAGAGACAAGAAGACGACGACCAAAAATAGTACCAGTCTCAAAATGTTGCAGATTTTCTCATATTGATTGATCTGAGTAGATTTTGCCTTGAAGAAGCAGTACCTTTCTTTCTTTTTTTTTCTTTGTTCTTTCTTTTTTTTTCTGTTCTTGATGTTGTTGTCGCTGCCAGGATTTTCTGGGAAGTCATTGCTGTGAGCATCTTTCGGTGACTTGGCCATAGCATCCACAGGTTTTCTGTGAGAAAGCAAGAATCGGATGTAAACACAATGGTGACCTACGTCTACTCAAAGATTAGCTTCGATTTATAGCAAATAAAAAGAAGTGCAAAACAAAGGCGTGAACACTTCAACACGGACAACGAATCGACGACAGTGACACTTTGAGCGAGACGTTACAATGTGTATACGTGAAACATATTTCTCCTTTCTGTTGTTCAGCTGTAGACAACATCCAGGAATATGGCGGATGTTTCCCACCTTTTCCAAACCAGTTTTGCTAATAACCCACAGCAGTGACAATGGCGAAACGTGATGCACGTGCAGCTGTTCATCCTCTGTTCAGTTTGATACTGCATGCAGGAGCTGGTAGCAGTAACTCGGGATGAAACGGACATGCCCGCAGGAAGACAACTAGTAGGCTTGCACTGTGTGGTAGCGGTCCTTGACCTTGTATTGGCCAGTTATACGTCTTCGGAGAGATCATTTCTCGCCGAAGACTGAATTTCTGTTTCTCAATAATTCCACCCGTTAGATTGGTCGTTTGTTTTGTCCTCTCTCTCTCTCTCTCTCTCTCTCTCTCTCTCTCTCTCTCTCTCTCTCTCTCTCTATCTCTCTCTCTCTCTGTGTGTGTGTGTGTGTGTGTGTGTGTGTGTGTGTGTGTGTGGAGCAGTCAAAACATGCACACAAAGTAGACAGTTGAAGGAACTGTGTTTTATTAAACCCCTGGCACATGAGCACAAAGTACACGTACTACACTTCTAATTCAAAGCAGCTGTAAAACTGCCGTGCCAAAACCTACTCCGGACGGGGTCCTTCGGGCGCGTTGACGTTAAACTGTCCACCACTCTGTCCTATCTTCTGTTGTACGTCAATGCCCGAGAATCCTACAAGTGCAGAATGCATTGAATCCTTTCCTCAGCGTCTGCATGATCTGCTGGGCAGATGCAGCAGCCTAATCCCTCCCGTCAACTCTGCTTTTAGTCTGATACTCGTTCACAAACTTCCAGAATGTGGTTGTAACCTAGCATCTAGACAGTGACAGTAAGCACAGCGTCAAGGAGTGACACTAGCAGTCCATTCGGCAATGTCTGTATGCCCTTCTGTCAGTTTTGGGTCCGGTTTTTTTTTTTGTTTGTTTGTTTGTTTTGTTATATTTGAATTGTTTTTTTGCGACAGCCGAAAGTTTTTAACCTTTTTTTTTTTCTTTTAAAAATCTGAACGTGACATATTAAGCGGAAGGGTTGGTGCTTTCAACACAGCTACGTCTGAGAACATCCCCCACCCCCACCCCCTTCCCCTACGCTAACAGCTGACCGTAAGCTAACAGCAATGCACATTCCCTTGCGGATGTTGGCGACTCATTCCTTCCCATTGCCGCGCGCATGGTGACTGTTGTCCAACCCCTCTCCCCCCCCCCCCCCCCCCCCCCCCCCCCCCCCCCCCCCCCCCCCCCCCCCCCCCCCCCCCCCCCACCCAGCTACCGCGCCCTTCAGCAACACTCCCACGCACTGCAATATGCTTTGTTATCAGCATGCAAGACCAGGCAGACCCAATTCTCACTGAACGCGCGTAAAGCAGACGCTACTTTGGTATGTGTTCATTCGTTTATCAGAAGGGGAGAAAGGCATTGCTGTATTTCATTACAGAAATCGCATTTTATTTCTAAATATACTTTCTATGCAGTGATTCCATACACAGAGCATTAGTTACAATACACATATTTGTGATTAATCGACAAAAGTGCCGAAAAAAAAAGGCAAAATACTCAGTCTAGGACTGCTGTAAGGATACAAGTCTGCTGTTAGTGTGAGGGGCCCACATACGCCTTTCTAGGATACCAGTACGTCAACTACTACTCCATTAACTGTTTCTTTTTTGCACGTTTCTTCTCGCAAAGTGTGGCCTTTTCCAGGAGGCGACGCCGTTTCCCGCACGACTGTCGCAGACTTGGCGTAAAGACCCGATGCTGTCGGCCTAGCTGGATGAAACACAGTCAGACTACACCTTTCTTTGTCGGATTGTGTTCTTGGTGAGCAAGGGGCCTGCCAGGGCGGACAGGCAGCTGCCCAGCAGAGTCAGGTGGAAGGCCCACCCTTTGCTCCAGTGCAGGCGATTGGACCACACGCTGAGGGAGGGGGCCCTTACTGGCATGTAGATGGTGCAGCCGGCCAGACCCATTAGTCCTGGTGCCAGAGACAGACAGAAAGGGTTAACAGTCATTGATCGATTGATTGATTCATCGATTAGTAGATTGATAGACTGATCGATTGATTCATCGATTAGTTGATTGATTGATTGATTGATTGATTGATTGAGTCATGGTGCCACAGAAAGACAGGTTTAATGGCGAGACTGATTGATTGAGTCCTGGTACCACAGAAAGGGTAGTAGACGGATGGATTGATTGGTTTATTGATTGACAATCTTTCTTTTCAAGAGTAACAGGCAAGTTAGAAGATGCTTTTTTTTTTTTTCATCTGGCCCTTGTCCCTTCAGGGACAAAGGAAACTATCACATCACATTTCTTATACTATTTTAAACTGACTGTAACCAAACGGGCGATTCTTTCGCTGTCCCATCTTCTGTGCCCCCTCAGTGACATTGCACCCACGCCGTTCATTCTGAGCCCCCTCGTCCACAGCCACAGCCACAGCCACAGCCACAGCTACAGCCACAGCCCGGCCTGCCACAGCCCCAGTACCGGCAGTCAATGTCAAAGTCGTCATGACGCAACCAACCAGAGGAGACACTGCACTGCTGCCGGGTCACTTCGGTGGTGTTCAGTGGCGCCTGTTTTGAGCCAACATGCGCATGGCGCCACCTACTGAGCCCCATACTGACGACAATAACTGCTTTGTCACGGAGCCGTGATGAGTGAGCTCTCCCTCCAGAGGGCGCCATCACGATCGTCCAACGACAGTCCCCATGAATTTGCCGATACCGGTGACCCCGACAGAATCAAACCAAGGCCATAGACGTGGAGAGGCAATCGAAACTGAGATCACCACTTGAGCAGAGCATGAACGGCCACAGAATTTGAAACACCTTTTTTGGACGCTGATTGATGAGGATGAGAACGATGCTACGGATTTCCATTGTGGTCTGAGACTGCATGACAGGGCTGTACGCTACCGGTGTCAACCAGGCCCGAGAGATACAGACACCTGAAATGTTGGTCAGGAAATTTGAGCAACAGTCTCACAGACGCATCCATTTAGTGGATGTAACTCGACTGTGTGGTCTCAGTCTTCCCAAAACAGCCCATAGCAAACTGAGCTCTGTGTAAGAGCCGGTCGGGGCAGAAAAATCCCTGAAATAAGTGGTTCTGAAGGGAATCGAACCTACAACTTCCCAGCCGGGAGTCCGCGACGCTAACCACTTCGCCACGGCAGCTGGTGTGATTCATGTTATTATAAAAAAAAATAAAAACTTCTGAACACACGAAAACTGTCCACCGCACACACATACGCGTGCGCCCGCACGCACACACTCACGCGTGCGTCGGCGCGAGCGCGCGCGCGCGCGCGCGCCGCCACACACACACACACACACACACACACACACACACACACCCTGCGGAAAGGGGGATATAAGAAGCATGAGCCAGCATAATAGTCTCATCATCACAGTCTGAAGAGGATTGAAAGGGATCATGAGGCGGTCATGTACAAGTACACAGGCATATATTCACATTCAACAGTATGAGACGGAGAGAGAAAGAGGGGGGGGGGGGGGGGGGACGGCAGGGGCGGGGCGGGGAAGGCTTGGGAGAGGAACGGAGGAGAGGGAATGGGGGACAGTGGGTTGGGATAGTGAGAGGAGTAGTGAGTCTTCTCTGAGTGTGTGTAAGTCTTACAGCCAAGAGGTTATAATGACAAACATTCGTTTCATTTGTCTTGTGATTCATTTGCATACGCTTTTTGGCGGTGCATTATCACTAACATTTCAAATTCGCGTCATTGTTAGTGGTGATGATCATGATCTTCGATCGGTCCCCTCCCTCTCCCTCCCTACCTCTCTTCCTTCTCTACCTGTGCAGGCGGTGACAACATCAGCATAGTCATCATCATCATCATCATTTTTTTTATCCTCCTCCTTCGTCTCCTCGCCCTCCATTATTATCGTCATCAGCATGTTAGGCTACATGCACGTAAACATAGCTCACTTGCTTAAAAAGACATGACAGAACTTGTGCATAGATCATCATCATCATCATCATCATCATCATCATCATCATCATCAACATCTTCCTTGTGAAAACATCACGAGCGCCAAATGTCAAATGTGGATCGATGGAACAGAGCGGCACTGTCGTATCCTCATTCTCTTCTTTACAACTCATCTTCTTCTGCTTCCTTTTTTTTTTTTTTTTTTTTTTTTTTTTAAACCGTAAGTTAATGAAAAGATAACTCGTATTTGACTTCAGAGACATCGAACCATTCTGATCCAGTCCCGCAGAGAAGCTCCACTCACGAAAGATAACTCACGGCATGAATTCAATCACACATACATTCATACTCGTGGTGAAACAAACAGTAATTACGGTCAACAAAAAGAACGAGAGACAGTATGAAGATGATGAAATGATCTAGCTGCTTTGACTGGGAAAGAAATAATGAGCCACCCAATCTCCCAGATAACTCTAGAAAACCTAACCCATCAAGTGAGAAGATGAGAGATGATAGGGACAACTAATTGACGATAGCAAGTTGATAATTTCTATTTTTTCATTGCAAGAACGTGTTCGACGGCATTATCTAAACCAGAAGTGAACAAAATCAGCAGCGATTAGAGAAAGACTGTTAAAAGGTGTGTGTGTGTGTGTGTGTGTGTTTCCACGTCTTTTTGAACAATTATTCCTGTGACTGCTCAAACAAGCAGACAGTCTTCATCTTCCTTCCCGTCTGTTTTCTGTGAGAGGGCTTGTCTTATGCCTTCTCTCAAATGAAAACGTCACGGGTCCGACCTCGACACGACAAATGAAATTAACCGGCATACCTTCGTGTCTCTGCGTCCTTAAACACATTGAGTGTGTAAACAACCTAGTTTGAAAAAAAAAAATGTAAATACGATCTGTTTTCATCCTGCAAAAGGCATGTATCTTTTTTATTGTGCCTTTGTTTTCCTCCGAAATTACTTTCACATAATTTGATTGAACAATTTGCGCAAAAAAAAACATGACTTCTGTGGACATTTTGCTTTTAATTCTGACATGTATGTCTGAAAACTAAAAGCATTTTTTTTTCCAAAACAGTACATCTGTTGATAATAGTGTTTTGACAAGAAAATGAAGCGGTGCATGTACAAATATAATATACTGGCATCAGAAACATACAGATACTTATTAATGTTAACAACCAAAGATCACTCATGACTTCCTTTTTTTATTGATAAAGATAGAAAAACAAAACTTCGACACAAGGTAAATTTATTTTGTATTCATTTGTTTACTTAAAATTAAATCAAAAAGCATATCTGAAAATGTACGATTTTGGCTCTATGCCATAGAAATCTAGAGGACAATTGCAGGAAAGACACCATCATAATTCTCATCATATCCATGTTCCCGCAATAAACTTGTCATTATCATCATCGCCAACATAAGCAGCGACAGCAAGCTGATGCATCAGCACCAGTACCACCACCACTATCACACATACTGTTATCATCACCGTGGTCATCATCATCATCATCATCATCATCATCATCATCATCTCCACAATTAACATTATCACCATCGCTTTCATCATCATTGTTATCACCAGCGTCATCGTCACCACCACCACCATCATCATCATCTTCATCATCATCATCATCATCACCATCATCATTACCCTCATTCATCTTACCTGATAAGGCAGTCAGGAGTTCTATGACTCTGCCACAAGATGCCTGCGTGTGGTGGGAGCAGCTGACCACCAGAAGATAGATGCATATGACGACCAAGCCAGCCGCACCCAGACACAACAGAGCACGCTGCACGTGCATCAGCACAGCTGTGAAACACACGCAGATGATGCCACAATGGGTAATCATAGTAATGGTGCCTATCTTGTCAGCTGCTGTTTCTCTACGGCCACTCAATGCACTGAGCCTTCACTTTTCACTGACATGAAACACACACACACACACACACACACACACACACACACACACACACACACACACACAAATCTTTGATGCTTTGATTTCACCAGTTATGCTTTATGGCGCAGAAGTTTGGTTTCCATTTACAGAAAAGATAGGACATGTTGAAAAGCAGACTACAATGTTCGACATTTATCACAAATACTTATTATCCAATAATCCGATCGAGAACGTACATGTAAAATTTTGCAGACATATATTAGGCGTACACAGAAAAGCAATGAAATTGCCAGTACTAGCTGAACTTGGAAGATTTCCCTTGTGTCAAGAAATAATGAGTCAAGTAGTCATGTTTTGGATCCATATAATGGAATCAAAGGAAGACTCATATCTAAGAGAAGCGTACGAAGATCTTGACCCATCATCTTCATGGAAATCTTCTGTAAAGAAGATCTTAAGTAATATTGGAATGACACATGTATGGAATAACCAAAGTACACTTAACCCTAAAAAAATTGCGTTATGCAATAGAGAGAAAGTTACAAAGTGAATATATACACTTTTGGGAAAAAGAAAAGGAAAGAGCACCAAGGTTAAAATTTTATAATGACATCAGTAATAAATATAGGCTTGAACCGTACCTCATCAAATGCACAAATAAACATTACAGGAAAGAACTTTGTAAATTAAGAGTTAGCGCACATGACCTCGCAATAGAAAGAGGTAGATATTCCCATATTAAGCGTGAAGACAGGAAATGTACAACTTGCAATATAATAGAAGACGAGGTACATTTTTTAGACTCTTGTAAACGTTACGATAAAATCAGGAATACGTTTAAAAAAAACGTATCATAAACAAAATGGATATATACGACGCTACCTCATTGAAAATAAGTACTTTGATGTCTAATGATGACCTTCAGGTTGAAATTGCGAAATATGTATATGACTGCTTTACATAATGACTTTTTGTGTAAAATGAACAAATCATTATTTCTTTGGACGATGAGTTGTTTAATCATCGCCATCTTGTGTCCATAAATCCTTTGATGGTGTTTAGTGACAATAAAAAAAAGTTTCAAATTTCACACACACACACACACACACACACACACACACACAAGCGCGAGTACACACACGCATACACACACACACACACACACACACACACACACACACACACACACACACTACACACACACACACACACAACACACACACACACACACACACACACACACACACACAGCTTCATTCATATCCGTACACCTTCCCGCACGCAGCTGACCTAGGGAGCTTGAATTTCACACAGGAAAAATTCAGCTGTGATCTTGAAGCTATACAATAAAATGCACTACAGTACAATGCAATACAGTACAGACAATAAATAATGAACAGAACAATACAGTGCTATATAATACAGAACGATGCCATACAGTAGATACGAGCATTACAACACATTACAGTTCAGCAGAATGCGATGCAGTACAGTGCTGTGCAATTCAATACGACACAATGTAATACAATACAACGCAACACAATACAACATTATAAACGCAATAAACTGTATAAGCAACACATTATCAGTGTGAGAGTGCCAGCACACCACACATTAGACCATTAACAAACCCAGACATTTTGCATCAAACACCAAAACACTAAAATCAGCAAGACTATGTCCATTTATAAGAGACCATACAGACTACGCATGGTGTGTAAGGGACTGGTTGGAGAGAGAGAGAGAAAAAAAAAAAAAGCTAGCAGTGGAAATTGCTTTTTTTTTTTCTTTTCTTTTTTTTTTTTCTTTTTTTTTTTGCAGATGAAGACAGTGTGAAGCACCAAAAAATGAAGAGGTGGATTTCGACCTTAGGGGGGGAAAAAAGACGAAAGAAAAAAAAAGCGAAAGAAAAAAAAAAATCACCGCCTTAGGTGCTCCATTGATCCGATAACTGATGCCACAAAAAAAAAAGAGAAAGAAAATAAAAAATAAACGCAATAAACTATGATGCAATGCAGTATAATGCCACGCACTGCACAACACACAACAGTGTAGTTCAAGACAACACAGCACAACACCACTTTATAAAACACAACAAAGTACAATGCAATGCACAACTCTGTGCAATGCAGTGCAATACTGCACAGAGGAATACAATAAAACACAATTAATACAATACAGTACGATACACCATGATGTGGCACAATGCAACACCTCATAATACAAAACAAGCATTCGAATTTTTTTACACCTAAGTTAGTACATTGGAACACGTGGAAGTGATACAGGTATTCACAAAATGAACACTGGACAACGTGCGGAAACAATACAATATTCACAGAATGAGCACCGGCCTACGTGAGGAAGGAATGCAGTTATTCACAAAACGAACACAAGACTACGTGAGGAAGGAATGCAGTTATTCACAAAATGAACACAAGACTACGTGAGGAAGAAATGCAGTTATTCACAAAATGAACACAAGACTACGTGAGGAAGCAATACAATATTCACAGAATGAAAGCCGGAGAACGTGAAGAAGGAATACAATTATTCATAAAATGAACACTAGACAACGTAAGGAAGCAATACATTTATTCACAAAATGAACACCAAACAACGCGAAGAAGCAACTCCATCGTTTACAAAATGAACACTGAACAACCATAAGAAAAATATATAATTATTCACAAACTGAACACACACACACACACACACACAACACACACACACACACACACACACACACACACACAAACGTGAGGAAGAAATGCAATTAATCAAGAAATGGACATTGAAACAACGCAAGGAAACAATACAATTATTCACAGAAAATGAACACCAAACAACGTCGGGAAGGAATACAGTTATTCACAAAATGAACACTAAAAACAACGTAAAGAAATAATACAATTGTTCACAAAATGAACACTAAGCAGTATGAGAAAGCAATACAATTATTCAAAACAAAACAAAATAAACACTAAACAACAGGAGGAGGGAAAATACTCAAACAGCCAAAACCAAACAACAGGAGAAAGCAATACAACTGTTCGCCATGTAATTTTGCGCCCAATTTGAGGAAAATAAGCGATCGTTCGTTGTTCGTCTTCATTTTCTTAAATGTTGATTGTCGTGCTTAAAGAAGACCAGAGAGGTCGAAACGCGTCGTGTTTTGTCTTGTAATTTGTTTGTGTTTTTCTTTTAGCGGTACAGTAAATGTTCGTTTAAGTTTAGCTCCATAGTAATAGAAATAAAAAGTATGAATGAATGAATAAATAAATAAATAAGAAATAATCACGATCTTCCTTGGACCATTTGTGTGTATACGGGGAGGAGGTGGGGTGGAGACGGTTGGGGCGGTGCGGATGATTGGGGGGGGGGGGGGGAGGGCGTGGGGGGGGGGGAGGGGGGGGCAGGTGCACTATTCAACTCCACCAAAGTAAGGGAGTGTAGGTGTTTAAATCAATAAGAGTTTACATCAATTTCTCAACCACCTTGTGAACGAGAAGGTTGATAAGTGGACTTCCAAATAGATGGGCTTAATCATTTTTTTTCACAAGTTTGTAAGAGATTCATCTGTTGTATATGCAAACAAAGTTAGGGTGATAAATCATACAAAGTTAGGGTGATAACTCGACTTCCAATGGATGGATTTCATATTGTTTTTAACAAGTTTGCAAGAATATAATTCCTACAAGTTAACCGAAGAATCTTCACTTTCGGGTTTCTCTACAATTCCCGATCAATTCTTTTTTTTTTCTGCGAACGCAGGCTGATACTCCTGCCGACACTCCCTGAAAAGACAGGCAAGGATTAATCCCACGAACCCAACAAAGGGAGTGGAATCTTGTGTGTATGACCGTTTTTTTTTTAATCCCGCCATTAAGGCAGCCATACTCCAACTTCGGGGAAGTGTGCATGCTGTGTGTAACGTGTCATACATACCAACGGCCAAACTGGCCTTCTCTTCCGAAGGTTGATGATGGGACTTTCCGTGTGTGCAAGATGTTATGCGTGCGTTCACACACGGAACCTCGGTTTATAGTCTCATTCTAAGCACTGCACGGGAAATGGAGTCAGAACCAATGATAACTCCGAGGGGAAAATCCCCCTGTACCGAAACGGCCTGGCGGAGATTCGAACCCGCAATCCTTGGATCACTAAGATTACGAGTCCGGAGCTTTACCACTGAGCTATTCCGGCCCCCCTCCCGATCAACTGAAATGCAAAGCGTCATACTGGTGGAAGTCCAGAGTGGGTGGAGAGAAGTCAGACTGCCAGGAGTCCAGAGTGGGCGGAGAGAAGTCAGACTGCCAGGAGTCCAGAGTGGGTGGAGAGAAGTCAGACTGCCAGGAGTCCAGAGTGGGCGGAGAGAAGTCATACTGCAAGGAGTCCAGCGTGGGCGCAGAGAAGTCATACTGCTAGGAGTCCAGAGTGGGCGTAGAGAAGTCAGACTGCCAGGAGTCCAGCGTGGGCGCAGAGAAGTCAGACTGCTAGGAGTCCAGCGTGGGCGCAGAGAAGTCATACTGCTAGGAGTCCAGAGTGGGCGCAGAGAAGTCATACTGCTAGGAGTCCAGCGTGGGCGCAGAGAAGTCATACTGCTAGGAGTCCAGCGTGGGCGCAGAGAAGTCATACTGCTAGGAGTCCAGAGTGGGCTCAGAGAAGTCATACTGCTAGGAGTCCAGAGTGGGCGGAGAGAAGTCATACTGCTAGGAGTCCAGAGTGGGTGGAGAGAAGTCATACTGCTAGGAGTCCAGAGTGGGCTCAGAGAAGCCATACTGCTAGGAGTCCAGAGTGGGCTCAGACAAGTCATACTGCTAGGAGTCCAGAGTGGGCGCAGAGAAGTCATAATGCTAGGAGTCCAGAGTGGGCGCAGATAAGTTATACTGCTAGAAGTCCAGAGTGGGCGGAGAGAAGTCATACTGCTAGAAGTCCAGAGTGGGCTCAAAGAAGCCATACTGCTAGAAGTCCAGAGTGGGCGGAGAGAAGTCATACTGCTAGAAGTCCAGAGTGGGCTCAGAGAAGTCATACTGCTAGGAGTCCAGAGTGGGCGGAGAGAAGTCATACTGCTAGGAGTCCAGAGTGGGTGGAGAGAAGTCATACTTCTAGGAGTCCAGAGTGGGTGGAGAGAAGCCATACTGCTAGAAGTCCAGAGTGGGTGGAGAGAAGTTATACTGCTAGGAGTCCAGAGTGGGCGCAGAGAAGTCATACTGCTAGGAGTCCAGAGTGGGCGGAGAGAAGTCATACTGCTAGGAGTCCAGAGTGGGCGGAGAGAAGTCATACTGCTGGGAGTCCAGGGTGGGCGGAGAGAAGTCATACTGCTAGGAGTCCAGAGTGGGTGGAGAGAAGTCATACTGCTAGGAGTCCAGAGTGGGTGGAGAGAAGTCATACTGCTAGGAGTCCTGAGTGGGCGAAGAGAAGTCATACTGCTAGGAGTCCAGAGTGGGCGAAGAGAAGTCATACTGCTAGGAGTCCAGAGTGGGCAGAGAGAAGTCATACTGCTGGGAGTCCAGGGTGGGCTCAGAGAAGTCATACTGCTCGGAGTCCAGAGTGGGCGGAGAGAAGTCATACTGCTAGGAGTCCAGAGTGGGCGCAGAGAAGTCATAGGAGTCCAGTGTGGGCGCAGAGAAGTCATACTGCTAGGAGTCCAGAGTGGGCGCAGAGAAGTCATGCTGCTAGGAGTCCAGAGTGGGCGCAGAGAAGCATGATTATCAGAGAGGTTTTTTAATAGACGGGGGCGGGAACACTAAGATGGTGGTTTTGTTTGTTGAAGCACTCCTGGGGGTTGTTTACTCCTGCCGTAACCAAAGCACCTGTACTGGAAATCGAGAATGGCATATTACGTAGTATTTTTGAGTATGAGAATGCCGGCCACAAGTATGGGCGCTTGCACATGTAAACGCACAAATACAGACATATGTACGTGCACGCAAACACACACACGTTCATACACGAACACAAACGTAAATTGTGCATGCATGAGCACACATAGAAAAGGGAGGACTTGGGGGCACCGATGGGGGGGGGGGGGGGGGGGAGTATTGACTGGTTTTAAAGATGTTCTTCTTTTTTTCCAATTGTGATGTCACGGTAGGACGATAATTATTGCATTTCTAAGACTCCCACCTCTGCCCCTCGTAATCAAGTTCACCTTTTTCCACGGAATTTCTTGTACATAAATAACTGACCTTGAAGTAACAGCAATGTATGCAGAACTGTGGTTAGAAAGGTTATGATGATTGATGTCACTCGGATGGTAGAGATGGTAGAGATTTTACGATGGCTTTGATTGTGTTATTGCTTTCGATATTTTCCACCCTAAGCCCTCACCGCAACGGGGGGGGGGGGGGGGGGGGGCGAGTGAGGGGACAGGGGAAGGAAAGATTGTATATGGCGAAAATTTTCGTATAATTTTGCAATCTGGAAATCATATCAGTAACAAAGTGGGACCTCCATTTGGTCAAAAGGTCAGAAATTAAACCAATAGCCCACCCTCATCTCCACCTCATGTCATACGTGTCATGACTAGTGATTCGATGTGTGTCACGAACGGAATTGGAACATGTATTTGATGTAATGATGTTGGAAAAAATATGGATAAATGTTTGGGTGAATATTTGCACTTGTGGTGTATGACCACGCTGTTTGTACAGCTGTGTGGGGGAAAATCAAATTATGGTGTGACACCACGTAAGTGAACATGATTTGGATTGGATAGAACGCTGAAGGTTTGAATTATGAGTGAAGCTCACTTTTGTGTGCCTGAGTGAATAACAATTTTTGAATCAGACCTGGGGATGGCTTGGTCAAGAGCAGACGCCGGTTTCTTATAGTTAACCCTTGTGGGGTTAAGGGACTTTAACTCCCTTTTGCGTCTAGCTTGTAGTATTGCCTCTTAGGCAGAACAACGCTTGGGGGGTTGTGAAAGTAGGACTTGGGGTCCTGTGGCCTGTGAGAGGTCAGCGATGTCCTGTGACCTGTGAGAGGTCGGAAGTGTGATTGCAGGCAGAAGTCTACTAGGGCATTATCCTAGTGCTTGTTCCCTAGCGGTGAGTATCAGTTGGAGACGTACGATTTCTTTAAAAGGAAAGAGAAAAATTGAATAAATGTCGGATAAATGTTATTGATATATTTGGAATGATAATATTGATTTGTGAATAACTCGTAATTGATTTATGGACAATCGCATGTATTGAAAAGAATTGGAAACATATAACAGCAATGTTAATTTTCTTGAGAAAATTTCGCTTTTTAACCCCACGACTTGGAGAAACAAGATGATTTGTGAGTATCCGTTCGGTTTACATGGCATTTTGTGTATGGAAGAGAAAAGGAAAAAAGAGCGAAAGGGTAAGAGAAAAGAATTCTTCCAAGTGTTAATTACGGGACCTGGGGTTTCTTTCAGAACACCTCAGCGTCCGAGCCCTAGAGCGGCAGCCTCCCTGAACAGTCTGGAAGAAGACCGTTCTTACCCAACAACATTTAGTCTTGGATAACTGGAGTCATGGTGTTGAAAGAGTGAAGGTGGATAAGAAGAAAGTATTTTGTCATGATCTATTAATTTGGAAAGAGAAGATTGGAGTGTCATGAAATATTGATTTGATTCATGTATGTATTTACTTTGATTTTGACAATTGCCATATTGAAGGGAGCGTTTAAAAACAAAGGTTTGGTCTGACAGTGTTCCTTTAAATGAATGGAGTAGAGGCGTGTGCATGGAGTTAGCATGCTGAGTTCGTGACCGAGGGCGTGCGAACGCGGTGTGTGACACCATCCCGCCCTCTTCTCCTCGTTCATGCCTTCGTCACCTTCTGTCTCGTTCCCGGCTGTTTTCCCTCCTCGCTTCTTTTCATTTTCGTTCTCTGTCACCCTCTTCTTGCTGGACCCGAAAGCCCGTGTCCCATTTGGTACCAGAACACTGTGACCGCTCATGCATGTCACCTGTGAATAATTTACACCCGCTCTTGGCGAGAATTTGAGTTTCAAGCAATGATTGTCGTCAGTAGGGGGCTTAGTAGGTGGGTGTCCAGCCTTATGCTGGAGCAGAACAGGCGCCACTGAACACCACCGAAGTGACTCGGCGGCAGTGCAGTGTCTCCTCCGGTGGGTTGCCCTGACGACTTGACATTGACTGCTCTCTGTGGATTGCCGATGCTGGGGCTGCGGCGGACCGGGCCAGGCTGTGGATGTGGAAGGGAAGGGGGAGGGGAGGGATGTTGGATATGAGCGGCGTGGGTGCATTGCCACTGAGGTGGCACAGAAGATGGGACAGAAAAAAAAAATGAGGACAAACTTACTTGTTTTTAAACGAACTTTATACTTTTTTTTCTCCCTTTTTAACAGAGTCTCTGACTCATTTTAACATGTTGGATACTGTCATTCATCAAAATCTGAGATATGCAATGTGAATTTTTTTCCAATGGATAACAATATAATATAGCAAACACGGGTTATCTGAAAACATTGATAACTCACTGGAAATGTGAAAAAGTGTACCTGCTAAAAACGTCCACGACTACTACTGCAATATCTACAGGGTCTAGGTTAGTTTTTTCAAAAGAAGAAGGGATGTTTTCCAATACTTGTGACAGAAGAAACACTGTATTTACCTATTATGTACTCATTTCGGCAACAAATTAGAACGTCCTGAAGGGGAGATGCATACTTTTTTTTTTCTCTTTTTGTGAATGTCTATAAACACAAATGCAAAACTATCAGTAGCTTTCATAACGTGTTGTGTGCTTCACAGTATTACATAAGCGTTAATTGTTGGCATAGCAGGTTAGCTTCCTTCATTTACACTCTTTTCCTCTTCTTCTTGTTCCCCCTTTCCTTTCATTGGTCCTAGGAAGGAATACTTGTGTGTGTGTGTGTGTGTGTGTGTGTGTGTGTGTGTGTGTGTGTGTGTGTGTGTGTGTGTGTGTGTTCTGAATTCTCTGCACACTGTCCTCTTTCGGCGCATCTGCAATTTCTCAACTCGTTTGATTATCATTTGATTTTGACCAAATAAACAAACAAAAATGCTCAGTAATCCAACACCAAACATCGTATGTATGAACTAAAATATCATCACTCAACAAAGTCAGGCCCAAGCAAAATTATGAGGAAACCTAACACCAAATTACTCACGAAGTCCCGTTTCTCCCTGTGTGTCGAACATGGCACAGCCCCCTGCAGAAATGGTGGACATCACAGCGGACACACAGACCACCCACAACCCTTCATTGTAGATATACGTCACATTGGACCCGTCCAGCTGTCCACGCACTAGCTCGGCACTCGCCCAGTAAGGGACGCCAGCCCTACCAGGTACACTCCAGCGGCAAAACACACCATCATCACTCCTGCTTTATCCATTCCGGACTGGTTGCCGTGCATACTTGCTGGGTAGCTTCTGAACTTTACCATGATAGGTCTAGAACAGAATTTTCACGAAAAACATACACAAACACAAAAAATTCTTAGCTTTGCTAGGATGTCAGAAGGTTTTGAATCACCGCTCGTTCACAACTTGGGTCGGGGTCTCTCTTCTGC
>CM065725.1:51922884-51980384 GCA_033310375.1 Conus canariensis
AAACAAAATGAAGTGAACGAGAGAGAGAGAGAGAGAGAGAGAGAGAGAGAGAGAGAGAGAGTCACACACACACACACACACACACACACACACACACACACACCATCCACAGTTATTTCTACCTGTACGGCTGCAAGTTGCTTCAAAAGCAGCCTTTGCAGACAGCCATCCATCAATATCCAGACCGAGCCTGGCTAATAATAATGATAACTTTGTGCTCCCCATTGGTCTCCTTGTCCCGAGCACATGGTTGGTAGCAAGTGTGCATGAATAATCTGTGTAAATTAAACGGCTCTCTTCTGGGCAAAACCCACGTGAATGTGTCAAGCAAAGGAGAGAAGTTGCATTCTTGATATTTACAAATTACGAGACGTGCATAACATAATCCTTCTGTATAATGAGCACAGCCGTTCAATTCAATGCCTTTGCAGTAAGCACATAACGAGAAGGAGCCATGCATAAGTCATGATATTAGTAACAGTAAGTTTCAATAAAAGTGATATATAGGAGCTATTCTTTGCAGAAATAAGTGTGCGTCATGTTAAATGAATAAATGTCAGTTTTAAACGTATTCTTTAGTTCCCTTCGAAGACACTGTATTCGTGGTTTAGTTTTATTCTGCATTAAAAACATTTAAAAAAAAAATTTGGCATGCAAAAGAGCTTGGTCAAAAATTAAAATCTGTTTTATGTTTTTTCCCATGTCTGAAAAGAACCAGTTCTGTATTTAACTTAATTCTTGTACAGTTTTCATAGAATTCCCTTGATAACGTTCTCCAAGTCTCTCCGAAGACAGTGTATGAAATTACACTGTCAATGGTAATGTTGTACTGTGCCTTTCTCAGCTGAACAAAAGAAGCACAGATGATTACATGTAATTTATACCTTACTCGGCATACTATCGGTGACTAGGATAATACATTTCAGAATTTGAAGCAACTTTGTCTTGTTAAAGGTTTTTTGTTTCCCACTCGTTTCATGGCATTGTGCAAATCCATTATGGCAACTATTTTCTTTCACCATTCAGCGAATATGCGTCTTTTTTAACAATATACTTTTTTTTTCTGTAAACAAATCAAAGTAAACTCTTGATCCTCTTTTTTCACATTTTTTTGTATCCTTTGTTTCCCAATTTTCGCACATAAACAAGAAATTAACAACGAAAAAAATGATTGAAAGGACAACAGCAACAAGAAGAGCTATCAACGTTAAAAAAAATTTTTTCGCAGTTTTGTAGCTAGTCTCCATGTGTTGTCAGACTGCGGGCCCAAGTGTTGTGTTCCTTTCGTCTGGAAAAGCATCCCCTTCCGTCCTGTCAGCACAGGAGTGACATCGACTGACTGTAACATGACCAAACTGAAGGTAGAAGAAGGTGGGATTTGGGATCGGGTGAGGGGTGGGGGTGTGGGAGAAAAAATAGAGGGAGGGGGGGAGGGATGTGGGATCAAAAAAAAAAAAAAAAAAGGGAGGGAGGAGGGGCTCGTGTTTCAAACACCGCTGAGTAGATTGGATTCTGTATTGATTCGGTCGAGCAGAGTTTGACATGTGTCATGTATGCAGTGTTTATCCAGCTGTATTTAAAACAACAGCAATAACTACAACTCTCTCTCTCTCTCTCTCTCTCTCTCTCTCTCTCTCTCTCTCTCTCTCTCTCTCTCTCTCTGCACACCGTGTACAACGATAATGATACGTAGTTTGTGTGAACATTCTTCCTTTTTTTTTTTTTTTTTTTTTTCTTTTTTTTTTTACTTTCTACAGTCTACTTATACCTTTGTTTCAGTTTTAGTTTCAGTTTCATCAAGGAGGCGTCACTGGGAGCGGACTAGTCCATATATGCTACACCACATCCACTAAGTTTTCAGACCACACTATGCATGATTTTAAGCTGATGGATAAATAAATTAACAACTAAGATGAGAGAATTGAAGAAGAGGGTCTCGTGGCTACGACTCAGCAGATGTCTGACCTACGCATTAGCCCAACGCGCTGGTCAGACCTTGAGTGCCTACCTACCATTTTTTTAAATTGTTTTTTATTTTGTTTTGTTATGTGTGTATAGTGAATGTACACATGTGTGTGTATGGATGTGTGGGCGCAGGCCCATGTGTGTACGTGGGCGGTGGTGTGTGTGTTGTGTGTGTGTGTGTGTGTGTGTGTGTGTGTGTGTGTGTGGTGTGAGTGTGTGTGCGCGCGCGCGCGCGCATGCGTGTGTGTGTGTGTGTGGCGCGCGCGCGCGTGTGTGTGTGTGTGCCTGCATGTATGTGCGCGTCAATGTGCATGCGCAGAAGTGCGTGTGTGGTGTGTGTAATTTGTGGGTTTGTGTGAGCACACACACATATCTGCATAATATTATGTGTGTGTCTTTGTTTGTGGGGGTGTACGCATGTGTGTGTATGTGTGCATTTGTGCGTTCATGTGTATGCGTGTATGTGCGCACGCGTGTGGGTGTGGACGTGCACATCTACGCATGTGCATATGTGTGTGCGTAGGAGCGAGCGAACGTACGCGCACACGTTTGTATGTGTGTGTGTGTGTGTGTGTGTGTGTGTGTGTGTGTGTGTGTGCGCGCGCGCGCGCGCGTGTGTGTGTATGCACGTGCTCTGTTCTGTACCTGTTCTGTAGCCTCCTTGATTTGATGGGAGGATTTGTCGACTTTCAAGATCTCTTGCGAGTTTTCCGGCTATGATTCGTTCCATGAGCTTTCCTGCTATATTTTGCATAATGAGTATGCGGTAGCCATTTAGCTGATGATGATCTTTTCCTGGTTTTGGTAAAGCTTTCAGGTAGCTGTGTGTCCAGTCTTCTGGGACATAGCCTTTATCAAAACTCTCCTGGTAGAGGCTGAAGAGTTGGGCTTTCTCCTCTTCTGAGAGCTGTTTGATATCTGCATACCGTACTTTATCTGGACCTGGAGCACTATCCTTAGTGCATCTAGCTATTGCGTCATCCAGTTCAGATACCCTTGATTTACCTTGACTTTTTTTATTTTGGGGGACGCCGTATGTGTTCATGTTGCGGGTTTATATCACTGTAATGAGAGACGTGTCAAATCAAGAATTTAGATTAAAAATATTTATCTACTTTCCTCTGCTCCCCCCCCCCCCACCCCCCCCCCACCCCCCATTCCCGTCCTTCCGCCCCCTTCTCCTACATTTTTCACTCACTCCCCTTTCCCATCCCCACCTTCTGAACCCACCCCATGCTCAAACTTCAACCCTTTCCCCTTTCCCTCCCCGAACCAGTTAGTCCGTCTTGAACTATCATCCGCAACGCCTTCACTAATAAACGTCATGTGGTTGTTATCTTTTTTGTTTTTTATGTAGAGAAGGCTTACGACTCTAAATGTAAATCTAGAGTTCTTGTGGGTCTTCAGAATCTCGGTTTTCGTGGTCATCTCCCTGTTTTTATGAGAAACGTTTTGGGTGATCGGCAGTTCCAGTCCACATTGGCACACGCTGTCTGACATCCATGAGCAGGAGTTGGGTGTATATCAAGGAAGCATCCTTTCTCCTGCTCTCTTCAGCGTCAAAATTAATGAGATTGTCTGTTCTGTAGACAAGTGTTCAGAATCTTCTTTCTTTGTTGATGACTGTGCACTCAAAACAGCCGGCGCCACTTAAGTCGGCATACAACGCCGACTGCAACTTTGCGTGGAGAAAATCCGACAGTTGGCCGAGGAAAATCGGTTTACTTTTTCGGGCACCAAAACTCTATGTATCCACTTTCACAATTTTCGACAATTCTTTGCAGATCTGAAATTCGTGTGGGTAAATCAACCACTCTAGCTGTGAAACAAGCCAAATATCTGTGTGTTATCTTCGGTCAAAAATGAAGTTTGAAAGTTACATCCAGCACTTGAAAACATCCTGTCAGAAAGCAATGAACATTCTTAGAGTTGCGGCAGATACAGACTCTTCTCCATCTTTACAGGGCTCTGCTCCGAACAAGACTACAGCTCTATGGTCATGGTTCCACCAGACCTTCCTACTTAAAAACTTCTTCAAATCCCATCCACCATCAAGGGCATCGATTCTGTCTGGGTGCAGTGCTCCCGGCCTTACTTGTCGCTGCCTTCCTACGACTGACGGCTGACTGTGTCGCTCGGATTTCGGCTTCTTCCCTTCTGGCGTCGTCAGGCTGTCGTGCTGTCAGCTGCCTGTCTGTTGGCTTGCACACTGACTCACAGAGTCACCACGCTTGTGGCCTGTTTGTCTACGTTCCCAACAAACAATGTCATTCTGACATTCTTACGCATGGTAGTTCTCGTCGAGACAACTTGGGCATTTAATCTTCTGTTGTTCCGCTAGTTTTTGCTGTTAATGATAGATTGTTGTTGTAAATATACTTATTTTAATAGATTGTCGAGGGGAGTCGCGGGAACTGTAATAAAAACATGTCTCCTCGACGTCAGAAATCCTGTCAGTTTGTTGCGGCGTCCGTTGCTCTCCCCTGTTTGATGCTGGACCTGAATTCGCGTCCTACCTTTGTAAGGGAATGCTCTGTTTCAGATTCAGCGACAGACAGAGGAATCTTGTCGACCCAAATGTTAGTGGATGACTTTTCTGTCCACTGTCATCACGCACAATTAAGGGGCTGGTGTTGGCCATTTGCACTGTGGTGTCTTTACAAGAATACCAGCACCGTGCCTATCGCGTCACCGAATAGATCCTCCAGAGGCCTTGCATGTCCTGCACCACAAGAATGGTGCCATGGCCAAAACACTTTCTGCAGCAAGACAATTTTCAATGCGGTCGGACGATCTCTCTCTCTCTCTCTCTCTCTCTCTCTCTGTGTGTGTGTGTGTGTGTGTGTGTGTGTGTGTGTGTGTGTGTCTGTCTGTCCATCCGTCCGTCTATCTGCCTGTCCGTCTTGTCTGTCTGTCTGTCTGTCTTCTCTCTCTCTCTCTCTCTCTCTCTCTCTCTCTCTCTCTGCGTGCGCGCGCGCGCGCGGGTATATGTGTGTGTGTGTGTGTGTGTGTGTGTGTGTGTGTGTGTGTTGTCTGTCTGTCTGTCCTGTCTGTCCGTCCATCTGTCCTTCTCCTCTGTCTTCTGTCTCTCTCTGTCTCTCTCTCTGTCTCTGTCTCTGTCTCTTCTCTCTCTCTCTCTCTCTCCTTCTGAGAGGCACCATGTCTCAAGAGAGGTAAGTAGCTCAAATGCTCAGCTCTGCACAGTCTCTTGTCGGCAGGGTGTTGATCTTGTTAACCACAAAACGTCCCATCAAACAGTCTGGAGCTCCGCGCAGCTATCCGTTCCGTTTGACCGAGTGCAGGTGACAGGATACGTAGCACGAAAGTCCCTAACACACGCACACGCGCGCGCGCGCGCTCAAGCACCATCACACACACACACACACACACACACACACACACACACATGCGCGCGCAGCGCACGCACGCACGACCACGCACACACACACACACACCTCACACCACACCACCCACACCTCGCACCCCCCCCCCCCCCCCCCCCCCCCCCCCCCCCCCCCCCCCCCCCCCCCCCCCCCGACACACACACACACAAACACACACGCACACACGCACGTAGACACACACACGCGCGCGCGCGCGCGCGCGCGCGCACACACACACACCACACACACACACACCACACACGCACACAACACCACACAACACGCACACACACACACACACACACACACACAGCACACACACAACCACACCACACACACACACACACACACACACACACACAACACCACCACCTCGCTCGATCTGTAACTCCACCATCCTCATCTTGCAACAGTGGTGCGAGATTAAATATAAAAAAGGAAATTCAAAAAGAGGGGGAGGGGAGACTCCCATCCCCATAAGGCTTTAGTTTTTCCTTAGTCGATCAGTGATTTGGTCAGAATCAACATATGAATCATTGCTTATATGGATCAATACGTATTCCAGTAATGACCTAGCTATGCCCACTAGAGGGATATTGGGCTGCCCCATAATAAACAAACAGAAAAATGGAGGTTTAAAGTAAATAAATAAAAGTAAAATAAAAATTTTAAAGTAAAATAAATTCCGGGAGCCGGAATAGCTCAGTTGGTAGAGCGCCGGACTCGTAATCTTGGTGATCCTGGGGTTGCGGGTTCGAACCTCCGCCGGGGGCGTTTCGGTACAGGGGGATTTTTCCCTCGGAGTTAACATTGGTTCTGACTCCATTTCCCATACAGTCCTTCGAATGAGACTATAAACCGAGGTTCCGTGTGTGAACGCACGCATAACATCTTGCACACACGTAAAATCCCATCACCAACTTTCGGAAGAGTAGGCCAGTTTGGCCGTTGGTATGGATGACACGTTACACATAGCATGCACCCTGCGTGAGAAATGGAAAGAATGAAGGAAGTAAGGAAAATGAGTCATCGATATTGAACGATACTGACTGGATGACACGGGAAACGACTGAATGAAGCGCCAGCTGGCAGCTCTTCAGTCGCCACTACCCAGGTAGGCAGCCCGTTGTGTAAACGAGTGTTGATTGTAAAGCGCTTAGAGCTTGGTCTCTAGCCGAGAATAGGCGCTATATAAGTATTCATTATTATTATTATTATTAAATAAACACCGTATGCAATTAGATGCACATGGGTTTTTTTTTTCAAGCTGCCTTCAAAACAGGGAACCGACTGTGTATTTCAGATGAGAAAACTTATGATCAATAGCGTCCCCTGTGTCCTCCCCACGAATAATTAACTATCAGTCAGCTGTCACAGGCTTCTTACATCTGAAATACGATCCCACCTCCTACCCCTTGGAACGGGAAACAAACAGTAGTATGACAGATCTTCCTTCGTCGTCCCCCCCCCCCCCCCCCCCCTCTCTCCCCTTCATCTTATTAATATATGATTTTCATATGTGGGGATATGGGCAGAAGCATTCATATCTCCACAACCAAATTGTGCTCTCGCATAGGCACACGCACTCTGTCACTCACATGGGGACCTCACAAAGGGGAGCGGGATATTAATAATTTTTTTTTTTTTTTTTTTAAATGAAGTTTTATTTCACTTGACTCCGAGCCTCCACCCGTCTCTGCACAACACATGTGTCTGTATTTCACTCAAAATGTAAACAGCTTACAGATAATCCAATGAGTGATTCCCCTTTTTCTCAGTTACTCCTAATCATCCGGGAAAGACAACATTCCAATATTGTATCCTGTCGTGCACATATGCAAAAAAAAAAAAAAAGAAGAAAAAAAAAAAAAGAAAAAAAAAAATCGCAGCTCGCCAGCTGTTTCCCTTTGTTGAATTGTTTGGGTCCCCTCATCAGTCATTACCACTACGGTCAAGCTGAGCTGTCCAAAGCTGGCAAAATATTGAGAGAGAGAGAGAGAGAGAGAGAGAGAGAGAGAGAGAGAGAGACAGAGACAGAGACAGAGACAGAGAGACAGAGAGAGAGAGAGAGAAAGAGAGAGAGAGAGCGAGAGAGAGAGAGAAAGAGAGAGCGAGAGGGAGAGAGAGAGAGAGAGGAGAGAGAGAGAGAGAGAGAGACAGACAGACAGACAGACAGACAGACAGAGACAGAGACAGAAGAGAAGACAGAGAGAGACAGAGAGAGAGAAAAAGAAAGACTGAAATCGAGACAGACAGACAATATATTGAGATAGATACATAGAGAGACAGACAGACATACTGAGACAGAGACAGAGACAGACAGGTAGACAGACAGAATGACTATTGAGAGAGACACACAGACAGACAGACAGACAGACAGAATAGAGTGGATGTTGAGTGAGAGAGCGAGAGAATAGATGAGAGAGAGGCAGAGACAGAGAGACAGAGAGAGAAGAGAAGAGAGACAGAGACAGAGAAACACACAGACTGATAGACAGATAGACATACAGATAGACATAGTGGATATTGAGAAAGAGAGACAGACAGACAGACAGACAGAGAGTGGAGATATATATATATATATAATATATATATTATTATATATATAAACACACAACAGAAACAGGCACAGAGATAGAGACAGAGACAGACAGATAGATATACAGACAGACAGACTGACAGAGAGTGAGAGAGAGAGAGACAGGCAGGCAGACAGAGGCAAAGAGAAAGACAGAGACAGAGAGAAAAGGAAAGTGGATAAGAGAGAGAGAGAGAGAGAGAGAGAGAGAGAGAAGAAGACAGACAGACAGACAGACAGACAGACAGACAGAAAACAGAGGGACAGAGAGAGACAGAGAGATGAAGTAACATCGTGATGCAACACAGGGCCGTGCACTGGGATCATTTGTGTGCTGTCGGGGCAGAGACTCGCCCACCATCCACCCCCTGGATAAGTTGTGGATAGAGGACGTGAGACTGGCGTTCAACTAATTAGCCTGGTGTGTGTGTGTGTGTGTGTGTGTGAGAACTATTTAATAAGTTTTATGCTTCTCTTAAAACACACACAACACACACACACACACACACACACACACACACACACACACACACACACACACGGGATTCCTTTGCTGCGGAACTGCTCATGTTTGTGAACCCAAATGACAGTGGTCAATATTAAATCATCTACATGGTAAAAAAAAAAAAAAGAAAAAAAAACGATATCAAATAAGATTAATGCTCTAGAAGAACAAAGTTTACCCTTAAAAAATCCTAATGACCTTCAGATTTTTTTTTTCATCATATGTGACATATTTTCCATTATATGCGGACATGCAACTCAAGTTAGCTTCGTCTGCTGTGTGCTCGTGACAATATCAATATCATCTGCTAAAAAATAAATAAATAAATAAATAAATTCACAACCAAGAGGTAGTATTAGTATTATCTTCAGATAATCCATCAGTCAGTCAGTCAGTCTAAAACCATTATCTTGACGAGAATTACTGAGGTCTTACAAAAACTGATTATACCCAGTCTGGCATAGTAACGAACAATTTCTGATTTTTATCCAAGTATGACTGCATTTTCCGTACTTCTGCATGAACGTGCGCAAGAGCAGATGATACATGTTCAAAGCTGCATTAAACCAAAGAGAGATAACTCCTTAAATGTACACGAATGAATCCACAGTTCAACAAGGACTTAAAATGGCATGCACAAAACGCATCCTTTTTACTCCTCAAGCAAGTGTGTAAGAGAGAGAGAGAGAGAGAGAGAGAGAGAGAGAGAGAGAGAGAGAGAGAGAGAGTCTGTGTGCATTCGCGCGCGCGTGCGTATGCGTACGTGCATGTGTGTGTGTGTGTGGTGTGTGTGTGTGTGTGTGTGTGTGTGTGTGTGTGTGTGTGTGTGTGTGTGTCCACGCGCCAGGAATGTTTCGTGTGCATGTGTATGCATTAGTGTGTATGTATGCGTATATGAGGATGTATGAGAGAGAGAGAGAGAGAGAGAGGGGGGAGGGGGGGAGGGGCAGGGAGAGAGAGACAGAGACAGAGGGAAGGAGGGAGAGGGGGAGGGGGGGGGGGCAGACAGACAGACAGACAGAGAAACGGATAGTGACAGGATAAAGCAAGAAAGCGTCTGACTGACACATTAACATGATGAAGGGAAAAACGCGTTTCGTTCTTTTATTTTTCAATCAATTGTAAAACATGTAATACTCCAAAAAGTAAGCACTGACTGGAAAAAAGAAAGAAATCAAAGCGCTTTAAGATATAAGGCCAAGACAGGATGATTTGTGGATTTATAATGCTCGTGGCTAGCATCAAATCTGAATCTTTTGTTGTTGTTGTTGTTGTTGTTGTTGTTGTTGTTGTTTAGGTATGGAATGCAAAAGATGCATAGGATTGTCTAGTCTCTCTCTTTTTATACAGTGCAGTTCTTTTTTTTTTCATTTATGCGTTCTGAGAGCTCGCCTGCAATATTTTCGTTGCTCTTTCCTTGTCTCACGTTGTTTCCCTTCTCATTGCTATTGTCAGTAAATATTCCACTGCGGTTGGATATGTGTTAATCGGATGTGCTTCAAACACGTCCACTGAGCTTTGGCATGCTGTACTTACAGAACCAATTTTAACGGCAATGTTTTGAGCTCATTTTTTATTCTCTGGTAATGAAGATAAACAGGAACTGCCAGAATAGTTGTCGGACTTCTTCACTCTACAGAGCAGAATGGACCACTGAACGCATAGAGCAAACACGTTGCTAAACAGACACGTGACTGGTTTGTAAACTTATTTTGTTCCATGGTTCGCGTGGTCTAGTAACGCTTCATTGGGTCTTATGCTTCAGTGACAGACCCCTTGTCACCCCAGTCTGGACCCATCCTCGATCAAATCAAATGCAATGATCGCTAAATAATGATGAGCAACAGGGCTGTAGATTAAAGGTGCCAGTCTCCAACGGAACGGGATGGTGTCCTCTGCTTTCCACGAGACCTGACGTAGAGATCAGTCGGCGAGATGGTAAAACCCAAGTCCAGTGCATTACGCATGTAAAAGAGGCCACAGCAACACAGATGTTCATTGTAAAATGTACAGTTTGCCAAGTAGGGGAAAAACAAACAAAACATAATAAAACAACCATTTAAACAAGACAGAGGCTAATCATAGCGTCGCACCCTACCCAAGGAGAGCGGCAGTGAGTAGGAACAGCAGAGAAACTTCAGTAAATGGAACAATATACAATTGTGTGAAATGCGATGATACACTGTGTAATGGTGTACGAAGTCCCGCAGTGAATGGTTCCATCAGGTTCCATAACTCACCCGAGACTTCAAACGCACGGTCCCACGACTGGTCTCATCTTTAAAGGCACAGAAAATTTCAAAGGAAGTGTTTTCATCAACACACTTGATATACACATTTACAGAGAGAGAGAGAGAGAGAGAGAGAGAGAGAGAGAGAGAGAGAGAGAGAGAGAGAGAGAGAGAGATTCTCTACATAGATAGTAATGTGGGAAAGCGGTAAATGTTTGCGCTAGGCAACATTTTGCATGAATGGGAGAAGCCGTTTGCTTGATTAATTTGTATATTACGCAACTGTCAACATCATGCGTAATACACACACACACACACAAACACACGCACGCACGGACGCATGCACGTACGTGCACACACATAGGTATGGGCTAAGTGAAAGAGCATATTACCACGATACCTATCGTGTGCTAAACTTTGGACAATACTGACGATGATGATGATGATGATGATGATGATGATGACGACGACGATGATGATGATGATGATGATGATGATGAAGAAGACGATAACAGTAATACCAACAGGGGCGAGAACAGTAATACAGTAACGATGATGGAGAGAATAACCAAACTTACAACCATGCTAAAAACAACAATGATAATAACAATGACTTTAGAATGATGACAGTGGTGAGCATGATGATGGTATAGGTAAGGTATTAAAAAAAAAAATGATGATGGTGACACCGAGGTTGATAATGATAAAGATGAAGGTACTGTTTATAAAACTGAGCATGCGAAAAGACACACGGAATGGATCATTCTATACGTATACATACAACAAATTAAAACAAAACAAAACAGAACAGTGGAAGTGTGCCAGTTAAAGTTACCAGTGTTCCAGATTATGAGGCCGGCAGACAGAGCGCATGGTGGTTAAAGCATGCTAATTCTGAAGACTCTGTGTAGGATGAAGGTCAGAGTGCATGTCATCAACTGCAGGTCACCTCTGTCTGTGTGTGTGTGTGTGTGTGTGTGTGTGTGTGTGTGTGTGTGTGTGTGTGTGTGTGTGTGGTGCGTGCGTGCGTGTGTGCGTGTGTGTGTGTGTGTGTGAGAGAGAGAGAGAGAGAGAGAGAGAGAGAGAGAGAATTTGCACAATGAAAATACCCCCCTTTGACGTCACAAATGGTTGAAGGGTGACATCTTTGAACCTCAGAGGGCGCCGTTGTGTAAGTGTGTTGGTGACAAGAGAATCGGGTGAAAGTGAAAGGATTGGAGCTGGGGAGGAGGGTGGTGGTGGTGGAAGGCAGGCAGAAGAGATGCAGGTGTGTGTGTGTGTGTGTGTGTGTGTGTGTGTGTGGTGTGTGTGTGGAGAGAGAGAGAGAGAGAGAGAGAGAGTGTGTGTGTGTGTGTGTGTGTGTGTGTGTGTGTGTGTGTGTGTGTGTGTGTACGCGCGCGCGCACAAGGGAGAGCATTCAAAGTGTGAGGCGACGATCCAAGTATATCGCCCTACCGTAATTCATTCCCTTTCACCATTACAGGGTTGCTTTCCTGGAACAGTTATGAGCGGAGCCGATGCTACCAGCTCAACAGATTGTCTCCCTTGCTACACACGGTCCATGGCGTGGAGGAATAGTACTTTATCCTGTCGCCACATAATCAATGACGTATATCAATGATGCGGATGGCGCGGAAAGTGTCAGTAGTCTTTTTTTTCCTTTCATTCTATATTTCTTTTCTATTTTTTTTTCCAGCTCTGTTTTTTTTTCTTATCCCTCTGCCTTAAAGTTGTGCAAGTACAAGACAGTGATTGTTTAGCGCTGCTGTTCAGTTTGTGCAGCTTCTGATGAGGTTTGCCTGAGATCGAAACGCGAGTTCAGCCAGGCACGAGAAACAGTCCTCTGCTCTTCACAAGAACTAATTCATCGGACCTTGCACCAAGCCAGTGAAGGAAGTATTCATTACATTATCAATACTGTCCTCTTCCCTCCCTTAGTTATTCTTTTTCACATTGCTCATTATCATTATTACATTAATGATTATTAATTGCTATTCTTTTTTTTTCTTTTTTTTTTTTTACCTAATGATGGTGTGTTTTATTTCATCAATACTGTCGACTTATCTCCCTTATTTATTCTTTTTCACATTACTCATCATTATTATCATTTCATTTATTATTATTGATTGTTACTTTTTTTTTCCAATTCATTTCTAAGAATGTACGTGCTTTTCTCAGCTGACGAGTTTCTCAAAGTGTTAGCAATAATTCATACTGCTCTGGACTGGATGCTTGATTTTGTTGTTGTTGTTGCTGAAAATGACAATTTTTCTACAAATGGGATTAACTTAATTATTAAGGACTCAGAGACAGATCATTTTTTTTTTATTCGTCTCTCACTTCTCTCTCTATTTTTGTTCATGAGATTAGTGAACCTGTGTGTGTGTGTGCGTGTGTGTGTGAGCGCGCGCGCGTACTCCTAAACATGTATACTGGATATCTAGAAAATTTTAACTGCAACTGCCATTATTTTGTCGGTTAATCTTTCTATCTATCTATAATCGTGAGCAGCAGTTGTCTGTCTTCTCAGTGACTACCAGAGTGAGAGTAGCAAAAGCAGACACTCAGTTTTCCCTTCTGCCATGGGACTCGAACACACAAAAGACTATCACAATGCTGTGAGCTCCTTTCCTTAATCAAGCCTGTATTTGAAAATATACGTTCAGCTACTTACTGGCGTGATAACAAATCTGTAGGTAAATAGCCCGTTGACCATAGATTTAAATCTCTCTCTTTATGGAGTCCAATAGATGTGTAGTTAGATAGATGGATAGATAGGAAGGTGGACTGACAGGAAGACAAATAAATAGACAGACGGTTGGACAGTAGTAGATGGATAGATAGTTAGAAAGATAGACAGATAGATAGGTAGATAAATAGATGGATGAATAGACAGATAGATAGATGCATATAACCGCCGCTCAATACTGACTTTTGCATGTGGATCTGAACAGTGACAGAACATGCACATAACTCTGTAAACACCGTTAACTCTGAATCATCGAAACACTTGCAATCAGACAGACATCTGTTGCTATTACCGCAAAACCATGGCTAGAACCTTTTTTTTAAGCTAATGCGAGGATGGAATGACCACACTGAACAAAACTGATAACTTAAAATTGCACCACGGGACCCTCAATAACTTACACGAGACTGTACAACACATGTTCAAAATATGAAAGACGTGCCCAGGATCACAGGGAATACAAAATTCATCGGCGTCAAACGGATTACGACTGTATATCCAGAATGGACCTTGAGTACAAAACGAGTGGAATTTCTTTGTGCTGGAGAAGTGAATTCTCCGCCATGCGCGGCATGACTATCCACTGGACGTAAAAGGGGCTCTGTGTAGACTCAGATGAAGGAACAGCATAGCGCACTGCACCAGCAGATAATGCGTCGGAAATAAAAGCAAAGTGGGCCAGGATTTAAACCACAGTGGAAGGACATTCACGCTGATTATACAGACGAGAAAGGTGTTCAGGCTCCTGTACAAATACCAAAAACTCAACTTGCCGCCTGCAAGTCCAAAAGAAATACGTGAAATATTTGCTAACAAAAGAAACAGCCCACAAACTGGTTGCACATACAGAAAAGCGCACTCTTGAGCACGAACTGGCCACAGCTGGAGACAAAGTTTACGCAGCCTGAGAGGAAGCCTATGGAATAAAACTCAGAATTGAAGAAACCTCAAAAATCCAGATCCGAGCGAGAAATAGGTAACTTCTGGAAGAGAAAGAACAGTCTCGAGAGGCAGATACAATCTGCCTCAGACGTTGGGAAGAAATGGCTAGAGAAAACACGGGAAGACCTGAAAGCACAACATTGAGACTTCGGCAAATAGAATCAACGAGGAGAACGGGCGAAAAGAACAAAACCCTAGACTGCTTCTTTGAGAGACTCCATCTGTTTAACCAAAAAGTTATTTGGGCAGCCGGAATCTATAACACCCACAATGTACACAAAGGCTCTTGGGCAGCATATCAAGAAAACATTTTCCGATCCTCAGAGCGAAGCACAGTTTGAAATCGAGCGCTTGGTGTGGCTTACAGCACTACATAAACTGCTTGATGACAAGTCAGGTAGCCACAGGGTAAAAGGCTTATAGCTTGGTTTACACATTGTACTGTCACTCATCACACACCAGACCTTTGCCAACTGGTTCAGCCGAGGCAGCGTTTAACGTTGTTCTCTTCCATTTCTTTACTTGCCTTCTCCCCTGCACACTCCGTCTACATTATGACACTTGGATTTACTTTTTTTTTTCCTAACAAAAGATTTTGGGGTGTCCTGTGGCCTCCCTCTCTACCCCCAAATATTACTTCTTTTTTTTTACACCTGTGTAATCTTCCGTGCGACCCGAAGGTATTACCCTCATGCCGCCCATTCCGATTCCCTGTGCACAGTTACAATCAGGTCAGTGCAGTCCTAGAAAGGGATCGACCAGTCTGCAGGAAGCGGTCAACATCCAGTCGTCATGAGGAAACCCAACGGAGCAGACCCTGCGGCTGAATCACCTCCAGGGTTATTTTTCTTTCGTTTTTAGTACGGAGCCGGGTAGCCAGCTTTGTTAGGAGTATATCCCGGTTGGGCCACGTGAGGCTCAGCAGGCGCCCCGGGATTCAAACCGCTGACGTAAGGCTGTGGAGCGTAGCCGGGCTGGGCGGTGACGGTGGTCATGACCATGCCGGCGGTGTGGAGAGAGCCCCCGACCGGCTTGTTGCCCACGGCGATGACGATGGCGGCGATGACGCAAAGACCGCTGCCGAAGGCAGCGAAGTAGAGGGCCCAGTTGAAGTGCCACTGGAGGCTGAGGAAGAAAGTGACGTAATCCGTGATGCTGATGTCACTGTCGGTGTCTTCTTCCAGTCTCATGCCCACGTACACCATGCAGCCGATGAAACCTGCAATTCCTGTTGGATGGAGGGAGGCAGTGAGAAAGGGTTAATGGTGCATTCACATTTACACACACACACACACACACACAGGCGCGTGCGCGCGCGCGCGCGCACACACACACACACACACACACACACACACGCACACACGCACGCACGCACACACGCACGCACGCACGCGCGCGCGCGCGCACACACACACACACACACACACACACACACACAAGTGTGTGTGCACGGACGCGCGCCTGCTAAGTAAGACAGTGAATATCACTGTTTAACTGCACATTTATGCTGAATCATCATGGCGGAATAGTTCTGAGAAGTCCCTGGTTCAATAAGCCCGAAGTCGCACACGTCCCACACGTGTCACATTCAGTAAATCCTCGGTTTCATTCGTCCCAGAAACAACATGACCCTAATCTGTCCCAGTTTGAAGTCACGGGCTCTAGAAGCAGGTGTCAGTTACGATTAGAAGTAAAATAAGGAACAAGTTAGGGCTGGACTTTGGATTCTTGGACGCATCAGACCTGGAAGAAGGCTTAGGGCTAGGATTCAGGCTGGGGCTGGATGTAGATTAGAGCTAGGATAAGGAAAGTGGGTCGTATCGAGACAAGGAGTAAAGTTAGGGTTAGAAGAAGGGCTTCGGACAGAGGTAGGTTTAGGGTTGGGTTTAAAAATCTCTGGAGTATCGAATCTGGAACTTGGGACTCGCACTTGGGACTTATTGAACCTGGGACGTTTGGAATCTGAAATGTATTGAACCTGGGACGTATTAAACATGGAAAGTATTGCACTTGGGACGTATTGAACTTGGGACATTTTGAATCTGGGAGGTATTAAACTTGGAACGTATTGAACCTGGGACGTATTGAACTTGGAACGTATTGAACGTGGGACGTATTGAACGTGGGACGTATTGAACGTGGGACGTATTGAACTTGGGACGTATTGAACTTGGGATGTATTGAACCTAATCGTAAGTAGACACAAGAACATCAACAACATAAACAAGAACAACAGCAACAACAACAACACCAAAGTATACTTATTCTCGCTTCTCGGTCTTTTGGCTGAGGCCAAAGTGTAGTATCTACTTAAAACAGACTTCGTCCTGGAAACCAGGAACCAGCCACAGAAAGGCAGCGTACGCCGGCAGTGGGTAAGGTGACAACATCAGCAACAGCCTGTTCAGTGACAGTACGACCAGGACCATAATGATGGGTCTAACCACCCCATGTTGCCTGACAGGCTGGCCAGCACCTAGGAGACTCTGATTTGATGGATAGGGATAGTGCGGTAGCAGGCATTTGACAACAGCAGCAGCAGCAGCAGCAGTAGCAGCAACAACAACAACAACAACATTGGCGACTGTCTACGCCTGCAAACTCAGTCCACATCATGGCGGTTAGGATCTCAATGACTCTAGTCCCAGTGCCGGGGATGGTACGACAGTTACAAGTAACGACAACGACACAACAACAACAACAACAACAGCAGCAGCAGCAGCAACCCAACAACAGCAACATCGGTAGCACAGTCCACACAGTGCTACGTAATATGTCAGCCAAGATCTCAACGGCTCTGTTCCGAGGGCCGGGGATAGTACGGCAATTGCATATAACTAACGACGACAACAAACAACAACAACAACGACGACAACAAACATAGCAACAACGACAACAACAACAGCAACAACAACCACAACATCAGCAGCGCAGTCCATTCAATGTCACCTGACAGGCCGGCCAGGATCTCAATGACTCTGTTCCGGGGTCCGGGGAAGGTCCGGCAGCAGTTGGTGGCCAGGACCAGGAGACAGACGATGACCAGTCCAGACACACACAGCCCCTCCATCACCCGCACCACGTGGAACCAGGCGCTGAGGGCAGGAGCAGCAGCATCAGTATGGTCAATGACGCATCCCTCCAGCCATCACCACAAAAAAAAAAAAAAAAAAAAAAAAACCAACAAACAAACAAAAAAAACTAACTAACAAAAATCATCCTCATCGTCCATCATCAATCAAAGCAAACCAAAAACACAAGATCGTCATCAATCCCTTTATCCCCCCTCCCCCCCCCCCCCCCCCCCCCCCCCCTCCTCGCTGGAAAAATGAATAATTTAAAAAACCTATATCATCAGCAAACAAACCAACCAATCAAAAGAAACAAACAAAAAAGTAAATGAATATTACCATCGGTCGCTAACAAAAGACAAGAAGAGGATCCATCATCAACGTATAAACATCTATCAACAATACAATATATGGCTTTTTTTTTTTTTACAGACAAACAGAAATGATAACGTCTCCCACAACATAAAAGAAACATCGGTCACAAAAAAAAAACGAGGGTGCCACCATGTCATAGAGAAAGCAACAGCAAGATGTAGTAACAAGATTTTTAAAAATCATGTACAGCTTACAAAAGCCATTATCTATCATTAATGGGTATTCCTTTTTTCATCAGTCACATTTTAATTATGGAGTATCCCCCACCCACCCCTCTATTTAGTTTTCCCTCTTAAACGCATTCATTTTCTTATCGTTTTCTGTTTTTCTTTAAATAATTTAGTATTCAGTTTCACTTTTCTCCTACATTAAGTCATACCTTTGATCAATGGCCTTAGTGTTGAGTTATGACTACTTAAACGATTTGATCTTCCTTCGTTGACTTAATTCATGTACATATTTGCTAATGGTTATTGACTGGTGTTTGTATAGGATAAAGTTTTACCAGCTGTCACTCAAGATCGATACACAATGTGTGACCACATTATAAACTTTCAACTTATTGCTGCTCTTTGTTATTATTCACATTTATAAGTAATGTGTCCTGTTGTCTGATTAAAGATTCTTTTAAACCATCTGTCGTCAACAGAAAAACAAGTATCAAGCCATCTGTCGTCAACAGGAAAACAAGTATCACAAAAAAAACAGTAATCTATTACGCACAACAACAAAAAAAATCATCTAAATAAAACCACCGCCTAATTCTTCCTCCACCCCCACCATCTAACCGGCAGAACCTTGTCTTAATCATGACGGTACAAAGCCGCAGACTCTCTTGTTTTCATAGGATAACAATATTTTGGAAAATTGCCCCGTGACAAAAAAAAAAAAGAGAAATGAGATGCACAATTCATTTGTATCCATGAAACTGCATCTTTCCAGTCCACAGCCAGTTTAAGTAATATCATCATTCAGCGTGATGGAAAAATTGACATTGAAAGAACAGCTTCGTGTGTAGAATTGGATTTCTTGATAACGTTGATCCAGCTGACAGACCCTGAACATGAACAGGAAACGGGTCAACTGTCCACACAGCTGGTGCAGTGAGGCTTCCACATAACATCAGCCTAATGAAGATTCCCTACAAGCAACGACATTTTAAATTTTTATGATTATTATTATATATTATTATTATTATTATTATTATCATCGTTAAAATGAACTGATAATAATAAAAATAAACAATAATAATGATGATAATTATTATTATTATCATATTATTGTTTTTACTACTATTGTTATTATTATGATCATCGTCATTATTCCTTGTCATTATTATTATTAACATTATTATTATCCTCATTATCATAATTATCATCATTGCTGTTATTGTTGTTATCATCATTATCATTACTATTAATATGATCATCATTATCGTTGTTTTTTGTATTTGTTCTTATTATTATTGGTAGTAGCAGTAGTAGCAGTAGTAGTAGTAGTGGTAATAGTAGTAGTAGTAGTAGTAGTAGTAGTAGTAGTAGTAGTAGTAAGAATATATGTACGCCTAATCCACTGAATGCCCTTCGCGTTTGCAATAAAGGAGGACACGCATCGAATTACCAGCCGAACAAATCACAACAGTAGGCTATTCACAAAAAGAGCACCCCGCAGTCACAAGCTCGCTCCACACCTACACGTATCCCCACCCAGCCTCACCCTCTCTCACTCCCTATCCGCCCATCACCCACCCCTCAAACAAAAGAATTTACTGTTGGTTGAATAAACACAGGAACCCACACACATACCATTCTCTTGAAAACAACACCTGTACACATTTCTATATATCACTCAGATGGGAACAGAACAGTTTTCAAGTTAGACTTAAAAGACGGTAGAGAGGCAGAGTACCCGACGACGATGGAGCCGGAATACTCAGTTGGTAGAGCGCCTGACTCGTAATCTTGGTGATCACGGGGTTTGCGGGTTCGAATCTCTGCCGGGGCGTTTCGGTACAGGGGGATTTTTCCCTCGGAGTTAACATTAGTTCTGACTCCATTTCCCATACAGTCTTCGAATGAGACTATTAAACCGAGGTTCCTTTGTGTGAACGCACGCATAATATCTTGCACACACGTAAAATCCCATCACCAACTTTCGGAAGAGTAGGCCAGTTTGGCCGTTGGTATGGATGACACGTTACACACAGCATGCACCCTGCGTAAGAAATGGAAAAAAAAAAAAAAAAAGAAGAATGAAGGAAGTAAAGAAACTGAGTGAACGATATTGACTGGATGACACGGGAAACGACTGAATGAAGCGCCAGCTGGCAGCTCTTCAGTCGGCACTACCCAGGTAGGCAGCCCGTTGTGTAAACGAGTGTTGATGAATAAGTGCAAATGGTGGATGTAAGCGCATTGAGTTGTGTAACAAGAAATGCGCTATATAAGTATTATACATTATTATTATTATTATTATCTTCCCAGATCCCCCCTCCAGCTTTTATTAGAATTACCTTTGTTACCATATTTTCTCATTAAAGATCTTTTTCATTATATTTGGTTTTTGTCTATACAGATTTACCTCCAATGAACTTTTTTCCCTTTTTTTTTTTTTTTCTTATAATAAGAAATTTACATCCCTGTACATTTCTATGAAGGTGTAACTGTTCATGATTCACTTTTCTTGCTGTCTAGATAACGTCCTATAAAGACTCGCTTTCTCTCAGGATGTTTTTGAAAGCATTATTTACTTCGTCTACACTAGATTTAATTCCCTACACCATTCGCTCCCTTTGTAAAGGTCCAGCCTTTAGGGACTGCTGGAAGTCCGCAAAGGAAAAGATCCTTTGCATTACGAAGTAATAAGCTTTTCTTGTAGAAGGGTGAGAACGGTTATAATTACAACAGTAGTAAAAAGGGTCTGAGGCAGCATGATCATTAGCAGTAGCAGCTGAGTAGTAGCAGTGATAGTCGTCCAGGCAGTGGAGACTGACGATGTGGCAACAACAGTAACAGTAGCAGCATGAGCAGCGGAATAACATCAGTAACGTCCACAACATCATTTGTACAGTCATCAAGAGCACTAAAGAACAACAACAACAACAACAACAACAACAGCCGCTGCAGTAGCAGTAGTATTGACAGCAACTTTAACAGCAGCAGTGGCGACAGTGGCAGCAGCGGCAACAGCAGGGACATATGCAGCGGCTGTATACCATTGATTTGTCTGCTTACCAAAGGGGCTTAAATACATATAGGAGGCTATAAACCTCTGAGCTGCTGGGCGCCACAAGATGATAAACTCCAGCTCCGGAATATGTTTCTGAGGAGTTGAAGAGATGGTGGAAAAGCAATGACACACAGCAGATGCTGCCTATTCCACGTATTTATTTCCAAACTTTCGTCCATATTTATTTGAAATCCAGCATAACAGCAACGGGGAGAGAGAGAGAGAGAGAGAGGGGGGGGGGGGGAGCTCAGAAAACCTTTATTCGGTCAAGAATCAGTATTTTAAGAGGGAGGGAGGGAGGGAGAAAGAGGTAGACAGGGTAAGGAAAGAGAGAGTGAAGGGCGAAGGAGGTAAAAAGGGAGAGTGAGTAGGAGAATGGAAAATATTTTAAGTATTTGTAGACAACCCTGACGGAGCCTTGGTAAGGATGAAAGCTTGGAAATGAATATGAGGAGTGGGCAGCATTTGGTGAGCGTTCATATAAAGAAATGTTATATATATATATATATATATATATATATATATATATATATATATATAATCAAGAAGTCGTCCACTCAATGCCTTCCCTTCTTTTATTTTCTTCAAATTTTCGCCTTTTTCAAGGCTTCATCAGGAATATTATCCACTTTTCTTATTTTCTTCAAATTTTCGCCTTTTTCAAGGCTTCATCTGGAATATTATCCACTTTTCTTCAGAAAAGTGGATAATATTCCTGATGAAGCCTTGAAAAAGGCGAAAATTTGAAGAAAATAAAAGAAGGGAAGGCATTGAGTGGACGACTTCTTGATTTTATATTGATCCAGTAATGGTTTTATCGTCCAGACTCTTTCAGCTGCTGGGAGCAGTGCCATTTTTAGCGTTGGGTTTCCTTTTTTTTTACATATATATATATATATATATAATATATATATATATATAATTACTTTCGGTATTAAGCAGTAGAGCTGACCATTCTGACTGTTGATCTTTTGATCTGATTTATATCTTTGAATGGATCCCCAAGTTTAGACTAAATACATTATTTTTCCTCTAAGTTTCTTACTTTTTGCATAATGAATTTAGTATTCTTTATGAAACTTGGTTTTCTATGCAGTGCTGTCTTCGCGTCTTACTTTTCTACCCTTCACTGGCTGCTCTGGGATGTCACTTTGAACCATGGTGATGATAACTATGATGTTACAGAATCATAGAGGGTATATCTCCTTTCGATGCCAAGAGAGAACCGACACAAACAGCCGAGCCCTACTAATGAGTCCGAATCAGTGGACGAAAAGTGCCTCTGGCCAAGCGATGTAGATGGTTCTGTTTCTCACACGGATTAAGATGGTCCCTATGTACTCCTAGTGAAAGATTCTGTGACTGTATTCTAAGGCTTCATTGTATACTTCCCTTTTTTGCATCAAGCCCCCCAACCCCTTTGTTTTTTCTTGTTTAATTTATTTCAAAATCAAAGTTTTAATAATGGAGAAGCTGTTATATTGTATATATACTGTTCAAAAAAAGTTAAGGACCAACATTGAGAATGCACAAAAACTTTTTAAAATTCACAAAAATTCAATTGTGCCGCCTTTGTGGTCCAAACAAATTGAACCACACGCACAAATTGATAGTGAATGCGGCAACTGCAATTTTGTGGCACACATTTCTCACGAGCCTTGAAAAACACGTGTCGCGACTTGTCATTTTTGGAACAAATTGGGGTGAATTTATGATGTGTTTGGGATCCAAGGAGCATGTGCTGAATCAAAATCATGTGAAGCACGAGCTAAATCAGGCTGTAGGTCATAAAGTATGCTCAACCAAATGTCTTTAAAAGCCACTGTACTGGCGAAAAATGTAATGCAACAGCATGCCTCCACGTCGAAGACTGAACGAGCTGGATTGAGGAAGAGCAATAGGATGGCTCCAAGAAGGAGTTGCAGTCCGGGAAGTGGCACGGAGACTTGGGGTATCACACACTGTTGTTATCAGACTCAGACAACGCTTTCAAGACACAGGAAGAGCTGCAAGAACGACCACGCTCTGGTCGACCCAGAATAACAACACCACGAGAGGACCGATACATTGAAAGGCAGGCCACACAAGAAAGAACAGCAAGTGCAAACAACATCAGACGTCGCCTTAGAGATGCCACCAACACTGTTGTCAGTGATCAGACCATACGAAACCGCCTACACGCCGCTAACCTCCGTGCTCGACGACCAGCCATAAGACCTCGTTTGACTGATGCCCACAGAGCAGCACGCCGAGTATGGTGCACGCAGCACGTGAGATGGACACATGAACAGTGGGCTAACGTGATGTTTACAGACGAGTCGCGGTTCTACCTGGATCCCACCGATAGACGGAACAGGGTCTGGAGACGCCGTGAGGAGCGTTTTGCAGAAGAAGCTGTCCTGGAAAGGAACCGCTATGGTGGGGGATCCGTTATGATTTGGGGCGGCATAAGCACACGCTACAGAACGGTTCTCTGCAATGTGGCAGGGAACTTGAATGGTGTTCGCTACCAAACAGAGATCTTGCAACCCCTGGTGCTGCCAGCCCTTCAACAGCTTGGACCTCAGGCAGTCTTTCAAGACAACAATGCACGGCCCCATCGCACCAGAGCAGTAAACACGTTTCTCCAAGCTCCTGGTGTCAACAGAATGCAGTGGCCCGCAAACAGCCCAGACCTGAACCCCATCGAACATCTTTGGGATGAGCTGGGCCGGAGACTTGCAGCGGTCGTCCTCCTCCTGCTAACCTGGGTCAGCTGTTTGAGTCACTCCAGCAGGAGTGGGCTGCTGTCCCCCAGGCCTTTCTGCGCACACTGGTGAACTCCATGCGACAACGCTGCCTTGAATGCCTTGCCAATAACGGAGGACACACACGTTATTAACCATGACATTGAACAAACACTCCTCCTGTGACTTTCAAATTTGGTGGTGGGGGTGTTTGTACTGCGCTCGATTCCAGTTTGTTGATTACTCGGACTTGTCATTTGTCTTTACACACTTTTCACATATTCAGTAAATTCATGTTACACTTGGAGATTGATCACTTCCCAATTTTCTTTTTTATAAGTCAGTGAAATGTTGGTCCTTAACTTTTTGAACAGTATATCACTTAGAGAGCTAGGTGTCATATAGAGATGAACTCTGGGTGCGATAGAGGCCTCCGGCCAGATGAATGAGCTGTAGAACACACACACACACACACACACACACACACACACACACACACACACACAGCCCGACACATGACTCGGACACACATCTTGTGGTGACTTATTCTTTATGCCCGTTGCTTGTTCTCTGAGCTCCAAGACTTCTGTACTGCACGTTTTAATGACATCCCTGATAAAGTCTTTAATAAAGGCGAAAGCATGGGCTATAAGGAGCGGGTACTATTCGGGGTGCTTTTTAAAAAACTTTTCTTCTGTTCAGCATCTCTCTCTCTCTCTCTCCTCTCTCTCTCTCTCTCTCTCTCTCTCTATATATATATATATATATATATATATACACACACACACACACATATACATGTGTGTGTGTGTGTGTGTGTGTGTGTGTGTGTGTGTGGTGTGTGTGTGTGTGTGTGTGTGTGTGTGTGTGTGTGTGATGACTATGAATATGCATAAAAATAATAAGACACATTAAATAGATGTACAAACATGCAGAATTGGTGTCTTCTAGCCCCGTCGTTTACAAGACTATAGATTTCTAATCAAAAGAAACAGAGCTAGAGAAAAATGGCATAATTGACACCATCTGTTTTTGTCATGTTTTGTGCTAAGTTACAAAAATATGATCAAAAACAGAGTGCGACCTTCTGGCTGCTGGGCAATTAGGTAAGCGGTCTTTAAAGACAGATAATTTCCACACAAATAACAAACTTATTCCAAAATCAAAAAACAAATTAGTGATAAAAAAAAAATCATCGAAAGCACTTACGGAATCCAGAAACCCCATATCTCCAACATCCGGTCCCGGGCAAGATGGTGTCCGACTCTATACACAGCATCCACAGGCCGACATGGTAGCGGTAGGGTACGGAGTAGTTCATGTAGCGAGTGCGTGCCTCGATAGTGGTCCAATACGGCGCTACAAAGCCAGCCGCATAAAGCACAGTCATAAAAAACAACAACCCCACTCCGGCCTTGTACGCTGAGGTACGGCTGGTAAACGCTGACATGGTGATGAATGGATTGTTGCTAGATCGGCAAAGAAGCCCCAAAACTCAACTGCTCAGTCAATAATCTTTGGTCGTTTTGGCTTCCTTCAAACCTTTAGACAGCCTTTCCCCCAACTTCGTACTTGCGTAGACGTAAGCGCCTTGCCACATAAGCGGTCACACTCTGGTCAGTCTTCGACTAATGCTCGACGGCGATTTATCTTCCTTTTTTAGCTTCCACACAAAGAGACGGTAACTGGTCTGACAAGTTGTCTCCAACCATCATATCCGTCCTACCTCGCCTGACCCAGAAAATTCTGAAAAATGCAACCGGACGAGGCAAGGATGGGGGACAGAAGAAGCACTGAGCCGTTCCAGTATAACCCTTCACCTGTAACCTCAGCCAGTTATTCGTGCATTCATCTGCATCGAATCAGTTTGGTTTCATCTTCTTTGGAAACAATATTCGCACACAGATATTGCAAAACAGAAAACTCAGTGCATTTCTCAACATGGTTCAAATATTTCACCACGTTTTATTTGACGTTTTCAGGTCAAGCGAATTTCACGAACACACAGTGGGACAAAGGAGAGGAAGCGAAGTATGTGGCCGTCATTTGTAACACTTCTTTGGCCCCCCCGTGTGTCCGTCGCGTTTGTTGTGGAATTCTTTGATCTACTGAACGATGGTAACAATGTGTTGTCTGGTACTTAGGTGTTCATCCGTGGCATACGATGCCGTTGATAGGTAGAGCAGCCAAGCAAAGTAACGGCAAGTAGACGACACATCAGCACACGCACACACACACACGCGCGCACTGGTAACACGTCCACAGAATCGATCGCACCTTTATGACACGGGACGTTGAATCACGTGCCCCGTTTTCTTAGCCTTATTCCTCCACCTGACTCTGTCCCTTCCCCCCTCCCTACACCTTCCCCCGCCCCGTCATCCCCTGCCAACGTTCCTTCTCCTTGTTCATCCCACTCCACCCTCCTCCCTCCTGCTCCTTCTGTACCTCCCATTTCTGTCTCGTCTCACCAGACTGCACGCTTGTAGCGCATATATATCATTCGTGCGAGTCCTCTCTCTCTCCTCTCTCTCTCTCCTCTCTCTCTCTCCTCTCTCTCTCTCTCTCTAAAGAATTATTCATACTGAGCGCTGGAATCCCTACATTCGGAATTTGTGTTGGCAGGAGTAGATCCTCAAGCTCCTCTGTAAGACTTAAGGATGAAATGCTTTTTTGTCATCTAGTAGAATTTCCCCTTCCTTTTTCTCTTTAGAAATATGCATACTCTATAATGATAGTGAACACACCAAGTTCCGCCGATGCCTCGCTCACCAGTCAATGTAATATGTTAAACACTCCTTTTATGCGATTGAAGGCGAGGCGGTGCATAAGAGAATTGAAATGCAAATATTTTGGTTAAGATTAATGGATTCATTTAAAATGACATTTTAATTTTTTTTTAATTAATTTGAAGAATGCTTCGGTCTGGGGTTAAAAAAAAAATCACATTAAGGTAACAAGTAATAAACCCAAATATAATAGATCGCTAACACTAAACAGTTTAACTCAATCTCCACGGAGTCTGCCCGCAATTGGAACAGGGGCAGGGGTGGTTGGGTCTGTGGGGTGTGCTCGGCAGCTGGAGGGTGGTGTTTTTTCGCCGGTGGGCTCTGCAGTCATGAAATACGGCTGGTACACCCATGGGGATGCTACTTTAAGGCTGTTATGAGCTGCATCCTGTAGTCTGATTTACCTCTGTTCAGGAGCAGTTATGTCCCTTGATATCTTAATGGAGTGTCCTGCGCGTGCCTGTACCCATCGTCAACACAGCGCAGGCCTCCAAGGGTGGTACAGGACTGCTCTAAAGGCAGGTGAAGACAGTGCTTCTCTGGGTCCTCCCCAGCACCTTCGGGTGTTTCTTTTTCTTCATAGATCGCTAACACTAAACAGTTTAACTCAATCTCCACGGAGTCTGCCCGCAATTGGAACAAATAATTATTTGTAACAAACCAGTGCTTGTACCTACCAGTCGGTTCAAACTGATAGTTAGTCCGAACTGATTGCAAAGAATTAAATATAAATACTCTTTTACTCTCGTCAGTAGACCTACTGACCACGTCAGTCACGATATGCACACATGCCTACGATTCATACATAAATGCATCGGTGCACGCGTGCGTACAGACATACACATATGCATTCATGCATGTATCAGTTACACCTGCATACATTGATATAGGGATATTTATGTATCTCTACAACCAGGGATATCCGTGCCTTTTCAGCTTACATTTTCATATCGTTAGGGATGGTGTGGTAGTGCGTGTTTTACTGACTCTCACTAGAAAAAAGTTTGGATGCGTGTAGCGACTTTTTTCTACACACATCCACACCACACGAACATAGGCAGCCAGCCAACACACAAGTTAAGTTTCTTTCTTTTTTTATGCTGCCTGAACCATCAAAACAGTACAGACACATATTGCCATAATATGAATTAACAGCCACAAATCAATACACACCACCATCAGTAAGGACGTACAACAACACAAAGAGCTTTAACGATCACTCTCTAAACTGACATATCAAATATATATATATATATATATATATATATATATATATTATATATATATATACCTTTTTTTCCCGGAGCAGACTTCGCTGGCCCCTTCAGCAATGTCCTAACAGACAGTTTGTATACCTGGCTGCGTCCAGCCCAAGTCACAGTCTTCACACAGTACACAGAGCCGCTCACGGATGCGGCTCGTGGAGTCCTCCCAGGAACATCCACACAGCAGAAAAAAAAAACACACACGTTTAGCCACCGACCTGGCGGCCAGCTCCTCCACGTCGTCGTGACGGAAAATCCTGAGGCCCTTTAACACACGAGGCTTCTGCTGACCTGGTGGTCAGCCTCTCCACGTCGTCGTGACGGAGGATCCTGAGGTCCTTCAACACACGAGGCTTCTGCTGACCTGGTGGTCAGCCTCTTCACGTCGTCGTGACGGAGGATCCTGAGATCGTTCAACACACGAGGCTTCTGCTGACCTGGTGGTCAGCCTTTCCACGTCTTCTGGACGGAGACAGCGGCTGGGACACAGGCTGTATCCCCACACCCGGTGGCAATCAGCTCCAGGCCGGCCTCAGGGGCCTCACCGATACCTGGGGAACTGATTACCACAAAAGCTAGTGACCCAGTCTCTCTTCGGCACCGTGTGATGTTTCTAGGCCGGCAGATCTGCAGAGGCTGAAGGGAAATCCTCGCTTACCTGACTGATACAAAACGCTGTCAGGTAAACAGGTCAACCGGTGAACAGGAAACTTGTGCCACTTCACAACTGTCCCCACAATTTGGAACCGGACAAAAATGGTCCGTCACACATATACAGTGTGTACACTTGTTTTTAAATCGGTATGCTTGTTTACCTAAATTTATTAACTTTTTGGAGTTGTGTTAAAAAGTCTATTTGTATAAATTTGTCCGCAATTGTATTTGTTTCCTTCTTCGTTTACTGTTTTACTGTTCTATTGTCGTTCAAACATTGATCTTGGTTGAAATTATGAATCTTTCTTTCTCAGTTTATTGTGTTGCTGTTCTATTGTCGTTCCAACATTAATAATGCTATGAATTTTAAGTGTTTCTTTCTCAGTTTACGGTTTTACCGTTCTATTGTCATTCAAACATTGATCTTCCTATGAATTGTGTTTCTTTCTCAGTTTACAGTGTTACTATTATATTGTCGTTCGAACATCGATCTTGCTATAACTGTTGAATGTTTCTATCTCAGTATATTGTCGTTAAAACATCGATCTTGCTGTAACTGTTGAATGTTTCTACCTCAGCTTACTGTTTTACTGTTCTGCTGTTGATAAAACAATTATCTTGTTATGAATGGTAAGAGTTTCTTTCTCAGTTCACTGTATTACAGTTCTATTATCGTTCAAATATTGATCTATTACGATTCATAAATTCTTTTTTCTCACTTTGCCGTTTCACAGTTCCATTGTCGTTTAGTCGTTGATCTTGCTTAGTAGCCTATTTCATCGTTCCTTTCTCAGTTTACTGTTTTACTCTTCTGCTGTCGTTCAAACATTGATTATCCTGTAAATTGTGGGGTTTTTTTTTTTCACAGTTTACAATTTTACTGTTCTATTATCATTCAAAGGTTAATTTGCTATTAATTGTAAGTATTTCTTTGCTAATCTACTGGTTTAAACACAGTTTTGTGGAAAACAGTATTCCCAGACGGCGATACGAAGTCACTATAGTCGTTCCAGAGTTATGAGAGAATCATCTCTCCGCTGTTGAGAGAAGTCAACTTCTCCTAAGCACTTGAACAGCAGAGTTAATCAGTGCAAATTGTGAGCCGTGACTGAAATGTGGCTTTAGACAGGCTTTTCAGCTATGACTCTTCACCCCATGATAGTTTTTTGGCAAAAGAATGTTATCATCAGCAAATAAATAAACAATTCAATCATGTGTATATCACAATTTGCACGTATGCATACCAGAACTTAACATTGCTAATTATGAAAACAAGACTGCACACTTCTTCCTGTTTCATCTTTTAAACAATTAATATAACCTTAGAATTGCGTCTTATTTCAATCTATCACATTCACAAAGTCATACATATTTCATATGGTAAATGTTTATACTATTTTTGCGTAAGAAAAGCCACAAAAAAAAAAAAAAAAAAAAAAAAATCCCGAAATCTCTGAAAGGAAGATAACTGTCTGTAAACAGGAAATCATTTCCATATAAATGATGATAATGTGAAATATTATCAACTTATGAGTATTTTTCCCGCTCGCCCCACGTTCACCTGTGATGCTATGAAGATCACTCCTTTCCTGTTGTTAGGATTCTATGCATTGCGTTTCTGCTTATCGTGAAGGGGATCGAACGTCAGCCCTCAAAACACGAGTCTAACGCCTTACCCACTACCCCACCACGTCGTGCGAGGCCAGAATTTAATCCAAAAGGCAGGAATACAATTTATATTCAAAGACACCTACAGCGTCCCCTTGGGAGGCGGGGAGGGGGGGGGGGGGGGGGAGGGGGGAGACGGAGACTTGGCTGAACCAGAATCAGACTTTTGCATGTTTCAGAATACCACCTGTGCCATAATTCTCCCACACTCTGCGGAATGGTCTCCGAAAAAAGAAAAAAAAGAGAAAAAAAAAAAAAAAAAGATCATGCACATTTTCACACAGCTTTACCGACTTGCCTTTTTTTCTCTCCTCTCCTTCCTCCCCCCCCCCCCCCCCCCCCAAACCCTCCTACATCCCACCCCCTCAACCCTCCTTCCTTCCTCCTCCTCCTCCTCCCTCCCCCCCCTTCCTCTCCTCTCCTCTCTCCTCTCTTCTCTCTCTCTCTCTCTCTCCTCCCTCCCTCCCTCCCTCCCCTCCCGGCCTGTTGACGAGGCAGCAGGGTTGCAGGGGGGGGGGGGGGGGGGAGCTGTGTGACGTGGGGGCAGGTAAGGGGCAAGCCAGCTGTTGTCCTTTATTGATTCCCCATCTGTGCACTGCTGCAATCAGCCACATCCCACAGGGCCGTTCAACCACGCTCATTTTGACTACTAGGTACTGCTTAAATAAATTGGTACTCATTGCTATACCTTTCAGCGCTGTCAGTACTTTTCGCTGCTGAAGTATTATATATACGCTTGCTTATTGCTGCTTTCCAGCGCTGGCGCGCGCGCGCACATATGCGTGCGTGTGTGTGTGTGTGTGTGTGTGTGGCGTGTGTGCGTGCGTGCGTGCGTGTGTGCGTGTGTGCGTGTGCGTGCATGCGTGCATGTGTGCGTGTATGTGCGTGCGTGCGTGCATGCGTGCGTGTGTGTGTGTGTGTGTGTGTGTAGAGCTTTTCACTAGTGAAGCACTACGTTTACTGACTGAAACATTTCGGCGTTTTCAGTACTTCTCACTAGGCCTATTGATGCACTACGTGTTTCCATACTTTTCGTTTTGTCTCATCTTCCGTGCGCTAACAGTGCGTGGTTCCTTTGCTGTTCATTCCGGATCTCCTGCCCTCAGCTACATTGAACTTGACACCAAACACTGTGACATGCCGGTCATTCCGGATCTTCCGTCCACAGCCACAATGATCTGGATAACACAGAACAGTGTAACATGCCGGTCATTCCGGATCTCCCGTCCACAGCCACACTGAACTGGATAACACACAACACAATAACATGCCGGTCATTCCGGATCTCCCGTCCACAGCCACAATGATCAGGATAACTCATAACACAATAACATGCCGGCCATTCCGGATCTCCCGTCCACAGCCACACTGAAGCAGACGACATCAAACACTAACCTTCCGGTCATTCCGTCCACAGCTACGCTGAACTTGCTAACACCCAGCACTGTGACACCGGATCACTGTAGAAAGAAACTCGTGGAGAGCGTGGCAGCAGAGAGTCCTCAGAAGAGAAGCCCCCTTCAAGCAAGTGTTTCGGCCCTTATCTCCTGACACTCTAGGGGGGTTGGGCCACACCCGGTTCATGACTCCGGATGTCCCTCTGCTGCCCCCCCCCCCCCCCCCCCCCCCCCCCCCCCCCCTTTTTTTTTTTTCCCATCTTGAGACGAGCCATGGCTGGGATTCGAACCCATGACCCTCTGGACATGCTCATTTTCCACTTGACTCGCGCTTTAACCACTGAGCCACAGGGACACCTGATATACACAATGTCCCCATATGTGGCTAGTTTGTGTTCCAGGGTGCTTTTCCCTATCAGTGCATCGAGTCTTTGGACTATTTTTGCATCCAGTTTCTCCCAATCTTCAGTTTCGTTTGCTCGTGGCAGGTTGAGTTTCAGGCGCCTGGCATCGAGGGCCTGTGCAAATTCCTCATCCGAACCAACAGCGTGGATGTCCTTGGCACTGTGGTTTAAATCCTGGCCTTGGTCTTCCGACGTCTTATCTGCTGATGCAGTGCGCTGCTGCTCATTCAGATGAGTCTTCACACATCCCATCTTTGTTCTGTGGATCTTCATGCCACGGGTGGTAGCGAAACGCTTTCCACAGACACATGGATATTCCATTTGGTCCATGTTCATAATCCGTTTGGGATTTGCAGTCATGATTGGTTGAGCACCGATGGATTCATCATTCTCTCCCCCTTTCGGTGAATCCTGGGAGCATCTTTTCCTTTTATTCTTAGTAGCCACATGTTTAAGGCAAAGTGGGGAGCCAGCCCACAGAGCCCTTGGTTCTGATCACTATGGACATGGAGAAGCAGAAAGAATCGATCCCGGGGTCACCACGAGCGCCAGACATGAAGGATGACGGCATTTGAGAACGTGACTGAATGGTGGAAAGAAAAACGCAGAGAAAAAATGAAAAGGATACGAAAACAAAAGAGCAGGAAGGAAAACTAGGCAGTAGGGAGAACGTAACACAATCGAAAAATGTAAAGAAAAGCTAAGAAAAAAAAAAGGTTGGAGAAATTCTTAGATCGCAAAAAAGAAAAAAAAAAAAAAAAAAAGAAGAAGAAAAAAGTGGAAAATACCGGTGAAGAAAGACAGACGAACAGTGATTTCTTCTGAACGCATTACAACCAACTGAAATGCAGCTCGTAGATCCAGATGCGGGGCTGTTGGTGGTCGTTGATGTAAGACAACAGCAGGTGATTACCAACAAATCTCCCCAAGAAGAAAGGTTACAGAGGTCAGTGAGTCACGTAGACAGACTGTATACAAACGTTCAAACAGACCGAGAGAAAAAAAAACAGAAAGAAAGAAAGAAAGCGTTTCAACAATTTCTTTTTTAATTCAGCTTCTTTCAGTTTCAAACCCGTTTCATCTTTATCACAAATAAAATAAACGTGGTCATTAAGAGCTAGGGGTCTAGAAGGATATCTGTTCTGATTCTGCGCAGCTTTTTTTTTCCTATGCGACAGCAAAGAACAAATGTCGTCAGATTGGTAGAAAAGAGCTGTCCTTATATTCAATTTCAGATGGAGCCGTAGGGGGGGGGGGGGGGGGGGGGGGGGGGGGAGAATGGGGAAGGGTTTAGGAGGAAGTGGGGAGTGGGCAGTGCGTGGAGAGACGCCTGGATGGGTTGGGATCGGGAAGGGACCGATGTGTGTGTGTGTGTGTGTGTGTGTGTGTGTGTGTGTGTGTCGGGGGGGGGGGGGGGGGGGGGGAGGGTCGGGTAAGAGTGGGGCTGCGAGAGAAACACAGGGAGAGGGAGGAGGTAGGGAAACGGCGATGACGATTATACTGCAAAATTCATATTGCCGTTTGTTAGAATGGCTCAACGATGATGCGCAGTCAGCCGTGTGTGTGTGTGTGTGTGTGTGTGTGTGTGTGTGTGTGTGTGTGTGTGTGTGTTGTCTGTGTATGTATGAGTCGAGAGAATGTGTTTGTGTATGTTTGTGCGCGTGCGCGTGTGTTAGTGTGCGTGCGCGCGCACGCGTGTGTTTATGGTTTATGTGTAAGAGAGCCGTGTGTGTGTGTGTGTGTGTGTGTGTGTGTGTGTGTGTGTGTGTGTGTGTGTGTGTGTGAAGTGCAGTGCGCCTATAAATTTGCAACACAAAGAAGAAAAAAAAATGCATGAAAATGCTTTTTTTTTTTTTTTAACTGAACTGTGAAAAGCTGAAGAACCGGACGGGCGCTACTATTTTTCGTAGTGGCATTCAACCCTTACTTGTACACCATCGGGTAGGGATATTTCAACAATAGGCACTGTCCATATATGGCAATTGCTTATATGTACAACACAAACGAAGTGACAGAATGCACTCCTTTACTGAACATCATTAATCAACCTTACCCGTGCTTCCTGGGTCTTCCATGACCCAGTGACTCGATAAAAACATCATATCTTATGAACGGATAGAGCTATGCTCACGACATTTTAGGAGTTTGTCAACGATCTTAACAGCCGTTGGTCACTGAGATTTCATGTATGGGCACAATCAATTATCAGTGTGCCGAGTCGTGGTTCCCCCAGGACCTATACATTTTAAGGGGTTGCACATGACCCACACCATCGGGTGAGGAATAAGTTGCTGAACCGCCCTTAATCAGGTGTGGGTCTTACCAGACCCACGCGATCTGACTAGGGATAAGCAATAGGAAAAGCCTGTACAAAATGTGTGGGTCTTGGGCGACCCGCACGATCGGGTCTGTGTGGTCAAAAACGTCATCCGGTAAAGGTTAAGATGTAGCCACTGTGACATACCCCTTATCCCATCTCTGTCTTTATCCCCCATCACCCCCCCCCCCCCCCTCCCCCACCACGTCCAGCAGGAGAGAGAGTTTCTAAATGGAAAAAAAAAAGACATACTGGACTACGCTATGAAATCTGTCCTGTATTCCCTAGTGTGATTTATTTTCTTACCCTATGCTTAGGTGAGGTCTCGCCGCTTTGTAGATGTATTGAAGGTGTGGAGCAGTTCACATACAGTGGTATCACTTGTCTTGGAAGAAACTCTGCAGCGGGACAGTGTCTCCTCTGTTGGGTGGTAACATTGCGACAGGATTATCGACAGTTCACTGGGAACAGCCGGTTCTCGGATTGAAACACAGCCTCCTGCGTGTGGCTGTGGAATTGACAAGGGGAATGCGGGGGTGGGGGTGGAGAGGCGAGGGAGGGAGCCAGTATGAAACGCCGTAAAGACAACTCCTGCTAAAAACCGCTTCCAATGGATGTGTGTGCGTGTGTCTGTCTGTGTGTGCGTGTTGTGTGGTGTGTGTGTGCGTGTGTGGTGGTGTGTCTGTGTGTGCGTGTGTGTGTGCGTGTGTTGTGTGTGTGTGTGTGTGTGTGTGCGCGTGTGTGTGTGTGTGTGTGTGCGTGTGTTGTGTGTGTTGTGCGTGTGTGTGTGTGTGTGTGTGCGTGTGTATGTGTGTGTGTGTGTGTGCGTGTGTGTGCTGTGTATGCGTGCGTGTGTGCGTGTGGTGTGTGTGTGTTGTGTGTGCGTGTGTGTGTGTGTGTGTGTTGTAGTGTCGCGTGTGTGTGGTGTGTGGTGTGTCAGGAGGCCTAATTCAAAAGCCCACTGATAACATGCCTTTGGAGCTTTTTTTTCCTGTCGAATGCTACGTCGGTTCGTTTAAATGATAAAAGTGTCCATTTGCGTGTTTTGTTGCCATTTATAAACATTCGGGTTTTTTTCTAATTCAGTTCACTGTTAATGGATGATGAAAGAACACACACGCTCACGCACATACGCACGCACGCGCGCGCACACACGTAGCATGCACGCACGACGCACGTATGCACACGCACGTATGCACGCACACATACACACACACACAGACACACACACAGACACACACACGACACACACACACACACACACACACACACACTAACAAAAGGTAACAGATGTGAACAGTAGCTCTATTCAAATTGCTCCCTCCCTCGGTCATGCAGTGAATGTCAAGGTCGTTAACGATCAGGGCTATTCTGTTTTTTATGTTTTGTTTTTGCTTATCTTTATGCGTTTGTTTTTGGTTTGTGGACCTCGCTTTATATTTCATGCTTGTGTCAACATCTGCAACGCAAAATCATGAGTAAGAAACGTTTGCGTTCCATGTATTTTGATGCAATAAGAATAAATCAAACTACATCAATGGTGTGTGTATGTGTATGTGCGTGCGCGCGCGCATGTGTGTGTGTGTGTGTGTGAGAGAGAGAGAGAGAGAGAGACAGACAGACAGACAGACAGACAGACACACACACACACACACACACACACACACAGAGAGAGAGACAGAGAGAGAGACGGGTGAGAGACAGAGGCAAAGAGAGAGAGAGAGAGACAGACAGACATTCAGACAGACGGACAAACGAACACACAGACAGACAAAGACTGTGTGTACACGCCTTTATGAGCGTAGAAGCATTTGCATGAGGAGTGTGTGTGTGTGTGTGTGTGTGTGTGTGTGTGTGTGTGTGCGTGCGTGCGTGCGTGCGTGTGCGTGTGCGTGTGTGTGTGTGTGTGTGTGTGTGTGCGTGCGTGCGCGCGCGCGCGTGTATGTGTATCTAGATATGTGGGTGTTGACACAGAAGCAAAGAAACTGCCCAGGGCTGGCTGAGAAATTACTCAGCAACAGCGCAGCGTCTCCTCCGATGGAAGGCCTGACGATGACATACAATCTGCTTTTGTTGGGACTTTGACAGAACAACTCTCTATGAGGCTGTATAGAGCAGTGTGAGAGGAATGCCACTGAAAAGACAGATACGAACAGGAAAATGTCTTAATTGCTTTTATTCTCCACAGTACATGTATTTGATTTGGTCAATTTTCAAAAACATCACTGATCTTAAACTACATAATGCACACAGCCATAAGTTGGTGAAGAAAACAAAGGCATGAAGGACTATTAGACTTGTCACGTGTGCTGTTTCATTTTGAAGATCACAACCTGGAGGTGTTTCTCGATGTCTGTTTTCAGACCATGTTCTGACATGCTAAGATATCTTTTTGAACATAAGGCGCTGTTTTACCATGGGGGCGGTTGAGCTTGAGATTCAAGCAATAGTTCTAAGTATTTTGATGCAACGACCAAACTCTCCACCAACGCGCACTGCCGTGACTGTAACCAACACTGTCGGAGAAACAGAACGTCCCCTCCAAAAGAGACTTACAGAACACAAGAGGGACTGTTCACCTGTTGGAGCACACCTGCACTCCGAGCAACACCAATTTGACACGGACAACGTCAACACCCTGGACAGAGAAAACAAGTGGTTCCAGCGAGGGGTCAAGGGGGCCATCTACATCGCAGACACCAACCCCCCGCTCAACAGGGACCGGGGCCGCTACACCTTGCCCCCGGTGTACGCGTCACTGATTCGATCACGTGACCTGGGCATGTCCCATTGTCGCGTGATCTGAATCGAGTTCACTCGGTCAGCAACAGCATCGCTGAGGAAGATGGCCGGATAGCTGTCGAAAGCTACGAGTGAGTAGTGTATTTTCTTCTGTTGGGAGATTAGGTCTAATTCTAGGTAGCAGTATGTTTTGTTGCTGTTTTGTTTATTCTGCAACTGACAGCCATCTGGGGAGTATTGTTTGTGCCATTTCTTCATCTAGTGTTTTTTTTTTCACTTGGGGAGTATTATTTGATCCACTTTTTTTTTCATTTGGGGAGCATAAAGGGAATATTTTTTGGTGCATTTTTTCTATCTAGGGAATATTTTCAGTGTGGGTTTTTTTTTTCATCTAGAGAGTACTGTTTGGTGCCTGTTTAAGGATCTCCTACCTGCATTGTCTCAAGAAGCCACATCTGTCGAAACTTCATCTGTGTATTTTAAGCAGAATGTGTTAATGTTGGAAATCAAGAGGCCTGGATTGCACCTTGTTTTGTGACTTCATCATTTGCAGTCATTTGTAGGCTGGGGTTTTCAGTTCAGTCTGGTTCAGTCCCGCTGTCTTTCGCTGTTCCTCCGCTTTAAACCGTCTTCCCGTTAATCCAGCTGTCCATTTTCATGTGTTTTTTTTTCGACTGTCTGTGTGTCTATGTGTTTGTCTGTCGACCCGTCTGCGTGCCTGTAAGTCTCATGCAAATGGAGCTGTCTGCTGATTGTTAATGGGTGGTGTTTGTTAGCTCTCACAACCACGTCATGCTTGCCTGAACGATCAAAAGCCCATTAGTAAATGATGGTAGCCAACAGACACATTGATTCTCTCTCTCTCTCTCTCTCTCTCTCTCTCTCTCTTTCTCTCTCTCACACACACACACACGCACACACACACACACACACACACCACTCTCTCTCTGTCTGTCTGTCTGTCTGTGTGTGTGTGTGTGTCTGTCTGTGCGTCTGTCTGTCTGTCTGTCTCTCTCTCTCTCTCCCCCCCCCCCTTCCCTTCCCTCTCACCCCTCTACACGTCAGTGTTAAAAAGCGAGAAGGAAAGATCTTTTCATAATGTCCAAGGAAGAAGCCATGTGCGACGTTTAAATAAAAATCAAAAAAGAAAAAGCTCAGTGAATTTCTGACGATCCTTTGCTGGGTATAAATCTGCAATAATCGACTACATTAAACAATGTAGTATTTCTGTAAAGAACAATAAACATACCGATACAACTTGCTGTTTGAAGAAGGTATTTGCTATTGACAAAGGTTCAAAGCTTTATTACGATATACTTATTGAAAATAATGTTCGACCAAAATGCTGCGACAAATGGGATTCGAAACTGATGGTACATCATGACTGGAAATCATGCTTTCTATATACCAGCAAAATAAACGATATTAAACTAAAATGGTTTCAGCTGAAGCTATTGCACAGATGTTTAGGTACAAATGTTATTTTAAAAGAAATGGGAGTTCGTAATAATGACAAATGCAGTTTTTGTGGTACAAATAAAGATACTATTGACCATATGTTTTGGAAATGCAATTATGTCAAATTCTTTTGGAATGTACTTACAGATTTGATTAGAGAAAAATGTGCCAATGCAGAAAACCTAAAACTGACTGAATCGCTGGTGCTTTTAGGATTTGATAAAAACGTTATTGTGGACAGTGTCCTTTACTTCATTGTACTATTTGCAAAGTATTATATATATTCATGCAAACTGAATGGAAACCATCCACGAACAACTGTATTTTTGAAGAAACTAGAGTGGCGATACAAAATTGAAAAATACAATGCCTTACTTATCTCTAAATATTCAGATTTTTGTGTAAAATGGATGATATATAAACCATTGATAGAGGGTTCCTAAATGTATTTTACTTTTGTATGATTTATCCGATTGCGATTTGCCACAGTCCTAAGTTGAATTTTGAACAGTCTTTTGCGTGCCAATGTTACCTATATTGTTGATGTATTCGAGGCCTCTTTAAGATGTTTCTCTAGATAGAACATTGAATGAAAACGCCATTGATAACATCCATCCACCTCTCTCTCTCTCTCTCTCTCTCTCTCTCTCTCTCTCTCTCTCTCTCTCTTACCTCTGGCTGTTAAAACAATTATTTCTCGACTGTGGATGGACAATGCCCTTTTGTTTTTTCCTTTTTATGTTTGTGTTTCATGTTACTGAATGCAAATTTAAAAAAAAAAAAAAAGTTAAAAAAAAAAAAAAATTTCTGACGATCGAGGCAATACAGGCATTCAAGAAAAGAAGGGGAAGGCTGTATGTCACGAGAGGAGAGAGAAAGAGAGAGAGAGAGAGAGAGAGAGAGAGAGAGAGAGAGAGAGAGAGAGAGAGAGAGAGAATACAGATCGGTCACACAAAGAGAGAGAGAGAGAGAGAGAGAGAGAGAGAGAGAGAGAGAGAGAGAATACAGATCGGTCACAGAGAGAGAGAGAGAGAGGAGAGAGAGAGAGAGAGAGAGAGAGAGAGAGAGAGCTCTAAGCTCTAAGAACTGTTGGGAATCGAGCCAACAAACAGGCTGTACACTAAAACTTAATGCGCCAAGGCTTTACTTAAAGAGTAGAGTATCTATAGATATGCACATTTATATTGTTTTGAGAATATGTATTATATCTTTAAGTTGATTTATCTTTTTTTTTTTTTTTCTTTGTTTCATATGCTCGTCATATACTCGTCAGGGTACATGCCAGGTAGTTCCATGTGGAAAAATTAAGATGAAAGTAATGGGACCGTTTTGGGGGAAACCATCTGACGCAAAGACTGGATCACGGAGGAGTACACTATAAATGGAAATAGAAACTGGTCGGTCAACACATAATATTCATTCGTACACTTCGAAGGTTACTCCCTCAGTTATAGTCTGACTGTTTGTGTTATGTGTTTTAGGACTCAAGTCGAGTCACATTGCGTGCAGTCCAGCCGACCGCATAGGGCCAGATCCGGACAGTCACCACGTTTAAAAACATCCCTGTGTAACTGTTGAAAAAGCAAAAACAAATGATTTCAAAATTGATTAAAAAAAAAAAAAAGAAGAAGAAGTTTAAAAACGTGACTCTTCTCCATTCAGTTTCAGATTAAATGAAAAATTTAACTTCTTTTAAAATTTAGAAAATTGCATCTGGTGGGACGTCTATGAACAAGGTCTTTATCGAGTCTGCTGTGAAATGCTTCCGGTAAATATCATGCAAGTCCAAACATCCCAGAAAAATTAGTCTCACAGTAGAAAAATAAAACAGAAGTTCTAGATGGTCAAAAATAGCAACAGCCGAATAACACCTGTAGTAAAACGTAGTGTTGACTGAACGACACATGTAGTAAAAAGTAGTGTTGACTGAACGACACATGTAGTAAAAAGTAGTGTTGACTGAACGTCACATGTAGTAAAAAGTAGTGTTGACTGAACGACACATGTAGTGAAAAGTAGTGTTAACTGAATGGCATATGAAGTAAAAAGTAGTGTTGTTTGAACGACACATGTAGTGACAAAAAGTGTTGTTTGAACGACACATATAGTGACAAGTAGTGTTGTTTGAACGACACATATAGTGACAAGAAGTGTTGTTTGAACGACACATATAGTGACTAGTGTTGTTTGAACGACACATAATTATAGTGACAAGTGGTGTTGTTTGAACGACACATACAGTGACAATCAGTGTTGTCTGAACGACACATACAGTGACAACCAGTGTTGTCTGAACGACACATATAGTGACAATCAGTGTTGTCTGAACGACACATACAGTGACAATCAGTGTTGTCTGAACGACACATATAGTGACAATCAGTGTTGTCTGAACGACACATATAGTGACAATCAGTGTTGTCTGAACGACACATAAGTGACAATCAGTGTTGTCTGAACGACACATACAGTGACAATCAGGTTGATTGATCTGAACGACACATACAGTGAAAAGTAGAGCTGTTTGAACGACATAGGTAGTAAAAAGTAATGTTGATTGAACAACACATGTAGTAAAAAGTAGTGTTGATTGAAGAGTTCCCAGCGCTAAAGAAATAAGGGAGGCAACTGCATAAGGACAGAGACGATGGAGCCAGCTGGAGAGTTTTCGTTTAGGGATGACCCCAGCTGCCGTAAATGCTAAAGGCCAGTATCAAAAAATGTTACATGAAGAAATCAGTTCAGTTTTATGTTGATCCTGCCGACCTCACGGGGCCATATCCGAGCTGACAAGCTGAACAACACATGCAGTTGAAAAAAATAACTTACATTAACTGAACCAGGTCTATCATAAAAAGGCAGAGTAGGCTTCGCGTATCATCATCATCATCATCATTAATGTTGTTGTTGTAGTTGTTCTTGTTATTATCATTATTATTATTATTATTATCATTATCTATACTCATGGGACAAAAGTCTGTCCCCCTCTCGGCACTTCCGGCACTGACTACCTACAGGCACCTGTAGCTGAAAACTTATTATTCTTACCTTAAAGCTGGACTGAACTTGCTAGTACTTGGTAAACTGGCCCTTCCGACTCAAAACATGCTGATAGCGTCTCGGTAGAGAGTCGTAGAGGGAGTGGAGGTAGGCAGCAGTCAGTTGATTTCAGCAAGTGGTGAGTGCACAGCGCAGATCTGTGACAGTACTGTTGCGGCAAATATTTGTCCTCACTTGAGTCTTGAGTACATGCCACACGTTCTCGATCGGATTTAGATCTGGACTTTGAGGGGTCCAGAAAAACAGGGGAACTCTGTGCTGTCGCTTCCAGGTCTCGATGTGAGCCGAGTGGTGAGCAGAGGCGTTATCTTCTTGCAGGTACCAACGTTTGTTTGGGTAGTGGTCGGCAACAAACGGCAGAAAGTTGTTTTCCAGCACATCAGTGTACTTCTGACTGTTCATATTGCCTTCCACGAACACCAGTGGTCCAACTCTGTCATACGAAATGCACCCCCATACATCAATTTCAATATACTCTTCGGGCCAAGGTGGACGCTGCACAGAGAAAGCACTGACCACTCTCTTCGACTTTCCTCCATAGTTTTACACGTCCATTGGGTTTGATCACAATGGTCGTTCCATCACTGAAAGTAACATTCTTCCACTGATCGTTCACAGTCCAGTGAAGTTCACTCCTACAGTCCTGCAGCCACTTCTTTCTGTTCACTTCCTTGATGACTAGTTCCTTCACTGGGGGGATGCTTTGAATAGCCAGGTCCATGAAGATTTCGCTTGATTGTCTTTTGGCTGACTTGAACGGAGGTTGATGCACGGAATTCGGCTGAAATTTCAGAAACTGTGGCAGATCTTTCCCGCTTTACGATCTTTGACAGTGCAGACACGCACCTGTTTGAGTCTACCACTCCTAAGTTCGATTTCTACTGTTTTTCTGTTACAATAGCGCTTGAAAACTTTCCCGACGGTTGACCTGTTCGAGTTCAACACTTTTGCCACATCAAAAACCCGAAATCCCAGGTCTATCAACGACACAATGTATTTTTTCGTCTCCTCTGTAAGCTGTTTGTTTGCCGATGCCATGCCAGATCTGACAGCAGCCCGCAAGCACCAAACGACAGTTCAACGATTTTATTTAGGCCTAGGGCCTACTTCACACAAAAGAGTAGACTTGTGAAAATGACGTCAGTAGCTTTCGGCACGCAAACACGTCACCAACACTGAAATATTGGCTAGGTGATCTAGTGGAAACAACGACTTCAAATCTGTCCGCCATTAGAGGGGACAGACTTTTGTCCCTTTACCTGTAATTATCATTATTATTTTTTTTTTTATTACACAAGATATCTTGAACATCTGATACTTATTATGTAAGATCTACGCCTTTAAGCCATTCATCAAGAAAATTGGTATTCACAGTATTGTGTGCGAATTCTACCCCCCTCCCCCTCCCCCCACCCCCCACATCCATACAAACACAATCACACACACACACACACACACACACACACACACACACACACACACACACACACTCACGCGCCACACACACACACACACACACACCACACACACACACACACACACACACTCACTCACTCACTCACTCACTCACTCACAAACAGACACATGCGCACACGCTCATACCCACATACAGAAAAGCAAGCAAGCGCGCACACACACACACATACACACACACACACACACACACACACACGCGCGCGCGCGCGCGCGCGCGCACGCACGCGCGCACGCATACACACACAACACACACACACACACACACACACACACACACACACACACACACCCCACACACACACACACACACACACACACACACACACACAACACACGCACACACACACACACCTATTCACGCACCCAGCAGGCACTTTCATCCCCTTCCCACCCCCTTCCACCTCCTTACCGCCCCACCACAACTCTGCTCCCCCCCCCCCCCCCCCCCTCCCTACTTAGTTCTCCTCACCCTCACATCTTCCAAGCCGACAGGTAGTGATGTCTGTGCCAGATAAGTCCTAGTTTGCTCAAACCTGCATTGGTTTAAACAGATTTTATTTGTTCGAAAACAGTTTTGCAGCAATATTCATCAAATCATGGAGTACAACAAGCATAGGCTTATAAACCGTACTCTTTCAAAGAAAATGTACATTGGAGTGGCTGCGTCAGGAAATTATCAAAATGGAATTGGAAAGGAGGAAAATCAACAGACACAAACAAAAACAAAACAACAACAAAGACAAGCGAACAAACGAAAAGTCGTTTAACACACAAGAATACACTCAAACTACAACACAATAATAAAATAACCCACTCCACGCCCGAACCACGCCATGCCATTTCAATCAAAAGTGTTCAATACCAGGTAGAAGACCGGGAAGGTAAATGTGGTAAGCCGAATAAGTTTAGTTAAGTGCAAACCTATTAGATAGCTTAATAAAATTTCCAACCATAGTAAGTATCTCTGTATTTGCGTCCACATCCAAGTCAAGGTTACCAGTCAGTAATGTTGAGATATCGCGTTTTGCTGTGTCGTGTAGAGTTTCTATTGTCAGAGCACGGGCCTGTTGATGGAGTGGACAATTAATCAAGAAGTGGGCTGCATCTTCAACTGCCGTGCCACAGTCACATGAAGGGTTGTTTCTAAGATGTCGTTTGAAAAGATCGTGGTTTAAGTCACTCATTTCCAATCTCAACTTACACAAAATTATTTCTGACGTCCTATCAGATAAGTAGTAACATCTAGGCACGATACTATCGGTACTGCTGAGGAAACGCTTGAGAAAACTAAGAGAATTAGATACTTTAATATTGTCAGGGAGGTCATTCCAAAGAGCAGTAGATGAAGGAAAGAAGGAAGATTTGTACATATCTAGTCTACACTTTGGCATCTGCCTCTCCAGGGGGCGCCTGAGGTGATAAGGGTTTACAGAGGATATAAGATGGGGAAGTCGATTAGACAGATAAATCGGAACAATACCGTTGACAATTTTGTAGTACAGAATGATTTTATGACGTCGTCGTCTCTCTTTTAATGATGTAAAACCGGATTCCTTGTATAATTTTTGGTGGCTAGTCCCTCGGACTGAGCCGACTATAGTTCTAATCGCATCCAGATGCACATTTTCTAAATCTTCAGCTTGTTTGTTTGTACAATTATCCCACACGACATCCGAAAAATCGAAATGGGGCAAAATAAATGACTTATACATTATTTCGAGTGATTTCCGACTAAGACGGTATTTAAATGAGCGGAGGCAGGCAACAAGAACACGACATTTTGACAACATGGATTTGATGTGTCGATCCCATTTACAATTATTTTGAATGATAACTCCTAGGTGTTTGTGGAATTCAGTATCATGTAATGTCACGTTATTAAACCTCAGAGGTTCAATTTGTGGCACCGCATGGTTAGAAATTGTCAATAATTTAGTTTTAGACTGGTTAAATGTTATTTTCCATTTGAGAGCCCAAGTATTGATTTTTTCAAGATCTGAGTTTAAGATTTCTTTTCTAAGACGAGTATTTTCAAGACCTAAATATATACTGGTATCATCAGCAAATAGCTTTACCACAGATTCAATATCATGAACAATATCATTTATATAAATAAGGAATAACATTGGTCCAAGAATAGAACCTTGGGGGACGCCTGCCGATATCGGGAGATACGGTGATTTACTTCCCTTTAAAACTACTGCCTGTGTACGATTTGTCAAATAGTCAGCAAACCAATCAAGCAACTGTCCTCTAACACCCAAGGCAGAAAGTTTATATAGTAATCCACGGTGCCATACCTTATCAAAGGCCTTAGATACGTCGAAAAAAATCACCTGTGCAGTAGTTTTTGAGTCTAGAAATTTGCAAAAATCATCATATATACACAAAAGTTGAAAAACAGTTGAGTCTCTTGGAATGAACCCCGACTGGGCATCTGATAAAAGATTATTGCCTAAAAGGTGTTTAAACACATGTTGCTGAACACATTTTTCTAAGATTTTACCGATACAGCTCAATAATGAAATAGGACGGTAGTTTTCGCATTTATGTTTATCTCCTTTTTTAAATATGGGGGTTACATGAGCCAGTTTCCATATTAAAGGAAATTTCCCTTCTGTTAATGAGCGATTAAACAGGTATGCTAATGGTTCACAAATGACGTCCGCAGCAGCAATTAAAATTCTATTGTGTACCAGGTCTGGTCCGACAGCTTTTCTACTATCAAGACCTTTCAGTATTTCTAGAACAACGTCTTTGGTAATAACTAAATGACTAATCAAACCGCAATATTCATTTATCCTAGGTAAATCTTCATCATCGTCATCGACCGAACATTGCGCGGCAAAGTAATTATTAAGGGCAGTAGCCTTATCTTTTGGAGTGTAATAAATCACATCGTTATCTTCAATGGGAGGGATTTCGTCCTGAGGCATGCCTTTGTTACGAATGAATGTTTTAACTAGTTTCCACCAGTCCTTGGTTCCAAAGCAATTCGGAGAGGAGATTCTGTTGTCTAATTCTAATACATATTCTGCCTTCCTCAGTCTAATAATATGTGTAAGCTCATTTCGAGTACGACGAAAGAAAGCCCAAGCCCAGTCAGAATTTAATGATTTAGCCAATTTATGGATACTATTTTTTCTTTTGATTATTTTTTTAATTTCAGTCGTAATCCATGGCGCATCGCGGTCATCTATTGTAACCTCTTTGACTGGCATACATAGTTTTGCAACATACACAAGCAGATCAGAAAACTTCTCGGCAGCATCATCAATAGATTCCAAGGTTAAAATGGAATCCCAGTCAGTATTAGATAATTCAGCAGTTAGTCTCTGAGCATTTAGTTTAGCATAATTAAACACTGTACGTTTGTAGGAGGTGTTAAATCTGCGGTGGTTTTTCAAGACAACATACGGAGCACAATGATCGCTACAGACTGGTGACAGTACGTCTGAACCTTGAATGAGGTCTGGACATGGCGTAAGTATTAAATCAATTATGGTGGACGAGTTTTCAGTAATACGAGTTGATTTATTAACTATCTGAAATAAATTATTCGTTGACATAATATTTTGAAGATGCGGTGGTGGTTGAACTGTACAATCTGCGTTGAAATCACCAAGAATAATGAATTTGTTAGGAGTATTTCCAGCTAACTGTACTGCCTGATCAATTAAGTCCCAGTAAGCTACATTAGCAGAGGGTGGTCTGTAGAATGTTCCTATCAGCAGTGTGTTTTGTCCTAGTTTTGTCTCAATCCACACAGCCTCCAGAAATGGCACACTCAGGTCGGGTCTAGGTTTGCAAACTAAATGATCTTTTACGTACACAGCAACACCTCCATGTGGATCGCCTACTCTGTCTCTCCTGACTGGAGGTTGGAAACCGGGAATTAGTATGTCGTCATTAGAAATATTGTCTGAAAGCCATGTTTCAGACATGGTTACCACATCAAAACAACTTACTTCACACTGAATTAGAGGAATTTTTTTGCTTAAGCTATGTACATTCAAGTGGATGATGGATAGTCCATTTGAAATATCATCAGTCGGACCTGGGTTTGGGTGGACATCACCTGCAAGTTGTAGCAACATCTGTATTGCAAATCCGACAAGAAAAATAATAAGCAGGTCAGCAGTACCCACACGTTGAGGAAGCGTGTTCACATCATGACTATTGGAAAGTGATGGATCAAGAGATGAGAGCTTACACAGCATCGTATTGACGAGCGGTCCGTTCAACATTATAAAAAGGAAAAGTGAGAGGGTCAGTGCTGATGATCCATATATCATCAAGAGAAGAAACGGACCAACGTCAGTCACAGTCAAAAAGGACAACTTGAACATAGACAATTTTAGGGCCCTGGCATAGAACATTCCGACTCTGGCTCTGAACTGAGTTAGGCAACAAGTCATGTCACTGCACGGAGTAAAAATTCAAACAGAACAGAGAACAGAGCCGGAACATTTTTCCTGGTCATCAATGGCATGGCGTTTGGTTCAAACACGCTGAGCGATTTATAAACAATTATCCCACAAACAAAGAATGACAAAAGGTACAAAAAATGATAACAAAGCATACGATCCAAGTCCATGGCCGTGAGAGGCCCGGGAAGATGAAAATGTATTCGACAGAAATCTATTTGTGGACGTTGCTAACGGATAACCGTTAACTGATCAAAACTGGTAACAATGGACATACTGAGTGTTGAGGGGGAAAAAAATCCAACATATGTTTGTACTAGATAAAGGTCGGACACAGAAAGTGTAGGAATTATAGTCGTTATTGTGGTTTGTAAACCAGGAAAAACAGCAGTCAATACAAGAGATATGACACCGCCGTCAAATATGACTGGGCAATAGAGAAAACAACCCCATCGTGAATGCAAGATACACAAACTGAGCACACACACACACACACACACACACACACACACACACACGCGCGCAGCGCACGCACCGCACGCACACAACACACACACACACACACAACACAAACACACACACACACATATACACGTACACACACAAACGCATATACACACACAAGCACACACACACGCACATACACATACACAAATACAAAACACACACACACACGCACACACACCACACACACACAACACACCAACACAACACATACGAGCGCGCGCGCGCGCGTGCACACACACATTATAAAAAACACACACACACACACACACACACACACACACACACACACACACACAAACCTGCATTGTAGGGGGCCAGTCTCTCTTTACCTGCACTGGAGCAAAAAAAAAAAAGGTGCTACCTTGGGCAAAATAAACGCACGAAGCCGTGCATTCAACTGTGACAGTGTGCCACCTTACGCAAAACACAAAGAAAGACATAAAAGCAAGTGCAAAGTAAGCGCTCGTGCGCCCGCACGCACATCTCTCACACACACACACACACACACAACAACGCACGCACGCCACACACACACACACAACGCACCCACCACACACCACACACACACACCACACACACACACACACACACACGCACGCACGCACGCACGCACACACACACACACACACACACACACACACACACACACACACATATACAGGTGAATTTTCGACAAACGTATCTTTTACAGACTTGAGAAATGCACTAAAAACGCACAAAACAAATCATGCCTACATAGTGGCTTGCAGCGAAATGAGTGTACTGCCGCCCACATGGGAGTTTGTTTGAGGCACTTGGATGTGTGTGATTTCGTGTGCATACCTAAGAAAACATATTTGTCGAAAAGATCCATTTGTATTTAAACAAACAAACAAACAAACAAACAAAAAACTAGGGTGACCTTGTTATTGTGCGCTTATTTGTTTCTTTAGTTCTTCGACATCATCATCATCATCATCGTCGTCGTCGTCGTCATCATCATCATCATCATCATCATCATGTTCATATATCATCATCATTTTTCATTAATTTTCATCATCTTTTTTTTTTCCTTGTCGTTGTCATCGATGTCGTAGACCATCATCGTCATCGTTGTCGTCGTCGTCAACGTTGATGTTGTCTTTGCTTTTTTCTTCGTTCTCTCTGTTGTCGTTGTCATTGTTTCTTTATGATGGTTGTGGCTGACACATTGACCCCATAACGGTCGCTGCAGGCACTCTTCATCGTCCACTTGACTTACACTTTTCATCAATGGAAAGCAAAAATGTTCGTTCAGACTACTTATGAATCGCGAACACTCGTCAATAGTCCAGTTCATTTCTCCCTAAAGTGAACTACAAGGACAACAAGAACAAGAACAACAAAAGCAGTAAGGTTAAGTTGAAAGTCTCATAGCTTAACGCCATAGGGGCAGAGATTCGCTGTGTGTAGGGCACGGTACGACAGAAGACAAAGGCCATCCCCCTCCATCCACCGACTTAACTCCCCTGAACTGAACCAAGTGCTCCTTGACTACAAGGTGGACAGAATTTTCAGGCCGAAGAAGTCAGACCCCACGAGTGGTTCCAACTCACGACCCGTCCCTTCCTCTGATGAACACTCTAACTGATTGACTGTGAACCCCTCATAGTTAACAGCATTAGGAGAGAGGAGAGAGAGAGAAGAGAGAGAGAGAGAGAGAGAGAGAGAGGAGGCACGCAAACATGTGAGGAAAACCCAGTGTGGACTATTTCCTTAAATGTCTCTCTGTTCTTACCAACGTTAACTCGAACCGAACTACGTGGCAGAAGACACGAAACACTGCTCTTCTTTTTTTTTTTTTTTTTTTTTTTGGGGGGGGGAGAGAAAAAACAGCACGTCGGCCCAAATCATGTACTTCTACAGTGATAAGACCAGGAAGTTAACAGCAGATGAAAAATCTCCGGGGGGGGGGGGGGGGGGGAGGGGGGGTTGACCCTTCCAAAGTATACTAGGCTTATTTGTATGTACACATAACCACATGCCGGGCAGAATGACAAAGCAGACGGTTTCAAACACCGCGTAGATATGCCACAGGTTCTGTGGACCAATCAGATGTCACAATACTTTCGATGCATGGGAACAAAAACATGGCAGAACGTAATCTGGAAAGATTTGCTCTTTGAATTCCAACCCTTTGAAACGCTATTCAATTTGTCAGTATTGAAGATTAAACGGATTTTACAGGGGAAAGAAGCTGAATTAGAAACTACATTGTTTCAATTATATTGTATAAATCTTAAGAAATATGTTAGGATGTCTGATTCGTCCAATGTTGTTACCCTCCTCGCGATTCAGACACAGAGCCTGCGACATACACATGTCCTTTCAATGTATGCGGGTAGAAGAAAGGGTAGTGAGGGAGGGAGTGTAACAGCCCGGCTTGCTGAACACGGATTGCTGGTACTGATAGAATTTCTTCGCTTCACGGTCTAGCTGCGATGGTTGTACAGGTTTTTTATAGCATGGTGTGCTGTTCGTCTTTTCCTCTGTGTGAATGACTCTCTCTCTCTCTCTCTCTCTCTCTCTCTCTCCTCTTCCTCTCTCTCTCTCTGTGTGTATGTGTGTGTGTGTGTGTGTGTGTGTGTGTGTGTGTGTGTGTGTGTGTGTGTGTGCTCATTGCTCATTGCCAGCCATAATGACCTGAAGTCAGCTTCTTTCAGACACGGTGGCGTGCCGTCCGATTCATCCGTGACTGGAACCTGAGGCGAAGTACATTTCACCCTCACGTTTTTTTTTCCCCTCCTCAGTTTCTAGTCCTCGTGCCTGAGTGACGACATGTCCTTTTTGTGTTGACTAGATTTATCCCCAGTTAATTTTTTTTTTCTCCCCCTTTAACATTTTTGTCTTTGTGATTATTTGATTAATCTACCAATGAAAACTCCCTCCCTTTAAAGAATTTCTCTGTGGAATAAAGGAATAAATTTGTCATGGTGTCCTTTTTTTTTTTTTTTTTTTTTTTAATTTACCACCTAACAAAGATTTATTCCCTTCAAAATTCTTCATCTCCAGTGTTCAGTTTTTCTGTGTCTACTGTTCATACAAGAAGTGTATCCCAGTAAAATGCCGAAGCTTTAAAGAGAATATAAAAAGTCATTTTCTTACCTGTGATATGTCTATTTTCCTGCATTTCGCTTTATTTCCTTCTTCTGATTGGAAGTGATCCAATGTTTGAATTAAAGTTGGTGTTTGACTGTTGCTATGGGTACCCATCATGGAAGGACAATTTGCTAATAGTGTGAATGTGATTTTTGTGTATTGTGCCTTTTTATGCTTGTTTTGTTTTCGTTTTGACGTGGCTAATATTATGACTTAAATGAACAGAGATGCGTTGCGTGTGTATGTTTACGTGCTTTTTTTTTCTTTTTTTTTTTTTTCTTTTTTTTTTTGTCTGAATGCATTGGTTACGAACCGAAAAAAAAGTGTCCCACAAAAAGAAAATTGTTCAATTTTTGTGAACATTTTTTGCCTTTATGTTTATCAGACTTGTTTCCCAGCAAAGCGTTTCACTCTTTTAAGACTACGGTTTTTTTTTTGTTTGTTTTTTTTACAGTACATTTGCGTGTAGGATACTTGTCTCTCAGTAAGGGCTCTCACCCAGTAAGAACTTACTGTGTCTGGAACACATTCTGACTTCGTCTGTTTAGGATTTACCTTCATGTAACTATTCCGTTTTCTTAAGACTTTTTTTTCTGGATCCTTTTTGTTTTAGTAGTGTTGCCTGCCTGAAAAGATCTCGCCCCTTAAAAAGATCCGATTCACGAAAGATTACACTGCGCTGATGAGAGTGGGGAACTACAAAGTGGCTGCACAGTAAAGAACATAAACAACAAGTGTTGCATCAGAATTAATGACGAAGGTGTGGCAGAGGGCAAGGCTAGAAGACGCACGGACAAAAGATCAATTCAGGAAAAGGCAGTCCTCGATTTTGGGGCTGTCAGGTCTGGTCGTTTCGACTCACTCACAGAACACAGACCTTTAAGAGAAACGGACAGTAAGCCATGGACAGCCATCTGGCGCACTCTCAACACTCTTTTAAATGACCAGTTTTAATGCCTTGATAGACAGCTGCTAAAATCAAGGTTTTTCCAGATGGAATGGAGTAAGAATTGTACATACAGACCAGAATTTCTGCGAGCAAAAAAAAAAAAAAAAAAAAAGTTTTCTGGCACTGAAGTTAGACTTTGGAGGTAAATAGATTTCATAGACATCTTTAGATATCTGGTGGTTCAAACAGGTTTATCTCGTGGTCGGTCGTTAATTTCTTTACTATTTCACTTGTGTGTGTGTGTGTGTGTGTGTGTGTGTGTGTGTGTGTGTGTGTGTGTGTGTGTGTTAGTTTTTGTTTGTAAAATTTTGCCTACACACGCAGTTTTTCTTTTATCTTTCCCACCACATTATTCTCCCTCCCCATCACAGATACACACACGCATGCGTGCGCGCGCGCGCACAAACACACACACACACACACACACACACACACACACACACACACACACACACACACACACAGAGTTTCCTCTGCGTCAAGGCTGTGTCACTGTGACACAGTCCACGACCTGTACCTTATTATCGTCACCTCCCCTCTTGCTTACCCCTCCCCGCCCTAGGGTCCCTCCCGCACTCCACACCGCTCCTTCCATTGGCTCTGTTCCCCCAACCCTTTATCCTGTCCCTGCGTATTGCTTCCCCCCTCTCTCTCTCTCTCTCTCTCTCCTCCCTCCCCCCCCCCTCCCCTCCCACCTTCTTCATAGCCCTCTTTCTCCATTCTCCTACCTGTACGACCATCGTCTCTCCAGGATTCAGTTACGCCAGTTTTTTTTTTTTTTTTTTTTTTTTTAAAGGACTGAAACGCCTTCAGTAGGATTACGCTTGGCCTACCTTTTCCTATTCTGCGTTTGGTTTACCGCTTCCTATCCTACGTTTGTCTTACTTTTTCCCATCGTAGGTTTGTTTTACCTTTTCCTATCCAGCGTTTGGCTTACCTTTTCCTATCGTACGTTTGTTTGGGGGTTTTTTTGTTTTTGTCTTCTTCTTTCTTTTCTTTTTTTTTTTTCTTTACCTTTTCCTATCGTACGTTTGTTTTACCCTTTCTATCGTACGTCTGTTTTACCTTTTCCTATCGTACGTTTGGCTTACCTTTTCCTTCGTACGTTTGGCTTTTCCTGCTCCTATTGTAGGTTTGTTTTACCTGTTCCTATCGAACTCGCATTCGTTTGGAGTTATGGGCGTGTGTTTAATTCATTATGGGAGCAAGAGTTACTCTTCTCGTTCGTTACTTACTGTTTACTGTTTCCTGTCTCATATGGGATTTCTTTTCGTTTCAAGCAAATCGAGGTTACCTGTGTTTGTTGCTGTTCGTCCGTGTGCTTGCTTATCTGGCTGTGTTTAAGATCGAAAAGGCTGTGCCAGTCTTGAGCTAATGTTAATTTGTATTCATTCTTCTCTCCAGTTGTTGCTGCTGTGTAGATTTGCCCAGTTCGGGGTATATAGACAAGTTTGGAATATCTTTTGCGGATGATTTTTCCTTGTTTGGTCTGTGTGCTGTGTGCCGTCATCTCTGCTAGGCGATAAGTTGTCGTAAGTAGCATTCGTTTGGAGTTATGGACGTGTATTTAGTTCATCATGGGAGCAAAAGTTACCCTACTTGTTTGCTATTTACTATTGTACATTTAGTCTACCTTTTCCGATCGTTCGTTTGTTTTACGTTTTCCTATAGTAGCAGTGGTACACACACACACACACACACACACACACACACACACACACACACACTCTCTCTCTCTCTCTCTCTCTCTCTCTCTCTCTCTCTCTCTCACACACACACACACACACACACACAACACACACACACACACACACACATCTAAGATAGTAGTGCAGACAATGTTAGGTGGGTATCCAAGGTCTGACCAGCGCGCTGGGCGAATGCACGGGTAAAGGCATCAGCAAAGTCGTGTCAGCAAGACTCTTGTCTTAAATCCTTTAATCTTAGATATTAAATCATTTATCTGCCAGCTGTGAAGCCTTCGCACTGTGGTCTCTCAGCAAAGCAGATAGGGTGCGGTGTATATGAGCAAGTCCTCATGCAGTAGTCATTCGCTAGTGAAACTTTTTTTTTTTTTTTTTTGTCCTCCAACCTTCAAATTTTTTCCACATTTTTTTTCTCAAGTTCTTTCGTTTTCTTCCTTTTTTTTTTTTTTTGGTGGGTCCTCCATCCTTCCATTTTTTCTCCACCTTTTTTTTTTTTTTGCTTTAGCAACTCTTATTCACCATGCACATCTGTATGTCATTTTACCAGTCTCACGTGAACTTTAGTATCTTAGAGTTTGATACAGAGAGTCTGGGTTTATTAACGTGCTAATGTTTGGTGTTCTGACATATTCATTCCCTTTGTTGCAATAAAGAAATAGAGAATGCGAGAAAGGAGGGGAAGACAGACAGAGTAAAAGAAGGAAAGGAAGGAAGGAAGGAAGGAAGGAAGAAGAGGAGGAAGGAAGGAAGAAAGAAACGAAAAAGAATTCGCAGTTGTGTAAATGCTAAAGAAATAATGAAATAAATACACAGTTGTTCAGCGATTCATTGGTGAAACTAAACAGTGAAACTTTTCATCCTCCTCACTGACTGTCATGAAATAGAATCTCCCGTGTGGTCATTGTTCAGTCTTTGCTGTGTCCTGCTGGCCCTAGGTTCGAGTCCGTCTCCTCACCCAGGCCGATGGTGAGCCCGTGACATGTCGTGGTGTTGGTGATTTCATTGTACCTGTGAACCGTAGATCCGGAATGTTCGGAATGTCGGTGTTCGGTGCTACCCCAGTTCAGTGTACCTGTGAACCGTAGATCCGGAATGTTCGGAATGTCGGTGTTCGGTGCTACCCAGTTCAGTGTACCTGTGAACCGTAGATCCGGAATGTTCGGAATGTCGGTGTTCGGTGCTACCCCAGTTCAGTGTACCTGTGAACCGTAGATCCGGAATGTTCGGAATGTCGGTGTTCGGTGCTACCCAGTTCAGTGTACCTGTGAACCGTAGATCCGGAATGTTCGGAATGTCGGTGTTCGGTGCTACCCCAGTTCAGTGTACCTGTGAACCGTAGATCCGGAATGTTCGGAATGTCGGTGTTCGGTGCTACCCAGTTCAGTGTACCTGTGAACCGTAGATCCGGAATGTTCGGAATGTCGGTGTTCGGTGCTACCCAGTTCAGTGTACCTGTGAACCGTAGATCCGGAATGTTCGGAATGTCAGTGTTCGGTGCTACCCAGTTCTGTGTGGCAGTGGACGGGAGATCCAGAATGACTGACATGTCAGTGCTCAGTGGTATCCAGGTCAGTGTGGCTGCGGACGGAAGATCCGGAACGACCGGCATGTCTAGTGTTCGTATTATCCAGTTCAGTAGCAGTGGACGGAAAATCCGGAATGACCAGCATGTCACAGTATCTGATGTTATCCAGTTCAGTGGGGATGTGGACGGAAGATCCGGAATGACCAGCATGTCACAGTGTTTGTTATGCAGTTCAGAAGCAGTGGACGGAAAATCCGGAATGACCGGTATGTCGCAGTATCTAATGTCCAGTTCGGTGTGGCTGTGGACGGAAGATCCGGAGTGACCGGCATGTCACAGCATCTGATGTTATCCAGTTCAGCGTGGCTGTGGACAGAAGATCCGGAGTGACCGGCATCTCACAGCATCTGATGTTATCCAGTTCAGTGTGTCTGTGGACAGAAGATCCGGAATGATCGGCCTGTTATCAAGTTCAGTTCACTGTGACTGTGGAGGACTGGAGATCCGGAATGACCGGCAAGTCATGGAGGCCAGTGCTACCCAGTTCAGTGTGGCTGTAGACCAGGTAGAATATGTGTGTGTATGTACCCAACCTGCCCCGTGTCCAGTCAACTCTGCAGACAGTGTCCTGTTAGTTCAGTTGGCTTCACGGTTTTTTGAGTTCTCGGAACATTGAATGTTTAACTTCAGTGTTTCTTAACTAACATGTGTAACTGGTAAGTCAATTCAGTCATATTGTTTTGGTTGTGTGTGTGTGTGTGTGTGTGTGTGTGTGTGTGTGTGTGTGTGTGTGTGTGTGTGTGATCACTGCCTGTAAATGAACACATATGAAATAAGAGTATATCACGAATACTTGCACTACACAAGCGCAACAGCTCACATCTTAGGGTATCTGCATTGTTCTCTCTCGCTGAGCTAAGTATGATCTGGAAAAAAAATTGGAGGACATTCTTAACTCGGGAGAGAGAGAGAGAGAGAGAGAGAGAGAGAGAGAGAGAGAGAGAGGAGAGAGAAGAACATTGCGAATGCCCAAAGGTGTGAGCAATCACACTATAGTGCAAATATTTTATGCTTACATCTTGCACTCTTTTCTTTCTCTTTCTTGATCAATGAGCTACTTGACTAAGAGGGAAATTCTTTGCATTCTCTTACGATTTTTACGTTTATGATATCCGATCACTTTACCTCATAATCAGTTTGAAATACTATTGCAGACGACATTAACTGTGTTGAAAAACACTTATTCTGTTGGGAAATACTTCTTCATAGTTACTACTGTTAAACGGTCTATGACCATTGATGTCTCATTCCTTCGGTTTATCGTGATGGTGAACCGGAGTCATTGTATGTTCTAAACCACAAAGCAAGACATTCTATGAAATTCATTTGACATTCGATCAAAACAACCTTCTAAAATCAATTAATCTAATTCGTTTCCAGCCAAAATAGTTGCACCACAACGTCCTGGAGCAAAATCTGGCCTTACGGACAGAAGATGAGATTTGACGATATTAAACTATGGTTGAGCCAGCCATAAACAGAGCTCTAGACTTTCTTCGTCATTTTAAACTGTGGGTGCCTTTCAAGAGAAAGAGGGAGAAAGATCTCTGTAATGTGAAGCAAAATAAAACATGCATTCACCCTGGGATCTGTAGGAACAGCTTGTGAAATTCGTTCCCATTCACGCAATGGACTGACATGGATATTGCAAGTCGCACTGTAAATCTCTCTCTCTCTCTCTCTCTCTCTCTCTCTCTCTCTCTCTCTCTCTCTCTCTCTCTCTCCATAAACTACATTGGGGATTCCAAGGTGCACTGTAAATCATTATCTATCTGTCTGTCTATTATCTATCTATCTATCTATCTATCTGTCTGTCTGTCTGTCTGTCTGTGTGTTTACACACACATACACACACACACGCGCACATACACACACACACACACACACACACACACACACACACACACACACACATATATATATATATATACAGATATATATATATATACATACATACATATGTATATATGTGTATATATATATATATATACATATGTATGTATGTATGTCTCTCTCTCTCTCTCTCTCTCTCTATATATATATATATATATATATATGTGTGTGTGTGTGTGTGTGTGTGTGTGTGTGTGTGTGTGTGTGTGTGTGTGTGTTTGTGTGTGTGTTTATGGAGAGAGACAGACAGAGACAGACAGACAAACAGACAGACAGAATGATTTACAGTGCGACAACAAAGAAAACTCGACCACTTTAAGGAAGCTATAGATC
>CM065725.1:51985384-52135384 GCA_033310375.1 Conus canariensis
GTATTTTTCAAGATACTCTTTTCTTTTGAAGGTTAATGATTTAGCAAGGTAAAGAAGTAAACCTGTTGTTCTAGGTGCTTTTGGGTCTAATCGGATTGCATCATAATTTGGCATGCACATATCAGAATCTGGAATCATATCGGTTAGCCAAGACTCTGCAATACAAAACACATGAAAGCTATTACCATTGTTGTGAAGTATTGCAGCGATTTCATCTGTCTTATTTCTGGCACTGTTTATATTTAAATATTTAAATAATGTGTGTGTGTGTGTGTGTGTGTGTGTGTGTGGCGCGCGCGCTCGCGCGCGTGCGCGTTGCAATTAATACTAATCATTGTCAATTTAGCAACTTTCTTATGGCATGTGTATGTGTGTGTGTGTGAGTGAGTGTGTGTGTGTGTGTGTGTGTGTGTGTGTGTGTGTGTGTGTGTGTGTGTGTGTGTGTGTGCGTGCGTGCGTGTGTGTGCGTGCGTGCGCGCGTGTGTGTTTGTGTGTGTGTGTGTGTGTGTGTGTGTGTGTGTGTGTGTGTGTGTGTGTGTGTGTGTGTGTGTGCTTGCTTGCTTGTGTTCGTGCGCGCGCACATTGTGCGTGTATTCGAGAATAACCCGCGAAGTTGCGTTGAACAAAATTAATCGTCTACAGCGAACAAGCCGTCCACACAATACCCTGAGCTACAAGCCAAAAGTACGAAAGTTCGCGTACGCCAAAAAAAAGCCAAGTCTAGGATTTTTTTTTTTTTTTTACTTTCTCTTTAGTCAAACCTTTATATCAGCGATATTTTTTGGGTCCAGTCTTGACCTTGACCTTGACTGTTCAACAATATTCGGAAGGGGCATGAGCCAAAGCACCGGCACACCAAGTTTCAACATCTTATGTTGACTGGTGCTTGGGATGTGGCTAAAATAATATATTTTCAGTGTTCAAGGTCATACGACCTTTGCCTTGAGGCTGATGGATCAACAGTACTCGGAAGGGGCATGAGCCAAAGTACGTTCACATCAAGTTTCAACATCCTATGTTGACTGGTGCTTGAGATATGGCTAAAAATATTTTTTAGTGTTCAAGGTCATACGACCTTGACCTTGAATCTGACCTTTATTGGTCAACAATATTCGGAAGGGGCATTGCCAAAGCACGTGCACTCCAACTTTTAACATTATATTTTGACTGGTGCTTGAGATATGGCTAAAATATATTTTCAGTGTTCGAGATCATACGCCCTTGACCTTGACCTTGATCGGTCAACAATACTCGGAAGGGGCATGAGCCGAAGCACATGCACTCCAAGTTTCAACATCCTACGTTGAATGGTGCCTGAGATATTACTAAAAATAGATTTTCAGTGTTCAAAGTCATACGACCTTGACCTTGACCTTGATCGGTTAACAATATTCGGAAGGGGCTTGAGCCAAAGTACCTGCACACCACGTTTCAACATCTTATGTTGACTGGTGCTTGAGATATGGCTAAAAATAGATTTTCAATGTCAAGGTCATAAAGTCAAGTTCGTGACCTTGACCTTTATCTAAACCCCAAAAGGCACATCTACAGTACCTATCCTACATGTGCGTCAAGTTTCACCTTCCTATCTTTATTCCTTCATGATGATATGCTGTTGACAAACACACACACACACATACATACATACATACATACATACATACATACATACATACATACATAGCCACTTACACGACAAAAGCAATATAAACCACTAAGTAAACTTCGCGGGTTATAAATATGACTAAAATTCTCCCAGGAAAGTAGAAAGCGCAGTGGACAAACGGGCCGACAGGCCGAGAGACAGATGGATGGATGAAAGGACACGTGAAATGGGATCGGTCACTGTCCCACATTGTTGACCCAGAACACAAAAATCAGTCATTCCTCAAACATTCCCTGTGAAAATATGTGCACATGCGGCACGGATTGTCGTCACGACAATACGTGCCGGTTGACCCATAGCAGGTCCGGCACGGATTGTCGCATTCGTGAATTTGCGACAATCCGTGCCGTTGCGACAATCCGTGCCGCCACATAACGCTCAAAATCTATTTCATCAACTAACGTGTGAGACGGTTTCCGGAGTGACGTTGGACAGGCGAAGTACTTGCCCTGTAAAGTAAAACGTAGAGAAGAAAAGGTGGCTAAGTCTCAATTTAGAAGCCCTCTTTACCGTCGAAAGTTGTCTAACGTCTGGGGGAGAAAACCGTCAAGACACATCAACAGATTACTTACTGGAACAATTAGGGCTGGATTTCTTTGTTGCCTTGAAACAACAACAACAACAAAAAAGATCATCGAGCAGTCATGTCAGCATTTACCAGCCGTACTACTGTTTACAAAGCAGGGGTGGGGCTGTTGTTCGTGTTGACTGCTGTTTGTATCGCGGGGTTTACATCTCCTTACTGGGCGTCGGCCAGGTCGGATTCACAACGGGCCTTTGGCAGGACTTTCGGCTACAGCTACCATGAGGGTCTGTGGATGCTGTGCATCACAACGGACGTACAGATGCCGTTCTCAACCGGATGTAGCATTTATGGCATTTTTGAACTGCGTGAGCACTTTTGAGTTCTCATTTCTTCTCTTTCCCTCTGTCTTTGTCTCTGTCTGTCTGTCTGTCTGTCTGTCTGTCTGTCTGTCTTTCTCTCTCTCTCTCTCTCTCTCTCTTCTGATATGGCCCTTTGCGGTCGGCTGGGCTGTAAGCAACATTACCCTCTCTCTCTCTCTCTCTCTCTCTCTCTCTCTCTCTCTCTCTCTCTCTCTCCTTCGCTCAGTGTGCCTTTCATTGTTGTTAATATTATTATTGATGTTTTCATGAAGATTGTGTTATAGTGATGAACATGATCGTTGGTTGTCTTGGTATGATGGTGATGATGATAATCTTTATTGAATCCCGCTCCCCCTTCCCCCCTTTCCTTCTAGCTCTTCCTTTGGTCATCTGGATATCTCTTATATAGGCATGCACTCACATTTGGGGTTTTTGGTGTGTATCTCATTGGTCGGTACGCAGAGGAGCAGGGGTAGGTGGATCAAGAGTAGTGTGTGCATGTGTGCATGCGTGTGAGTGTGTAAGTGCGCGCGCGCGCGCGCGCGTGTGTGTGCGTGTGCGTGTGCGTGTGCGTGTGTGTGTGTGTGTGTGTGTGTGTGTGTGTGCATGTGCGTGTGCGTGTGCGTGTGTGTGTGTGAATGTGTTTTCTTATCAGAGAACTAGACTTTTCCCCATTCTCTCTAGATATCTACCTATCTCTGTTGTTGCTCTCTCTTTCTTCCCCCCCCCCCTACACCCCTCCCCCAAACCCCCTTACCCCCAACCTCTCTTCTTTCCTTACCCCCACTCCTTGTGCTTGTTGTGTGTATGTGTGTGTGTGTGTGTGTGTGTGTGTTGTGTTGTGTGTGTTGTGTTGTGTTTGTGTGTGTTGTGTGTGTGTGTGTGTGTGTGTTTGTGTGTGTGTGTGTGTGTGTGTGTGTGTGTGTTGTGTGTGTGTGTGTGTGTGTGTGTGTGTGTTGTGTGTGTGTGTGTTGTGTGTGTGTGTGTGTGTGTGTGGTGTGTGTGTGTGTTGTGTGTTGGTGGTGTTGTGTTGTGTGTGTGTGTGTTGTGTGTGTGTGTGTGTGTGTGTGTGTGTGTGTGTGTGTGTGTGTGTGTGTGAAAGTCAAAGTCAAAGTCAAAGTCAGAATTTTATTTTCAGATGGAACATTGAATAAGCAATAAATCTGCTTTTTTACATCAAGCCATCCATTAAAAAAAAAAAAAAAAAAAAATGAAACGACGAAAAATCACAGAAATTTATGAAAATCAAAGATAATAAAAATTTTTTTTTTTTAAAACGAGAAGAAATGGATGGAGGTGGGGGGGGGGAGGGGGGAGGTAGGGAGTGTACAACTGAGAAGGGGAAAAATCCAGAAAGTAACGAAATAGAGAGAGAGAGAGAGAGAGAGGAGAGAGAGAGAGAGAGAGAGAGAGAGAGAGAGAGATTGGTTATGTACAATATGTACATTGTCTTCACAAATTGTGCACGGTATGTATACTCCAAGAATACTGTCGACACTGACATACCCATTCCTTTGAGGCACATACACACTCATGCACGAGCATGTATATAGATATACATATACACATGCATACACTATGTAAAATCATAAAACGTTATTTCAAAGGGTTGGGAAAAATATAAGTTATGAACCATTCATGAGATACCTTTTCAGATTATTTTTAGACTGGATTTTATTGTTTATACTTTTAAAGCGTGTTGGTAACTTGTTCCATTCTTTTCCACCAGAGTATAAAAAGCTAGATTTATAAAGATTATTTCTTGGTTTAGGAAAACATAAAAAATGATTGTGTCTATGGATGTTAGTTTTAAATGTGTCGCTTATCTTTTTAGGAGCATTGCCGTATATCACATTATGGATACATAATGCCTTATTGAACAAAAGTCTGTTGTGGAAAGCTTTTTAAGCTTTTTTTTAAAATCATCTTCTGTAGCCAGAGTGCTTGATTTTAACAATACTAATTTTAGTGCTCTTGTGTACATTCGATGAATCGTTTTTCAGTTGGTTTCACTGCAGCTGTCCCATAATGTCGATGCATAATCAAATATTGATAAAATGTAAATTCTTTTTCTGAGCAAGGAAACGTTTTTTGTCGGGAATCTAACGTCGGCTGAAGCTTACTTTCTTTAATCATCGATGATTGTTCCATGTTTTGGAATTTATCATGTTCTTGAAGTTCATTTCAGTTCTTTCCATTTCAAAGTGTTACACACAGACATCGGATCATGGGCCAGCATATTTACTTCACATTTTATAAGACAAAGACGCTCGTTATATGATCTGTAAAACCAAGCTGACGAGGAAAGTTTGGTTGTTTCTTTTGGCGCCTGTGGTAGACCGATTGCTTTTCTTTTCCTTTTTTTTATTTACAGAGAGAGAGAGAGAGAGAGAGAGAGAGAGAGAGAGAACACTGTTGGAGGCTCACGAACCTGTTGCACGTGCACACGAAAAGCAACGCTGGGTCACCTTTGACCCAACGTGGAGCACACTGCATGATTACTGTTTACACTTCAGCAATTCAGCAAGTCCGATTTCTTCATTCCGATTTCTTCATTATATATAGTCATGATAAATTCGTTAATTGCTGACCTTCTAATCATTCACACAACAATCAGAGTGCACACTCTAATGCACAGATGCAACACACAACAGTCACAAAAAAAACAAAAAACAACAAAAAAAATCAACACAATCACCTTGATCGAACTTCGCCTAATTTAACTCAAACATAGAGCAACGCTGTAACACGTCTTGACATGTCCACCAAGCGCTGTGTGTGTGTGTGTGTGTGTGTGTGTGTGTGTGTGTGTGTGTGTGTGTGTGTGTGTGTGTGTGTGAGAGAGAGAGAGAGAGAGAGAGTGTGTGGGTGTGTGGGTGTGTGTGTGTGTGTGTGTGTGTGTGTGTGTGTGTGTTTCTTCGATTATTTGTTTGTCTGTTTATTTGTTTGCTTGAGAGATTGTCCCGTGACAAGTGGCAAGCATTATAGGATTTTCTTTCTTTTTTTTTTTCTGGTGAGAGACTATAATCGGTCTCAGTGATCGGTAGTAGACACTGAGTTGTTTGTCTGTCTGTCTGTTTTTGGTGAGGATAATTCTCTTCTTTTTTTTTTAATTTCATGTGGTTGGAGATAGATGATGATTATGTTGTTGTTTGCTTGAAGGCAATGCTTTCTCATGGTGACCGATTTTTTTTTTCTTTCTTTTTTTTTTTTTTTTTTCGTTTGTTTTTCGGATGAACGTAGATGACGATTTTTTTTTTCTTCGCTGGCCTCAGCCTTCTCGTTCCATGTCGTGCGGGTGATGTCATGGACCTGCCTGTCTGGACTGGTCATCGCCTGTCTATACACCCTGGCCACCAACTGCTGCCGGACATTCCCTGGACCCCGGACCAGGGTCGTTGAGATCGTTGTCGCCCTGTCAGGTAAGGTGGTGACGATGCTGTTGTTGTGTTGTTGTTGTTGTTGTTGTTGTTGTTGTTGCTGTTGTTGTAGTTGCTTACGGCAGCCGTTCCTTCCCCAGTGCTCGAAACACAGTCACTGAGATGGTAACAGCCCTGCTAGGTAAGGAAGTGTGTGCACTATTGTTCACGGTGTTGTTGTGGTTGTTTTTCCTGTTGTTGTTTGTTGTTGTTGTTGTTTTGTAACTTAGTGTTGCTGCGCCTTTGGCAGTCCTAAGGCCTCAGTCCTTGAAGTCAAGGCCAACCATACCAGGATGATATGGTGTGGATGTTGTTGTCAGGTAATGTAGTATGCACAACTCTGTCAGGAGTATGATCTGGATGATGTGAAGTAATATGGTGTGGATGTTGTTGTCAGGTAATGTAGTATGCACAACTCTGTCAGGAATATGATCTGGATGATGTGAAGTAATATGGTGTGGATGTTGTTGTCAGGTAATGTAGTATGCACAACTCTGTCAGGAATATGGTCTGGATGAACAACTGTGTCAGGAATATGGTCTGGATGATGTGAAGTAATATGGTGTGATGTTGTTGTCAGGTAATGAGTATGCACAACTCTGTCAGGAATATGATCTGGATGATGTGAAGTAATATGGTGTGGATGTTGTTGTCAGGTATGTAGTATGCACAACTCTGTCAGGAATATGATCTGGATGATGTGAAGTAATATGGTGTGGATGTTGTTGTCAGGTAATGTAGTATGCACAACTCTGTCAGGAATATGGTCTGGATGAACAACTGTGTCAGGAATATGGTCTGGATGATGTGAAGTAATATGGTGTGGATGTTATTGTCAGGTAATGTAGTATGCACAACTCTGTCAGGAACATGATCTGGATGATGTGAAGTAATATGGTGTGGATGTTGTTGTCAGGTAATGTAGTGTACACAGCTCTGTAAGGAATATGATCTGGGTGATGTGAAGTAATATGGTGTGGATGTTGTTGTCAGGTAATGTAGTATGCACAACTCTGTCAGGAACATGATCTGGATGATATGAAGTAATATGGTGTGGATGTTGTTGTCAGGTAATGTAGTATGCACAACTCTGTCAGGAACATGATCTGGATGATACGAAGTAATATGGTGTGGATGTTGTTGTCAGGTAATGTAGTATGCACAACTCTGTCAGGAATATGATCTGGGTGATGTGAAGTAATATGGTGTGGATGTTGTTGTCAGGTAATGTAGTATACACAGCTCTGTAAGGACCATGATCTGGGTGATGTGAAGTAATATGGTGTGGATGTTGTTGTCAGGTAATGGTGAAGTAATATGGCGTGGACGTTGTTTTCAGGTCATATAGCGTGGACAATTTGGTCAGAAATATGGTGTGGATAATATCAGGCATAATATAGTGAGGATGATGTCAGGTAATACAGTGTGAATGTTGTTGTCAGTTTGCATAGCATGGACAATTTTCATCGGTAAAATGATGCAGATGATGACAGGTAATACAGTATGGATGTCTATATCAGGTCATATAGCATGGACAATTATGTCAGCAATATGGTGTAGGTGGTGTCTGGTGACATGGTGTGGATGTTGTTGTCAGGTAACATAATATGGATTGTCATGTGAATGAGGAAAAAGTGATGTGAATGGAAAAGTTTCATATCAATTAAGAGATTTTGTAATTTTTGCAATTGTGGAATGGAACCTACGGATTTGATGCTTTTTTGTATTCATGGAGTGCAACCGCCAGTGATGCGGAAGAGTAGGACGCTGAGTGGATTGTGAAGTGTGTTCACCCAATGTGAGGAAGGGTGGAAGATTATTGTTACTTCAGAGGAGCTCTGGACACAGACATAGGAGGATGTCTGATTGTAACCCTCTTTGGGTTTAACATAGGACTAGGATTGTCCGATGCAACCCTGGGTTGGGTGTGCTATATGATTGGACTGGTTTGTCCGTTGCAACCCTGGTTTGGGTGTGCTTAACCCTTGGTGGGTGTAATATGCCTGGCGTGGCAAGTTCACTCGAGTATAGAGTGTAGATGTAGACTGGAAGTCTACTAGGGTAGGCTTGTCGCTTATTCCCTAGAAGGTGAGTACCAGTTGGGGTTGTAAACTGGTTAAAGCAATTACAGTAAAGGTGTAATTGTAATGATAACAGAAGTTTGATAATTATACAGATTTGATGATATTGCACTATTTGGGAAAAAGAGAAAGATGAACGTTGAACGCGAAAAGAGAAGAATTGAAAAATAAATAAATAAAATATTGTTGTATAAAGATTTCTCTCTGTACCCCAACTGTAGGTAGGAATAGGTTGGCGGAACAAGACTCATGTGAGTATTCTATATTGATCTTGGAGTGAATGTGAAAGGAGTTAAAAAGGAGCTATGAATAAAAAGAGAGAAAGAATAAATAAAATTCATTTTAGAGGTTAACCCTGGACCTAGGGTTTCGTTACAGAATCCCTCAGCGTCCAGTGGTGGTCCAGTGGTGGTTCAGCGGTGGTCCAGACTTGAGCTGTACGAGTCTAGTGAGAGTCCAGGCCGTGGTGGTCCAGAGGTGGTACAGCCAAGTGAAAGAAAGCTCCTCGACAAGTCAAGATGACTTGTCTTTATTGATACTATTTAATATAAGAACTGATAGTGTAACATGTGTGTGAGTGTGTTGGATTTTTGGTAAAACTTTGAATATTGCATTATTGTTTCTATGTGGGGAATTATCTTGTGAAGAGAAATAATTGTTGGAAAATGCAGTGAAATGCAAAGAAGAATTAAAACCCTTTTCTTTGTGAGTAAAGGGAGCGTTTTATAGAAAACTCAGTTCCATTGTGGTAGTGCTCCTTTGGTGAATGGAGTGATTGCGTGTTGTGTACGAAGTAAGCATACTGTGTTTGTGAATGCAAGTGTGTATGTTCACAAACATGGGTGTGTGACATGGATGCTGTTGTCAAGTAACAAGGTGTTGATGTTGTTGTCTATAACATAGTGTGGATGTTGTTTGTCAGGTAACTTGCTGTGGATGTTGTTGTCAGGTATCATGATGTGGATGTTGTTAGGTAACATGGGGTGAATGTTGTTGTCAGGTAACATAATATGGATGCTGTTGTCGTATAACAGGGTGTGGATGTTGTTGTCGTATAACGTAGTGTAGATGTTGTCAGGTAACATGGTGTGAATGTTGTTATCAGGTAACATGCTGTGAATGTTGTTGCCAGGTAACATGGTGTGGATGACGTTGTCAGGTAGCATGCTGTGGGTGATGTTGTTAAGTAACATGGTGTGGATGTTGTTGTCAAGTAACATGCTGTGGATGATATTGTCAGGTGACATGGTGTGGATGTTGCTGTCAGGTAACATGATGTGGATATTGTTGTCAGTAGCATGGTTGGATGCTGTTGTCAGTAACATGGTGTGGATGTTGTTGTCGTAGCATGCTGTGGAAGTTGTTGTCAAGTTACATGGTGTGGATATTGTTGTCAGGTAACATGCTGTGGATGATGTTGTCTGGTAACATGGTGTGGATGATGTTGTCAGGTAACATACTGTGGATGTTATTGTCAGGTAATATGGTGTGGATGTTGTCAGGTAACATTGTGAGGATGTTGTTGTCAGGTAACATACCGTGGATGTTATTGTCAGGTAACATGGCGTGGAAGTTGTTGTCAGGTAACATGGTGTGGATGATGTTTTCTGGTAACATGGTGTGGATGATGTTGTCAGGTAACTTGCTGTGGATGTCATTGTCAGGAATATGGTGTGGATGTTATTGTCAGGTAACATGGTGTGGATGTTGTTGTCAGGTAACATGGTGTGGATGTTGTTGTCAGGTAACATACCGTGGATGTTATTGTGAGGTAGCATGGTATGGGTGATGTTGTCAGGTAATATGGTGTGGATGTTATTGTCAGGTAACATGGTGTGGATGATGTTGTCAGGTAACATAGTGTGGATGTTGTGGTCAGGTAACATACCGTGGATGTTATTTTGAGGTAGCATGGTGTGGGTGATGTTGTCAGGTAATATGGTGTGGATGTTGTTGTCAGGTAACATACCATGGATGTTATTGTCAGGTACCATGGTGTGGGTGATGTTGTCAGGTAATATGGTGTGGATGTTGTTGTCAGGTAGCATGGTGTGGGTGATGTTGTCAGGTAATATGGTGTGGATGTTGTTGTTAGGTAACATACCGTGGATGTTATTGTCAGGTAGCATGGTGTGGGTGATGTTAGGTAATATGGTGTGGATGTTGTTGTCAGGTAACATACCGTGGATGTTATTGTCAGGTAGCATGGTGTGGTTGATGTTGTCAGGTAATATGGATGTTACTGTCAGGTAGCATGGTGTGGGTGATGTTAGGTAATATGGTGTGGATGTTGTTGTCAGGTAACATACCGTGGATGTTATTGTCAGGTAGCATGGTGTGGTTGGTGTTGTCAGGTAATATGGTGCGGATGTTATTGTCAGGTAGCATGGTGTGGGTGATGTTGTCAGGTAATATGGTGTGGATGTTGTTGTCAGGTAACATACCGTGGATGTTATTGTCAGGTAACATACCGTGGATGTTATTGTCAGGTAGCATGGTGTGGGTGATGTCAGGTAATATGGTGTGGATGCTTGTTGTCAGTTAGCATGGTGTGGATGTTGTTGTCAGGTGAAATGGTGTGGATGTTATTGTCAGGTAACATGGTGTGGATGATGTTGTCAGTTAACATGCTGTGGGTGTTGTCGCATAACATGGTCTGATGATTGTTGTCATGTAGCATGGTGTCCATGATGTTGTCACGTAGCATGCTGTGGATGATGTCAAGTAACATGGTGTGGATGTTTTTATCAAGTAACAGGGTGTGGATGTTGTTGTCAGATATATAGTGTGGTTGTTGTTGTCGGGTAACATGGTGTGGATATTGTTGCCGGGTAACATGGTATGGATGTTGTTGTCAAGTAACATGGCGTGGATGCTGTTGTCAGGTAACATGGTGTGGATGTTGTCAGGTAACCTCGTGTGGATGATGTCAAGTAACCTGGTGTGGATATTGTTGTCAGTTAACATGGTGACGATGTTGTTGTCAGGTAACATGGTGTGGATGCTGCTGTCAGTAACATGGTGTGGATGTTTTTGTCAGTAACATGGTGTGGATGTTGTTGTAACATGGTGTGGATTTTGTCAGGTAACATGGTGTGGATGATATTGTTAGCTAACATGGTGTGGATGTTGTCAGGTAGCATGGTGCAGATGTTGTTGTCAGGTAAAATGGTGTGAATGATGTTGTCAGGTAGCGTGCTGTGGATGTTGTTGTCAGGTAACATGGTGCGGATTATATAGTTATGTAACATTCTCTGGATGTTGTGTCAGGAAGGATGGTGTGGATGTTGTTGTCAGTTAGCATGGTGTGGATGTTGTTGTCAGGTAACATGGTGTGGGTGTTGTTGTCAGGTAACATGGTGCGGATGTTGTTGTCAGGTAACATGGTGTGGATGTTGTTGTCAAGTAACATGTTGTGGATGTTGTTGTCAAGTAACATGGTGTGGATGTTGTTGTCAGGTAACATGGTGTGGATGTCGTTGTCAAGTAACATGGTGTGGATGTTGTCAGGTAACATGGTGTGGATGTTGTTGTCAGGTAAAATGGCGTGGATGATGTTGCCAAGTAACATGGTGTGGATGTTGTTGTCAGATGACATGGTGTGGATGTCGTTGTCAGTAACATGTTGTGGATGTTGTTGTCAGATAACGTGCTGTAGATGTTCTTGTCAGGTAACATGTTGTGGACGTTATTGTCAGGTAACATGGTATGGATGTTATTGTCAGATGACATGGTGTGAATGTTGTTGTCAGGTAACATGGTGTGGATGTTGTTGTCAGGTAGGATGGTGTGGATATTGTTGTCAAGTAACATGGTGTGGATGTTATTGTCAGGTAGCATGGTTTGGATGTTGTTGTCAGGAAACATGGTGTGGATGGTGTTGTCGGCTAAGATGGTGTGGATGTTGTTGTCAGCTAAGATGGTGTGGTTGATGTCAGGTAACATGGTGTGGATGATGTCAGGTAACATGGTGTGGATATTATAGTCAGGTAACATGGTGTGGATGTTATTGTCAGGTAACATGGCGTGGATGTTATTGTCAGGTAACATGGCGTGGATGTTATTGCCAGGTAATATGGCGTGGAAGCTGTTGTCAGGTAACATGGTGTGGATGTTATTGTCAGGTAACATGGTGTGGATGTTATTGTCAGGTAACATGGTGTGGATGTTATTGTCAGGTACCATGGTGTGGATATTGTTGTCAGGTAACATGGTGTGGATGTTATTGTCAGGTAACATGGTGTGGATGTTATTGTCAGGTACCATGGTGTGGATGTTGTTGCCAGGTAACATGGTGTTGGTGTTGTTGTCATGTTGTTGCTGTGGATATTGTCATGTAATATGGTGTTTAAGCGCGCGCGCGCGCGCGCACACACACACACACACACACACACACACACACACACACCACACACACACACACACGCACGCGCGCGCACTTTATTCCTCTAAAGGTTGCCGCAAATTAACCCTTTCACATCCCTGTTCTACCCCATGCTCTATCTTACAGGGACCGCGGGCTTTGTCGGCTGTATGATGTACGTGGGGCTGACACTGGTGAAAACGAGCGATCCCTCCCTCAGCGTGAATCGGTACATTGCCACCTTACTCCTCGGCGTCCACCGGCACATGGACTGGGCCCTGTACCTCGCCGCCATCGGCAGCGGGCTGTCGGTCATCGCCGCCATCATCATCGCCGTGGGCAACAAGCCGGTGAAAGGAGAGGCCCACAACGCCGGTGCCATCATCACCACAATCACCTTCCAGCCCTTGTACGCGCCGCAGCCTGTCGTCGGCGCTACGAAGTCCGGGGTGCCACCACAGCTGTACGTTGGCGGTTTGGCTCCCCTGGCAGCTCTGCAGCCTGACGTCGGCGGTCAAAGTCCCGGGAATTCAGCTCCGCCTTACGTTGTGCAACCAGGATGCACTTCTGAGAAAGCTGGCCACCTGGTCCCCTACTGAAAATGACGAACAAGTACGGGAACTCTGGCTTCCACGATGAAACACTTCCACGCCTATGTCTTATTTCATCATGGAAGCCAGAGTTACCCTGCTTGTTCGTGATTTACTGTTCTACTGTTCCCTGCCACGTTTGACATTGCCCATCTTGAAAGATAAGATAAGAAAACTGGGACTGGTACGAAAGGCTGCAGAACTGGAAAAAAAGAGAAAGTGAAGGAAAGCTCTGAAGATGGAGCAAGAAAGGCAAAAGCAAAGACATCCATAAAAAAAGAGATGCTACCACTTGCCCAGCTAATGCATTAATGCTTTAATATGTAACGAATGATAGTGAATATACCCGATTACGCTTACTAGTTTGAATGCCATTGTACTCGCTTAGTCTAAGTAATGTGAGCTAGCCTTTGTCACACTCAGAAACGCGAAGGTACACTATTAATACAAAATCAAGGGTCATTTTCGATTTTCAGAAATGATGAAAGAATAATTACAAAAATGAACAAAACACTGCCAGACCGACTGACTGCCTACAGTATCATTCCAGACCTTACTCTCAGGACCTGAACCAGAGTCATATTGATTGCTTAACAAATGCTGTTCAGAGTTGAGGACAAAATCCAGGAAAATGACGGAATGCTTTTCATTTCTAAACCAGTGTATTAACAAACCCGGAGCGGCAGTGTCCGTACATGATGCACGTGCAAGTGGGTCCACAGTTAAAACCGTTCACGCACAGTTCAGCATGCTACTGTCCAAGAAAGCGGGTAAATAGGGTGAAAACAGACATACCTGCAAGAAGACAACTAAAAGACTGTGTTTATGGTCCTTGCCCTTTCACTAGCAATACATTACCCACATAGCCTGTACTGGTGTGAATCTCCAACTAGTACAAATTAACTGGGTGCTAGCTTCATATACTACCTTCATCATCAGGCCATTCGATTGGGAAACGCGGTGTTTGTTTTCAGGCATTTTTATCAATGATAGTTGTCGGGGTTATGACAATCTCAAGGACGACGAAATCGACAAAACAACAACAACAACAACAACAACAACAACAAGATGACGGTGATGATGCCAATGATCACGATGAATTCTGACACTGATGGTAATCACAACGATGATAACGATGAATGACAATATCGATGACGATGGTGATGAAATCGATGATTTAATGTTAACGGTTTTGATGTTAAATTTGGAATGATAATGAAGATGTCATATCTAGAAGCAACGTTTACGAGGTAACAAAAGCGTGAAAGCGAAGTGTAGGATTTTGTTCTCTTGTGAGCTCAAGATATCTTTGAAACAAAATGTTCAGTGAACCCTTCCCATTGAACAGTCGGATCTTTTATAAATCTGCAGCCAGCTACTACCTACGACCCGTACCATCACCATTTTATCAGCTACCCTTTTAAGTGATAATCGCCTCTTCGTATTCACATTTCCATCGGGTCTGAAAGGCTTTCTGTCACAACAAAACACTGTCAACTCCAAACACATTTGCCTTGTCACAAACCCATGGCCGAGTCCCCTTAAAATTAACCTGAAGGTGTGAGTAGCAAAACCAAATGCTAGATATTTTCCCCATGTTCCAAGGGCCCAAATTTAAGAAACAATACCACAGCAATGTGATATTCTTTACTTCAGCTGATAAAAATCATCCTGACCTCTGGGAGACTCCAAGCATGCTCATGCAGTTCTGCTTCCTAGACAAGTCAGTCGTCCATTATTCGGCCACGAGAGAGAGAGAGTGAGAATACCGAAGATTTCTTCTACCAGTCAGAAGACATTACTAGTTTTCGCGCATGGAAACAAAAAATAATGGCTGAACATAATTCGGAAAGATTTTCTGTTTTGAACTCTAAGCTTTTAAGACAAAAGTGATCCTGTTCCTATTGAAGATGTAGTAGATTATAAATGGAAATAAAGTTGAATTAGGAAGATGAAAAATAGAAGCCACAAAACACCCATGAGATAATGGCAATATTTCGGTTTATTTCAACCTTTCTCAAGCCACACTGGCCAACTGACAAACATAACACTTAAGATTACTGTTGTTGTGTCACTGAAAAAAGTTCACTAGAAAAGAGTTCACTTAGAACGAAGTTCACTGGAAAAAAGGAGTTCACTGGAGGATGGGGGACGGAAGGGGACTTGTTGGACGGCAGGAAAAAAAAACAACAAAAAAACAGGGGGGGGGGGGGGGAAGGGGATAGGAGGGAAGGGTGAGGGTGTAGAGGGTGGAAAGCAAAGGGTGGGAAGAGGAGGGAAGGTGGTGAAATGAGCTGGGAGTGGGAGAGACAATAAAAGCAACAACAATCATAGTAACCATACTAACAATAATCATTACCATCACCCTCTCTCTCCACCATTGACATGAGCAAATAAATAGAGACGGGAGGGTAGAAAGGAAATTGAAAGTGAAGGGTGAGATGGGAAGGGGGCGGAGGGAGGAAGATGGGATGGAGGCTGGAGGTGTGGCCTGAGGTGGAAACAGAGTAGAAGACCTAGCAAGAGAGGGGAAGGGAGAAATGTATGTGAGAGCGCATGCACGCGCGTGCGTGCGTGAGCGCCTGCGTGTGCGCGACTGCGCGCGCTGTGTGAGCGCCTGCATGCATGCACGTATGTATAAGAAGATGATCACATAAGGGAAATAGGGGGTATGGGACAGAATGGTGAGTGAAGATGAACAAGTGATATATGAGGTGAGAAAGAAAGCTGGAACTGTTGGAGGCAAATGGCAAGAATGGAGGGAGGGTACAGGGGTCTTACACACACACATACACACACACACTCACACTCACGCACACTCACACTCGCACACGCACACGCACACACACACACACACATACACGCACATGCACACACACACGCACGCACGCACGCACACACACACACACACACTAGTGTGTGCACTTGGGGGTGGGGGGTGGGGGTAACAAATAGGAATATTTTGTTAGCTGCTGGAAGTTGAAGTCAAGGAATTAAAGCAGAGACCAGAAAAAGCAAAAAATTAGGGGTAGTTTAAGGCATCTAGAGAGAGGACTGAATTCAAATGAGAAACAGTAGAATGAAGTAATGCACGTGGACGTTAGCAGCAATCCATACAGGTATGAGATGTAAGTGTTGATAGTCTTTGTGAGTCTGGGACACAGACAATAAGCTGTGTGTTCCTTCACTCCCAGTCTGCAACATTCAGTCCATCAGGAAAGATTGTTCGCAATTTGTAGCACCAGTACTTTTCTCTTCGTTTGCGGCAGGTTTCATCTGTTTTTCGGATCTGTTCGATAGCAGAGCATGTCAGGTGTTCAATCGTATGTTCAGGACTGTTGAAATGTCTTGCTACTAGTGTTTGTTTTTTGGTGTTGATGTCTGATCTGTGCTTGTAAAATCTCTGCTGTAAAGTTTTGCCAGTTTCCCCTACATACGGCATATTATGACATTTAAGACAGTCAATGAGATAAATCATGTTTGATGACTGGCAAGTGAGATAATCATTGATAGTGAACTGCAGTTTGGTACGAACACTTGTAAAGGTGGATGTCTGTAGGAGATGATTTTTACATATAATGCATTTTCTGCCTGTTTTACAATGAAAGCTGCCATGTGAGGCCTGACCTGACTGGTGCTGGGTAGGGGGGATCTTGGAGGGCATCAGCAGACGTTTGAGGTTGACACAGTTCCTTTCTCCCACCACAGGTGGTGCAGGGGACGCCGCTAACATTCGCCTGCTGGTGTGTAGGGTGGGCATGGCTTGTTTCAACCACTTGGCCAGTGGTGGGTTGGCAGGGTTGTGGGTTACTATGTATGGGGTTCTCTTCCCTGTGGCACCATGCTGTTTGTAACTGAGCGTTTCATCACGTGCAATGGATGACACCTTGGCAATGGATGCCTCCACCAAGGCTTTGGGATACCCTCTTCTTGCCAGCCTATCAGCCAGTTCGTGGCATCTTTGATGAAATGTTGTTGCTGTTGAACAGATACGCCTGATGCGAAGGGCTTGACTGGAGGGAATGCTCCGCACACAGTGACGAGGGTGGCTTGTATTTGTAAATTGATATGGGTAGACATTTAAGACTTATAATGACCAAGTTTCGCTTTGAAGTATTAGATTTTAGCTGTACATTATTTTCGTCACATGAACTATGCACACTCACAGTTGCTATGTCCTCTTTGTAAAGAAAATGAATGACACTTTGTATAATATTGCCCTGTTTTGTTTAATCTCAGAAAAAAGAGTTGGTAGCAGCAAAACTCTAGCGAAACCCTAATTTCTTCAAATTGAGCTTTTTTTCCGCCATGGCATCGTGATAGTGTCATCACCAATTTATCAATATACTTATACAAGCCCTTTTACATGAGAGAGAACGCAACGTCATTATACTATTTTGTTTGCCTGATTAATTCTAATGTGGATTATTTGCTTATAATGCACACATTCTTCATTTAGGGGCGTGCCTTTCCATGAAGTAATTGTTATTTTCTCTCTCTCTCTCTGTCTCTCTGTCTCTCTCTCTCTCTCTCTCTCCAGTGTCTTGACCATTGAGTTCTTGTATCAATAGAGTGTCACCCCAGGGCTGGCGCTCTGCCACAATGCCATTCAGTCCTGCACAAAGGCAACGGAACATGTGGCGCCACTCTATACCCCCCCACCCCCCACCTCACCCCACCCCTTCTATCCGCTACTTAGTTGCAACACAACACGACACACGCCATCCCTCACTTCCACCCCCACCCCATTGCGCGCGCATATGCGGGCGCAACTGCGAGCACATCTCTTCGTTGATGGTATTCGCATGTATTTCTGGCCGTAACTGCGCCAGTATTTTGTTTTTTGTTTTTTTCGTGCCGTTCCTGCGCAACTGCGCAAATTGATTATTGTGTCAGTCTGTTCTTTTTCGTAGTCTGCATGTCGACTGGTGTATTCGCTTCTCCTCCCCCCCCCCCCCCCCCCCCACCCCCTTCTTCTTCCTGCTGTACTGACTTGTGTGTTATCCATGTGTGTGCTTTTTCCTGGGTTAAAAAAGCATGTATCATAGAATTTGCTTAACTCATTAACCTGGAAAAATACATTTTCGTTCGTTCGTCAGATCGTTCATTCGTTCGTTCGTTCTCCCTCTACCCCCCTCCCCACTCCCTCCCTCTCTATCTGTCTCTCTCACTCTCTGTCTGTCTTCTGTCTGTCTGTCTGTCTGTCTCTCTCTCTCTCTCTCTCTCTCCCCTCCTGTTTACATTTAATCTTAATGCAAACAAAAGTTGGTTTAATCCTGATAGCACCGATGATTTGTGTGTAATGTCTACGGATGGTGTGAGAGTTGATGCAGATCACTTTATATTCTGTTGTACAGCTTACAACGGTATCAGAGAAGTCTCAACATTTCAATATCATCGCCACAGAAAATCACAACTTGTATAGTTTGTTGTCCTCTAGAAATGATGGGATAATAATTCTGCCGGCTAAGTAGCCTATGTTGCAGAAGCATCTAATGTCATGGGAATCGAATGCTCGGTAATAACATCTAATGTCGGGACAAAAAAGGCTTGGTAGCAACTATCAGTGTGTTTTCGTGTATCTTACGCAAGCTTGATGACGTTGTTTAAAAATGTTTTCGTACTCTTCGCTATTATAAATAATGGTGAAACAGACGGTGATGATTTATGTGACCGTACGAAAAAGTGATTTATTACGATGAACATGTATGCTCGTGTGAGGCACTTGTGTATATGATCATGTTGTTACTTTTAAAATTACATAATCATTTTGAGTGATTAAAAAAGTGCATCATTATCTTCTATTGCTACTGCATGGTTTCGAATCCTAACAGTAACATTTACGTTATCAGTTACAATTTCTGTCTTTTGGCATTATGTACCTTTTTATCGGCTCTGCAAATATTACTGTACACCCCCTTGACATACAGGTTATATGTAGGCCATTGTCAATAAAAACGTATCTGAAGCTTCTAATGCGTCTCTCAGTGTGTGTGTGTGTGTGTGTGTGTGTGTGTGTGTGTGTGTGTGTGTGTGTGTGTTCAAGGTATTGTTATATAGTGCTCTCTCTCCCTCCCTCTCCCTCTCTCTCTCTCTGTCTCTCTCTCTCTCTCTCATTGTGTGTGTGTGTGTGTGTGCGCGCGCGCGCGCGCGCGCGCGCGCGCGTGTGTGTGTGTGTGTGTGTGTGTGTGTGTGTGTGTTACGAACAGAGGGAGTCTTGAGGAAATTCTTCGTCTACGAAGTGTGCTAATGCTAATGACATTTCTTATCACCATATGCCGGGAGAGAGAGAGAGAGAGAGAGAGAGAGAGAGAGAGAATTCACAGGTACAAGACAGCTTGAGTGGGATGGTAAGGTGGGTCAGGGGAGGGATAGTTTTAGAGCGGGGAGGAGGGGGGGGGGGGGGGGTGGCGGACCGGGTTAAATGCTAATATGAAATGCATTAGCAATACCTCAGCGGTGAGCAGCGCCCGTGGTGTGCGGTCACGTTAGCGTCGCGCTCTTGAAACCGTATCTCGAACCTAGGTCAACCTTTCTTTTTTTGGACTTAGTTTGTTTTTTTTTCCACCGTCTTCGCTCAACCATTCGAGTGATTCACAACAAAGTTGCATTGTATTCGTAGATCGATTTCGGCTATCTAAAATGGCTTCATTTTCTACGGTCAGACCGGTCTTTGGCAAGCAAACAGACATCCCAAACGCAGAACAAATCGGTCATAACAGGGCAAGTACCTTTCTGGAATATTATGCACTAGTGAATCCAGTCCAGAGGGTTTGGTTTCAGTGGATAGAAAGAGGTGAAACTGAAACTGAGACAGATTCCCAGAAAGGCGATGCTGCTCTGTTCAATACAAAACCCGGTCAAATCAGAAAGCTATTATCAAAAAACAAACAAACGATAACGCTATCTACGCCAATGCTTTTTTATTTTTGGCTTAGAAAATTTGATGTGGAGATTGATGAATCAATGTGGGTTAGAGCAAAAGTATGTACAAGTGAGACAAGACTGAGAGTCTTGCACTGGAAAAGTCTTCACAATATTTATCCCACAAACATCCTCTTACACAAAATGAAATTAAAAGACAACAATAGATGCTGGTTTTGTAAGAATACAGTTGACTACATCGAACATTTCTTTTATGGCTACCCAGTGGTGTTAAGTTTCTGGAAATGCATCTCTCTCTCTCTCTCTCTCTCTCTCTCTCTCTCTCTCTCTCTTGCCTCACTTTGTGTCTGTCTGCCCTGTCCACCTGTCTGCCTCCCCCCCCCCCCCCCCTCTCTGTCTCTCTGACCCTCTCTCTCTCTCTCTCTCACCACCAAGCCAGGCTTCGCTCTAGCGCATGACACTGGCGTGGTGAATCCCGGGGCAGATCTTAGCATGCAAAGACTATGAGTCCATTCGTTCATCAAATGCAGAGAAACCAAGTCAAACCCCCAAAATTACATCGTAGTGTGCCTCAATTCGTTTGTGGTACATGGAGATACTACAGTTACGACTCGGCCTCCAACAAGGTACATGGAGATACTACAGTTACGACTCGGCCTCCAACAAGTGTCAGCCTTCCTTCATCAAACCCACTTACACAGAGCTGTACTACCAATGAAAAGCCAAGGACCAGCTTTGTTTTTTTTTTTTTTTTTTTTTTTTTTTCTTCTTTAAATTCAATTTCAAATAAATATTCGTGAAAATAAGTAACTGACCGCAGCTCAACACGGAGAACTAACTGGCTTAAACGATACTTGTGATCTTACGTTGTGAAGGTAAATCATCCTTCTCCTGTCTGCTTGTTAGATCGCCGTTCATGTCTGAGGACGGAAAATGACGAAATAGCATCGCAGGATGTACGACCCCAGGGAGTCCTGTGTGAACACCGTTCCACCCTCTTTTCAGCGTGGTGTACAATAAAACAGCAGGTAAATAGGGTTAAAGCGGATGTGCCTCCATGACGACAGCTAGAATATTCTGTATTTATGATGAAACCGGTAGCTGTTAAAACTGTGATCATTCAAATCATGAGTAGTAGCAGGCTGATGATGTTCCACGTCATGATAATTCGGTGTGAATGAGTCCACTGAAAATCTTGTGTAAATATGTATCAGGGGTTGATAGATGAAAATTCAGACTGCCGCTGTTACGGACTATTCAAATTTGTTTGCAGACTCTGTACTTTCGTGAATGTGCAGTTCAGTAGCTAACTGAATTTTTAAATCAGTCGTGAGAATCCAAAGTAAAAGTCGACAAAATTTGGCGATAATGTGTAAAAGAATGAAAAACTCATGAACGAAAGAAGTACTTAGCGTGTCTTTTTTGCTAGTTTCACTCTAAGAGAGAAAAAAGACAGCCAAAGGTGCCGGTGAGACCCAGAGAAGTGCTGTCCTCAGCTGCTAAGCCTATCAGCCGGGAGCCATCCTGCACCACCCTTGAAAGCCTGTGCCGTGTTGACGTAGGCCTCGGATGCAAGCCGCGCAGGGCATTCCATTAAATGGAAGAATATTTAAAGTTTTGTAATCACTCTTTCTCAAGGTATTGGATTTCAACTGAATTAATTTAATAGCCCTTTTATGCAGACGACTTACTAGTTTCAGATTAGTTTCACTGGCATTATCCCATAACGTGGATGCATAATTGATAAGAGAAAGAATGTGCGCATGAAAGAATATCTTTCTGGAGTGAAGATTTAGAAATGTTTTTATCTTTGAAAGTTGATATATTCTCTTAGAAATACGTTTTCCAAGATCCGCAATGTGGTAAGATCAAGATAAATCGTTGTCAATGATAACACCTAAAACTTTATGCGATGCAACCTCTTCAATCTTTTGTCCTTGGGCATTTAATGACGCAAATGAGGATGTCATTTTCTGTCGTTTCTGGCGTGTAGTGACATACATGCATTTGGTTTTACTAGCACTGAGGGACATATGATTCATTTCTGTCCATGCAATTAGCTTGTTGATATTTTTCTGCAGGTTATTTACCAGTTCAGTAGGGTTACTACTGTGAGATTGTAATGAGGTATCATCAGCAAACATTTCACAACAACATTCTATAAACAATGGTAAGTCATTTATATAAATAGAAAAGAGTAGGGGTCCCAATACTGACCCCTGAGGGACACCAAATTGTAAAGGGAGTAACTTTGACCTTTTGGAGTTGATTTCAACAAGCTGTTGACGATCAGTGAGAAACGAGGTAAAGAATTTTAAGGCTGTATTCGATACTTTGTAACACATAAGCTTTTTTTATTAGAAGGGAGTGGTTTATAACGTCAAACGCTTTTGCAATATCTACAAAAAGAATTCCAGTAAGGTCATTATTGTTAATATTTGTAAGACATCTATCGATAAGTTGTACAAGAGCAGTGTGACAAGAGTGATTTTCCCGAAAACCTGATTGATTTTCATGAATCAGATCGTAATATTTAAGATGAGAATATAGGTGTGTTTGAACATGTTTTTCGAGTGGTTTAGACAACAGGGATAATATTGAGATAGGTCTATAGTTTGAGAGATTGATGGGATCACCTTTTTTATATAAAGGTATAACTTTTGCTTGTTTAAATCTTAAGGGAAAGTGGCTTTTATCAATACACAAATTATAAACGTAAGTGAGTGTCTCAGCAATGGTCAATGAAGCGATTTGTAGTATCTTGCCATCAATTCCATCTAAGTCCCTGTCCCTGACTGTTTTAAGTGTGTTAAATAATCAAATACTTCATGTAATGACAATGGTGGTATGTCAAAACACGAAGAAATGTTTTTACATCGACAGTATTTTTCTAACATACATAGATCATTGTACTTTGTTTTATCATTTACAATAACATCCTTAGTTATATTTGCAAAATGAAAGTTGAAGTCTTCTGGTGATATTTCTTTTATTGGATTTTGCATTCTTGAATTATTGTTAGTCAAGAGATTGATAGCTTTCCAAATTAAGTTTGAATTTTGAGAAGACGAAACTAAATTTTGAAAATATTGTTTCTTTGCTTTTCTCTTCATGGAATTTACTTTATTCCTTTGTTTTCTGAACGACACTTTATCCTTTGACTTGAGGATATGCTCTCTTTTGTATATCTCATTGTCTATCTCCTTTGTTAACCATGGGGATTAATGACATGTTTCACTCTTTTTCTTACAAACGGCGCGTGTTTATCATATACTGAATTGAATGTACTTATCCAAAAGTTCACAGCATCGTCAGGGTTCCTAATCTGATAAATGTAATCTAATTCAGAGTGAAGCAAATCATTAAGGAAGGTATTTTTATCAAAATGCGTGAAGCGTCTATAAAAAATTTCCTTATGTCCAGACTTAGGAATTTTGACACCTTTCTTTGACCATGTTAGACAAACTGAACAATGGTCACTACAGCCTGTCTGTACAGAACACATTTCCACTATGTTATCTTTAATGCTGACGTAAATGTGATCAATAAGAATTTCCGTTTGTTCAGTGATTCGAGTAGGACGATCGATTATTTGTTCCAACCCATACATTGCATAAGTATGACTCCATTTAGTCCCAGGCACAGTTAAGTCTATGTTAAAGTCTCCAAAAAGAATAATTTCCTTTGATTCCAGTATTGCGGCATCCATCATTAAATTAAACCTATCGAACCAATCAGTGGTTTCTGCTGGGTTTCTGTATAGGAATCCTACCATTACTGGCTTACAGTGTTTAAGATTTAATTCTATCCAGACGGATTCTACGTTGTATTTTTCAAGATACTCTTTTCTTTTGAAGGTTAATGATTTAGCAAGGTAAAGAAGTAAACCTGTTGTTCTAGGTGCTTTTGGGTCTAATCGGATTGCATCATAATTTGGCATGCACATATCAGAATCTGGAATCATATCGGTTAGCCAAGACTCTGCAATACAAAAGACATGAAAGCTATTACCATTGTTGTGAAGTATTGCAGCGATTTCATCTGTCTTATTTCTGGCACTGTTTATATTTAAATAACCGATGCGAAGTCCCTCTTTTGAAGGCCATGTATCTAAAGTTGATGACATGATGACTATTTAAGTGCACTGCGTATACTAACAAAAAAAGGCGCATTACACGCAGTTCTTACGATCGCAAATTAAAGGCAGTTAATACATCAGATCATGTAGTTGTAAGTCCAGAAATTGCCGGTGAAAAAGATATTCACAAGAAAAAAAAAACAAAACTATAGCGGTAACAATATAAAATTATGATCAAACCATGGACACAACAGAAAGCGTGAAACCCTTGTCAGATATGGATAGGTTGTCCGCCAAAAAATGTTGTTTTTTCTGCTCCTTGAAAGGAGAAAAAAAATCTTGTATATATTGAAAAAAACAACAAAAAAAAAACCCTTTAGAAAACGGGCCTTTGTTCAACCAACGCAACAACAGTAATTTAGAATACCCTAAAATACAAAAGAACACTTGTAATTAGAAGAAAAAGTATATGCACGCACACGTCACTTTTGACATGCTACGCAATAAATAAAAAACGTCAGTACAAATCCAGCAAAAAATCGGAAGAGGAGTCTGCAAAAGAATGATGGCTCCATTCAAGTCCAGCAACTGCAATATTCATACACACACGCACGTGCACATATACACGAGCACGCACGCACGCACGCACGCACGCACACACACACACACACACACACACACACACACACACACACACACACACACACACACACACACGCGCGCGCACGCATACTCACACACATTGTGTTCTCAACACGGAAATGGGCGCTGGTAAATATGGCGAGAATTCATGTAGTATGCCATCAATCTAAAAAAAATGGTCGTATGGAATAGCAGGGACTGTTTGTGTCATGTTCACGGGAATGTCGGGTCTAAAGATCGGTTCATGCATCCTTCCACCTTGAACTGAGGGAACAGTATTTGTTCCAGAGTAGTGGGGATAATATGATTGGGATTCACTGGACTGACTTGTTGGAACTTCGTTATGTGTGGAAGGGAAGGGTGGGGAGGTTGGGCCCTGGAACGTTCTAGCAGAGGTACTTGACATTTGTTTTGGTAAGCGGTTTTCTCTGTGAAAAAGAGGGGGATAATGATTCATTGATTCCATAGGAGGACAGTCACGGGGTGGGATATTGCTATGCTGACTAAATTTTGAGTCTGTATTCCTTAGACTATTCTGTGGATACCGATTGCTGTTTTTACAGTTGTTTGGGTATGTATTACCACGAAATCTCGGGGCGACATGTTCTTTTGGTTTTGATTTAGACTCAAAGGCTTGAGAGTGGAAAAAGGTTTTCCTGAGATTCAGTGCAAGTCTAGCAGCGCCTGCTTCACTGGGATGAATAAGACTGGCGTACAGAGCCAGTTTGGGTTTACCTGTACTAGTTGTGAAGGTGGGGTAGTTATCAATGAAGCCCGAGTTCAGGATTTCACAGGCTTTTTGCATGTTCATATTGGATGGTTCTATCACAGTATTTAAGTGGTGTTTGCCTCGTGCAGGTATTATTGAGCTGAGGATGATTCTAGCGTTGGGGAATACCTGAGAAGTTAAATGTATTAAGTCACACCATGTCTCTTTAGTGATTTCTCCTGTGGATCTACAGTCATTTACTCCCACATGTATGGCTACTGTTCTGAGACTGGGAGAACCACGTTGGTGCTGTAGCCACTCTGTCAGGTCAGAAACACACAAACCTGGTACATGGATTTTGGACACAATTTCTTGACGGGGCGCTATTCTTCGGAGGTCGATGTCTCCCGTGACAGAATCTCCTGTCAGGAGAACTGAAGCTCCGTCAGATACAGAACGAGTGGACAAAATATTGCGTGCAGTGTTCTTTCGGGACACTTCCTTTAGATTTGTAGAAGGACGGTCGGTACCTCTACCTGAATTGATTGTTGTTCGAGGTCTGATGTTGGCAGAATTGGTTAAAGCATCAGCTTGATTTGTGAGAGGGCTGAATCGATTGGAGGTCTGGACTGAGTACACAACACTGTCTTCTTGAGGACACCGGCTGTCTTCTTGTCCGCAGGTAGACAGAGGCTTACAGTCAGGAGCTGGGGAGTTGTGCCTTGTTCCATGGTGTGTGTGTGTGTGTGTGTGTGTGTGTGTGTGTGTGTGTGTGTGTGTGTGTGTGTGTGTGATATGAAGGTATGGGTGCGTGAACATTTGTGTGTGAGAAGAAGAAGAACAAGAACAAGAACAAGAACAAGAAGAAGAACAACATGAAGAAGAATTTAAAGAAGAAAATCATCAACATCGTTTTCCTCGTCGTTGTCATCAACTTCGTAATTATATTCTCATCATCACCAAAGTCATCGTCGTCGTTGTCATGGTTCATATCGTCTTCGTTTTGATTCTCCTTGTCCTTGCGTGTCAAAAAAGCCATTGTATAAAGACTCACTGGAAAGAGCATCGTTGTGAGGCGCGAGCACCTGCTAATATCAAAGCTCTTTTTTTTTTAATTGAGAAGAAGAAAAAAGAAATTCAGTGAGGCTCTCCTCATTAAAATCTTCTCCTTTCTGACTTAACATGAACCGACTTTCATGAAGGCAGATACGACACGCCGCTCAGTAACCGTTTTTTTTTTTTTTTTTTTTTTTTTTTTAAACCCGATCGGATCAACAAGGTACATGTATAGAGGCGAGATATGTCTGGAGAAAATTCACCCCCTGTCAAGACTGACAGTAGTAGATCCGGTTTTTCAGTGTCCCCTTTGACGAAGCACGAAAGTGTTATGCATCATGGGTTTAATGGTCTTTGGGTTCTTGTTGTGGTTGGTTGCGCATGTTTTATGACATAGAGGGTGCTGTTCTTCTTCGTCTTTCTTTTCTTCTTCCTTTCTCTGACCAGCTTTCTCTGTCCGGCTGTTTATGTGTGGCTGTCTGTCTCTGTCTCTGTCTGTCTGTCTGTCTGTCTGTCTCTCTCTCTCTCTCTCTCTCTCCTCTCTCTCTCTCTCTCTCTCCTACCCAGTTACTTCGATTCTGTCTCTACCTGCTCCTATCCCCATCCACCTTTCCCGCTCCGGCTACCTGGTGGGTATTACCTGGCAGTTTTATGTCCAAAGGTAAGGTTCTTTTAAACACGCTCACTTGTCATCCAAGTCTTCCGCAATCCGTACCTGAAGGGGGAGTGAATCGCTCTCTCCCCATTTCCTCTTTTCTAGCACATGTGCGTGAGCAAAATAAACTGTTTTCATGAATTTTTTCTCTGTGTGTGTGTGTGTGTGTGTGTGTGTGTGTGTGTGTGTGTGTGTGTGTGTGTAAATTAGAAGCACCTCCACATTGAAAAGAAAAGATTCATTTTTTTCCCTCTAGACCATTTTTGCATTTGGGTTATATTTACATTCCAGTGGGGAACATTTCATTTTCCTTTATATATATATATATATATGTGTGTGTGTGTGTGTGTGTGTGTGTGTGTGTGTGTGTGTGTGTGTGTGTGTGTGTGTGTGTGCATGTGTGTGTGTGTGTGTGAGTGCGTGCGTGCGTGCGTGTGTGTGTGTGTGTGTGTGTGTGTGTGTGTGTGTGTGTTTAGATACTGCTACCAATAGATAGCCCTGTGCTTTAAAGATTTCTTTTTTATTCTGGAACAATACCGTTTGTCTATGTCAGAGCGACCTCTGTTTTGCTCCGTTTCTTTATAACTTCCTTTCTTCAGCTGATAATGGTCCCTTTTAAAAAAAAATCGAACGACTATGTATATTTGACTGTCACTGTAGAATTCCATCGTGGAAGGGCAGTTTTGTTTTTTTTTTCTTGTGATTATGTGAATTTTTTTTAACTTTCGCTTTTTTTTTGTTTTATTATCATTTTTGAAGTGACTAATGTCATTACTGAAAATGTATAATGTTATAGCAAATAGGTACTTCGTATGTACCCGTTAAGGATGTATGGTTATGTTTTTAATTTGATCTGAACGTAGTAGTAAAATTGCCGCCGAAAAGTCAGAAAAGATCTACATTTGAGCAGAGATTCCCTTAACAGATTTTTTTTTGTTTCCAAGAACGTTTCTTTATGCTCACTAGGTTTACCTGCTGACAAAGTATTTTTTCACCTAAAGACTGCTTTTCTGCAATATGTTTGTCTTACTGTCTATGGTATTCGCATCGCTGTAAGGAATCTATTGCATTGTGGACTTTTTTTCACCAGAACACATCTGATCGTGTTTGTGAGAGATTTACCTCCAAATGAACGTTCCCTTTCCATCAGACTATTTTCCGTAACATGTTTTGGTTTTCGTCAATTCACACTGCATGCATTGTCTCTATAAGCTGACAGAAATCAAAACCATGGATCTCCAGCAATATCGTGGGAAAGACAGAGATGAAGACATACATTGCTATAAACGGTCGAATCAGTGAAGGAATGAAGAACACAAAGGAACCTGAATCGAAGAACAGTGTGATGGCTTTTAATTAAAAAAAAAAAAAAAAAAAAAAAGACTACAACGACACACAGAAAGCTTTTAGGAATGTGAATGACCCGAGCAAACAACGGCAAAGCCAGCACCATTGAGCACAAAGACGGGAACTGTCTCACACAGGAAGATGTCACTAAAAGGTGGACTGAGTATTACTTAGATTTTTCTGCACAGGAGCACAGGAGATCCAGATGTGCTAAGAGCACAGTATTAATCAAATGACGATCAATTTTTTTTTTAATACTCTGTGAAGATGTCATAGCAACGGCGAAATTGCTGGAATGTGGGAAGGCATGACAGCATCATTGCAGAACTCTTCAAACATGGCAGATTTGACATCCTAACCGCCATCAGTTTCTTTTCTTCTTCTTCTTCTTCTTTTTTTTTTTTTTTTTTTTTTTTTTTGAACAATTTTTGTTTCCTTCTTCAAATAAATTCACATTCAATTCCATATTTTCTTCTTTCATTCGTCCTTATTAGATCTATTTGTTCATTCATTGTACCTATTCTTCATCATATTTGTATCTATGTCAGTAACAGTACTAACACACATCAGTAAATAAAGGTTGTGTATATATCAGAATTTTGTCATTTCGTGTAATCATAATCATGATGGATGAGTGTGAAAGATGAAAGCAAAACAAAATATATGTACTTAAAGGCGTTTTGTTCATTTTTTTTTTTTACACAAAGTACACACAACATATCCAAAAATAGTCTTAAAAATCTGGCCTAATTGGGCCCAATCAAGAACCAGAAAAAAAACACATTTCTATATGTACAATATGGAAATACATTATATACTGGTTAATGGCTTGTGTATCATTTTCTAGGCCACAAATGTAACAAAGCATAAACACACACACACACACACACACACACACACACACACACAGCTCTATTATGTATACTTGTTCACAGACATACAGAAAAGTAGGATTCAGTAAAGTAAATACTACCTTCCTAAGCAAGAAGACAGAAAAAAGAGTTACAATTGAGCATATCAGTTGTTTAAAAGAAACAAAATAGCAGTATTTCTGTCTTCTTCTTCCTCTGTGTACACAAGCTGTTATATCTTGTGAGCACCCCTAACGGAGTCAATTTTTGCATGCATGACTTTTGAATTCCGCCACAAAAGCAGCCATACTCCGTTTGTTTGTTTTTTTTTTTAGAAATATGTCTTCTCAAACATAACATAAATTTTTTTCTTCTCATTTTTTCTTCCTTTCTTTCCATCTGTTTCTTACTCTAGCCTGTAATGCTACTGTGGGCAAGGCGACATCGATCTTGCAGAATATCGATCGATCCCACCACAAGAAGCATTGATCTTCCGTGGCGCGGTGAAGTAAACTGATCAACCGTAAATGGTAGCACTAAACGTCCTATCGGCTTGATACCCTTGCCCTCAGTCCCTGTGGAGCCGGCTCAATACTCGGTATTCGCGGGTAGATAGTCATAGATTATATTCCCGAAGTCAGAACCCTACCTTCATGTATACTTCGACCTTCCCTCTACGCCGAAACTCTTCGACTGATTAGGCATAATAATTGGTGAACACTGGAAATAAATATGCTGAATAAATGAATGAAGAAACAAAGATCCGTGTAGAAAGTACGTAAACCGGAGACGCAGATACTAGAACTGAACTATGGTGCCAAACAAACAAACCGGAATACTGAACAAGATTGAATGAAATAACATCCGCACTTGCTAACACACAAGCACTGCCAAGCAACCCCTGGACTGTGCACTTCCATACCTGCTAGGTGTGAGCTGAAGGGACAGAACCTGATTCACACCCTCAACTGGGGTACAGAAGACTTCAGCATGCCCATCATAAATGGATCTGTGGAAGGCCGCAACTGCAGAGTTCTTAGAGGCACTGGTAGTGGCTGTGTTGTGGTTCAGAGAGACCTTATTCCTGATCACCTCATGAAGACCACAACACAGAAGATTACCTTGATGGAAGGCCAAGTGAAAGAATTTCCTACCGCCCGTGTTCACGTCCGATCACCCTATCTCACTGGGTTAGTAGAAGTCGTCGTCATGGACACACCCTTGTTTCCATGCGTTACTGGGAATGTCGATGGGGCAGCTGGTGCTGACTTCAGTCACTGTGGAGAGACAGTAGAAGCAGCTGAGAAGGATGCAGATCGGGAGAATCCGTCGATCCTGGGTAAAGGAGTTTACCACAATGGCATCCTGACATTAGAAGTTCCCATCGCTCAGATGGATGCTGATGATGATCAAGGTCTGAAGGATACTGTCGCCCCGCCAGTTACCGGCCCTGAGGACATCACCAGAGGGGAAGGAATTGACCTGCAACCAACCACAGAGCCCACCATTGGGGTTCAACAGCCTGCTCCACCAAAGCCTGTAGATGAAGCTGGAGGATTGCCTGTGAGGGCAGAGACTGTCGACATTTCTGACCTAATCAGAAAGAAGACAATGCTGTATGGCACACGTGACAGTGAATTCAGTCTACAGTTGCCACAACCTACAGTAGCTGCTGTCACGAGGGCTCAATCTGCAGCATTGAAGAAACCTCTAAAAACGGAGGCTCTCAAGACGATGGAGTCTGTGAGCACTAAGAATCGGCAAGAAAACATAGACGGCACTGAGAAGGTATTACACGCCAACATGATCAAGAAATACTGGACCCGCCCTGTAGCCACTGAACAAGTCCCACCCTACTATCTGCACAACTAGTGCTGGTGGACTCCCCGCTGCTGCCGCTGCTGTTGTTCATGAGGACACTGATGATGTCATTCCCACATTTGACGTCTCAGCAGAAATGACGTCTCCTGATATCAACCCAGACCTCACGCCCTAGCAAAAAGACGATCTTAACAAATTCATTGGGGACTTTACAGATCGTCTGAGTCCCCTACCTGACCTAACAGACCTTGAAGTCCATGATGTGGAATTAACTAGTGACTCACCTGTCCGTAGTTGCTTTTACCACACTCCCTATGCCATGCGGCAGATAATCGACGCTGAAATCCAGAAGATGATCAATCTAGGCATTATCAAGCCTTCCAAATGAGCGTATGCATCACCTGTAGTCCTTGTTGTCAAGCGTGATGGGTCATACAGATTCTGCGTTGACTACCGTTGCCTAAACGCTATAACCGTGTTCCATGCAGAACATCTCTTGGATCAAGGACATTTATTCATAAAGCTCCATCGTGCCAAGTACCTGTCACGTATAGATCTTACAAAAGCGTTCTGGCAGGTGCTTATTCCAAAAGCTGACAGACATAAAACAGCTTTCATCACACATAGTGTCCTATGGCAATGCAAAGTCATGCCATTTGGAATGGTGAATTCAGATGCAACCTTCTCCAAAATGATGACCAAGCTGCTAGCTGGTCTAACTGACGTTCACCACTTCATGGATGGTGTCATCGTTGGCACCGACCAGAGGGACACCCACATGGACACTCTAAAACAGTTGTTCACGAGACTGAGACAGCACAACCTGACAGCTAAACCTGAGAAATGCCTAAACAGGAATATAGGTTTCTGGATTCTGGATTCGACATTAGAAAAGTATTTAGACTCAGAATCAAAAACTTACTTTGAGAATATTTCGACAGGGTCACCCTGTCTTCTTCAGCTCACTGTTGCTGTTGTGACAGCGAGGCCTGGTGGGGCGACTGTTGTGTGGGGTGAATAGTTGTCAGGATCTGATTGTAGATGGGGGGGAAGTTCAAAACCTTGATCTCTGTTCAGGCTAGGGCGTCTAGTCTGAACAGAGATCAAGGTTTTGAACTCCCCCCCATCTACAATCAGATCCTGACAACTATTCACCCCACACAACAGTTGCCCCACCAGGCCTCGCTGTCACAACAGCAACAGTGAGCTGAAGAAGACAGGGTGACCCTGTCGAAATATTCTCAAAGTAAGTTTTTGATTCTGAGTCTAAATACGTTTCTAATCTGAGAAATGCCAGTTTGGCTACCAGCGACTGGAGTTTCTGGGTCATCTTGTTGGCGAGAGTATCATTCACACCGAGCCAGGAAAAGTGAACAAAATCTTAAAAGCCAGAAAACCAGCAAACAAAAAAAGAACTCCAATCTTTTCTTGGGCTAGTCGGATATTACCAGAGGTTCATTCCCAATTATGCAACAATCGCAGTACCACTCACTGATGCCTTAAAGAAAGGGTCTCCTTCAAGTCCCACCTGGGCCTCCTCCATGGATGCCGCCTACATGCAGCTGAAACAAGCGATCTCCAACGCACCTGCTTTGCACTTGGCTAACGTCAATCGGCCGTTTGTTCTACGTACAGATGCTTCTGACCGAGGAATCGGCGCTGTGCTCGTACAAGAACATAATGAGACACTCTTTTCCTGTAGAACACATCAGCTGAATGAAACCAACAGAGACGCTATGCAGTCATAGAACGGGGAATGCCTAGCTCTGGTACGGGCTATTCAGAAGTTTCTAACTTATTTGTACGGCGTGCAGTTCACGTTACAAACTGACCACAGTCCACTGGCATTCCTGCACAAAGCCAAGCTTCAGAACACTCATGTCATGAGATAGGCTCTTTTGCTACAGCAGTACTGGTTCAGAGTGGAAGCAATCAAAGGCTCTCTCAATGTTGGTGCAGACTTCATGAGCCGATGCTTGCCCAGTAATTAACTATTACATGCTGGTTACATAGCCCCTACCTTGCTTAACTTGGGACTACCAGTAATCATTAAGAACACACAAATCATAGTATGTTCTTGAGTGTGGGGGGGGGGGGGATGTCAACGTTCAAATGAGTATTCATTTTATCTAAATCCATTTCCACCATTGTTTGAACTTATCTGCAGTGGTAGATAATTCTGCCTAACAGTATGTGCTTGAGTGGACTGGGCAATAATAAATGCTTCTCAAAATGAACCTTCAGCAAGTTTGTAGTCTCCAAGGGGGAGACAATCTTCAATGGAGAGAAAACTCACTAAAATGTAACTCCTGGTTAGATACCGGTATTTCGAAACCTGATCGTTTCTCCTCAGTGACCGCGGAAAGTGATAACTTGACTCATCCGCCTTTTCGGTTTTAAGAAGAATGCTATCCCAGAAAAAGGCTGGTGTGCAATACCGTAGTATGGTTGTTGAGTGTTCAAAAAACTAACCAAAGGTGCCACCTAAGAAGCAAAAGAAAATCATGAAAGAGCAAAACAAGCTGCATTTTCTTGTGAAAAGTAGAAAATATAAAAAGATATCCTCTTAAGACACAAGTGCTGAGGGCCAGTTCTTGGAATGAATCCGCAAGGGACTAAATTACAACAAACTAATAAATTCCAAGGATAAGTACATTCGCACTCAAACTGTTCTCTTTGCGTCCTTGTTGAGCTACTGCGCCACACGTAATCTACGACCTGTATCTTAAAATATTCAGCTGCCATTTTTCTGTCCCCTCCCACTTGCCTCTCCCACGCCATGCTGCTCTTCTATCCACCCCTACCTTACCCAGGCTTTGTCCTTCCACGCCTCTCTTCCCTTCTGTGCACTGCTCTCCCGGTGATTACTGATACGGTACAAAGCGTAACAATGTTGTATTATGCAGAGAGCAAATCGTAACTTTGTTAGATTTTCGGGTCGCGGTCCAAGCGAAACATCAGTAACAGTGGTTACATTTTGCGCAAATGATGCACGCAAAATGTATAATAATCGTTGCATTTTCGCAGAGAACGAGTTGTGTTGTGTTGTGTTCTTCTGTGATGTGTTGATTGCGGTGGGTTGTATGGTAGTGGTGGTGGTGGTGGCTGTGTGTGTGTGTGTGTGTGTGTGTGTGTGTGTGTGTGTGTGTGTGTGTGTGTTTATAAACTTTTAACAAATTATTTAATTCATATATCATATCTGTCTATCTATGAATCTATCTGTCTTATCTATCTATTTTTTTCAGTGGAGCTCCTAACGTCCCATTCGAAACATATTCGCCGCGGAAAAGGCATCAATTGCTACATTTTGCGTGAATCACGTAAGCAAACCGTAACAAAGTTAACTTTGTTACAATTTGCTCAGCGTAAATTGCAACTTTGTTTTATTTTGCGCTGTTGTTACATTTTGAGCTGTATCACTCCCTTCCCTTTCTACGTCCCTTTCCTTCATGATCCTCTCCACCCACCCCCTCCCACGTCACACCCATCTTCTGTTCACGATCCGGTTCTGCCAGTTTCATTTCAAAGGGCAGAAAAGCCCTGAGTAACGTCTATACCTGGCCTACCTGTTTCTACTTTCTTGAGTGTATTCACAATCTGGGCTTTCTTTTCTTCATTTACCTGAGGGGGGGGGGGGGGGGGGGGGGGGAGGATTGCAGTTATTTTCGTGTTTCTTATTTCCTTCCATCGTATCCTTTCTTTCCCTGTGTTTTGTGTTCTTTCGTGTGTGTGTGTGTGTGTGTTAGTGTGTGTGTGTGTTTTATCCAAAAGTCGTCGCTGGTTTGTCTCGGACAGTCTGTCTGAGTGCTTGCGTGCGATTGTAAATAGAGCAAACTCTCAGAAAATTGTGTCCGAAAGGAATATCAATGCTTGTCGCACCCTGACGAGTCATGTTTACCACACCAATATTGGCAACACAACTAGTTTAGTGTTTTAACAGATCTTGACTCTCGAAAGATCAATGAATGCAACACAGCGCTATCTCAGAACGCCTTAACTTACCTGGGGGGGTTACGTGGTTATATGACGATCATCTAACCACATAAGGCACTTCCCGTGTCTTAAAAAAAAAACTAGGTTGCATACGTTCCTGTATAGCCTCGCTGTCTCTCTCTCTCTCTCTCTCTCTCTCTCTCTCTCTCTCTCTCTCTCTGTCTGTCTGTCTGTCTGTCTCTCTCTCTCTCTCTCTCGGGGGTGCGCAGCAAGATGGCGGAAAGGAAGTAAGGTGTGGTGTGAGCTCTTGATTGAAATTAGTGTTTCTACTTGTTGAAGTGTCTAAGCAGTCTTTCTAGCACATGGAAGTAGACAGTAAATATTAGTAAAAGTGAAGTAGGACAAGTATGGTGGAACTGGCCGAGTGGAGAGCCAGGATAGGCCTCTTTGGTGGGTCAACAAAATTGAAAATAAGCAGAGAAAATGGCGACCGATCGAAAGTGTTGGGGGTGAGGGAGTTACTGATGGGTTGCATCGGACTGTGTTACTTCATGCTGATAATAAGATGTGCACTAGAGATGTCTACTGTCGCGTTTGGCCGGTACACAGTCAGCGTCGACTATCAGAAAACAGTTCCCTCTGGTACTTCGAACGGTGTTCAAACTGTAAACACACACAATATGATGATGTCATGGATCGATGAAGACAGCACACTGCTACGCTGGTTAACATCAACACAAGTATATGAAACGGGCAGCCCAAATGCGATTATGTGTGCTTTGGGGATCATCCTGTTGACGGTGAACCTCTCATACCTACGGAAAAAGATTACTGCTGAGCAACGATGTTGAACGGAATCCCGGACCGAATCCCAGCCCGAGTAGCAGCAACATCAATGAGAAGACAGAAGAAGAAGCTCAGAAGTTACAACGTATCCTAGAACCTAAATTCATAAATATGGAATCACAAATGGCACAGATACTCACATACATAAGAAACCTCACAGACACTCAGGAAGCTCTCTCCAATTCACTCAGCACCCAAACAGACATGATAAACAGAATGGATCAAAAACAAACACAAATGGCAGATACGCTTATACAACTACACAAAGAACTGGCAGAAACTAAAAGAAACACACAGCGAAATATCGTAGCAGTAGAGCAATTAGGAAGAAAACTGGAGCACACGTGGGACAAACTGGATAGCATCGACGATGAATTGGATAGGCTAGAAAGTTTTTCCAGGAGGAATAATGTCAAGCTATTTGGAATTAAGGAAACCATAGGCGAGGACTGTGAAAAATTAGTGAAAGAGTTACTGCAAACATATATGCCGGATGAGGAATGGGCTGAAGATGTTGTAGAGAGGGCCCACAGACTGGGTAGACTCAATACAGCAAGCCACAATCCGCGACCCCTAATAGTAAAACTGTTGAGGTGGAAAGATGTGATCCGGATAATGCAGAACACCGAAGCAAGAGAGAGGATGAGGGAAAATGGAATCAGGGTGGCCCAAGACAGAACAAGGAGGCAGACAGCTGCCTTGAAAAATCTGAGAGAAGAAGGCAAACCAGGGTACATTTACAGGGGAAAGGTGCACGTCAAAGGACAACCCAGATCATCGTTTGTGCCCAACGGAGCTTCCAGACCGCAGCAGGGAAGACAGGAGGGAGAGTATACTTCCAGGAATCAACTACGGTTGGAAGGAGGAACGAGGACAACATGGAACCAGACCGAGAGACAGGCCGATGGGGGGGAATTTGAAGGAAATGAGTTCAGGGACTGGGACAATGAGTGGAGAAGAGAGAGGGAGAGGATGAGAGAGGGATGGCGTGGGTGAGAGGGAAAGAATGGGTGAGAGAGAGAGAGACAGAGTGAAAGAGAGAGAGCCAAGGAGATGGAGGGAAGAATGGAAAGAGAAAGACAGCAAAGAGAGTGCGAGAGAGAGCGGAACCGTAAAGGAATGAATGAAGAGAATGACAAATCTGTTAGTAAGAAGGCTGGAGGAGAAAGAAGAAACTCTGGAGGTGAAGGGGAAAGGGGAAGTGAGCCTGACATGCAGTTGGTATGGAATGAAATTGTTACGGAATTGTGGGGAGGGGGGTCTCTTTCAGATGAAGAGCAGGAGCTGGAAGAAGAAAACACAGATGAAGAAAAGAGGTGAAGGAAGAATGGAAGGAAGAGAGATGGTCAGTGGGGATGAAAGAGAGAGCGGGTTAGATAAAGAAAGGGTGGCAGATACGAGTGATGATCAGAAGAACGAAAAAAAGGATGATAGGCCAAAAGAGGGTGACAAAGACAAAATGATAACACGTACAGCAAGCAAGCACATACCAAGATCTGTCGCAAGCAATACAAAGTTGGGCAACAAACAAGTACAGAACACCCAAGCAAACACACACAGGAAGGGCAAAAAAGACAAAAAATGAAGGGAAGGCCAAGGCCATTCACAAATGCAATGTATTAATGAAGTAGAAGGTAAGAATAAGAAGATTTCCTTCATGTGTTGGAATGTTGAAGGTCTGCTGGAGAAATTGTCAGATCCTGATTTTTTTAATTCATAAAACTGCTTTTGACATCTGTTGTTTATCTGAGACATTCACTCTAGAACATTTTGATTTTGAGACAAAGTTCCAGGAATTTTTACATCTTTACTGCCCAGCCAGAAAATATACTAGAATGGGCAGACCCTCTGGCGGATTGATGATGCTGATCAAGAAGGAATTATCTGGGTATGTTCAGTTGATCAATACTAATATAGAAAATGTATTATGTGTGAAGCTACAAAAAAACCTTTTACAAAGCGATAAAGATGTATTATTTCTTGGTGTGTATGTACATCCAGTTGACAGTCGTTTTTATGCAGACAAGGATTATGATTGCACCATAGAAATGATAGAACGATACATTTGTACACAAACTGAACAAGAGAATGAATATTCATATATTATAGGAGGAGACTTGAATGCTCGTATTGGGGAATGGGGATTAAATATCGAGGATGAAAATGATATATTCGACAGAGAACAGAATGTGTGTGCACGTAAGTCAAAGGATAACATCATCAATGGATTCGGAAAAAGGCTTATCGAACTTTGTGCAAGTTTTAATTTAACTCCCATGAATGGTTTAAATATGAAAAACTTTGACAGTGCATGCACATTCTTTTCGGAAAGGGGAAATAGTGCTATAGATTTTTATGTATGCTCCATAGAATTAATCGAAAATGTTGACAGCTGTTTAGTGGATGAAAGAATTGAGTCCCACCACATGCCAATTAGAATGGAGCTTCTGAGCACAGTACAGGATATCCAGACAGACAAACAAAAGAGAACATTTACAAAGAAAATCAAATGGGACCCAGCCAAAGCACAAGTCTACATAAATTTCATGGAATCTGAAAGAGCACAAGCAATATTAGAACAAATTAAGGAGGAAATTGATCAAGATATAGATACAAGTATTGATAAATTTAATCAAATACTAAAGAATGCTGGAGAATGTATGAGCAAAACAACTAGTTCAGGAGGGGACTATAAACGTACAAATGGGTGGTATGATAAAGTATGCAAGATGAAAAAGAAAGAAGCAAGACAAGCACTGTGTAGACTTAATTTAATAGATAAAAATAAAAACCCTATTAAATACGAAGAAAGAAAGGAAATATATAATAACAAGCGAACTTTTTATCAAAAAATGATTAGAGGAAAGAAAAAACAATACAGGAAACAGATATATGATACACTTAAGCAAAATCAGAAGGATAGCCAGAAATTCTGGAGGATAATAAAAAAATTAAAAAAAACATTAGAAAAAAGAAAAATAAATTACCAGTTATTACATCTGAACAATGGAAAGAACATTTTGTAAGTATACTGAACCCCCAAATAACAGTAAGGCAAGGAGCTATTGTAAGTGAACAGCAAGTGTATTCTGATGAGATTCTGGTACAAGAGCTAGATGAAGAATCAGAAGATATAACAGAACAGGAAATAGGATCAGCAATAAACAAACTGAAAACAGGTAAATCCCCAGGAATAGACGAAATCCCCCCAGAATTTCTAAAAACAATAGACAGCAAAATAATACCGTATCTAACTAAGTTATTCAATAAACTGTTCCAAGAAAGTTATTTCCCCTTAGAATGGTCACGTGCAGTAATTGTACCACTATACAAGAAAGGTGATAAGCAAAACCCAGGAAATTATAGAGGGATTTCACTGTTATGCATTATAAGTAAAATTTTTACAGCAATAATCAACAGAAGATTTTATAACTGGGCAGAAGATGAAAACAAAATTAGTAAGGAACAAGCAGGAATTAGAAGGGGATATTCGACAATAGACCACATTTTCACATTAACAACTATGATAACAAATTGCCTCTATGGCAGACGTAGAAGTAAATTTTATGTAGCATTCATAGACTATCAGAAAGCATTTGATACTGTAAATAGAGACAAATTATGGAAGATACTACAGAAACACAAAGTATCTACAAAAATGCTCAACATGTTAAAAGGTATATACAAAACAGTACAAGCTTGTGTTAAACATGTAACTGAACTAACAGATTTTTTCGAATGCCCAGCAGGAGTGAAACAAGGTTGCTTGCTGTCCCCCTTGATCTTTTCTCTATTAATTACAGAAGTGGCGGACAATGTCACAAGTAAAGGCAGACATGGTTATCAATTTCTACCAGGGGCAGCAGAGATTTACACATTGCTATTTGCAGATGACATAGCCCTGATATCATTAACACCAGCGGGTTTACAAAATCAATTAAAGAATCTACAACAAGCCTCAGATTCTATAGGTTTAACAGTAAACCTACAAAAACAAAAATAATGGTTTTTAGAAAGGGGGCTATTTGGGCAAAAAGGAGAAATGGTACTACAAAGACCAAGAACTTGAAGTAGTAAACAGTTATAAGTACTTAGGTTTCACCTTGACAACTAAACTCTCAGTAGACATTTCACTTTCTATATGCAGGTAGAGCGAAAGGCAAAATTATGGAAATAATGAAAACTATGTATAGTTTAGGACATATAGATATGGCTATTTATTTTCAAATTGTTTGACACTCAAGTTAAACCCTTACTTTTATACGCAGCAGAAGTATGGGGCCTAACTAGATATAAAGCTATAGAAAATATACACTTGTTTGCCTGTAAAAAATATGTGGTGTGGGCAAGAAAACCCAAATAATCTAATATATGGAGAGCTGGGTAGATACCCTATCTTCATAGACAGCACAATAAGGGCGATTAGGTATTGGTTTAAAATTATAAAAATGGAACCAAACAGACTCCCCAAACAAGCTATGAAAGAGAAAAGACCGAAATAAACAAAACTCAAAATTGGGCATTAGAATTAAAACCCTGTTTAGACATGCACGCTTTTCAGAAGTATGGCTAAATGAAGGGGTAGGAGATGAGAACAGATTTATTTCAGTATTAAAACAAAGAGTGATAGATTGTCACAAGCAGAACTGGCATGATAAATTAGTAAATAGTGAACGCTTTAACTACTTACCGCTCTTTCAAATCTGTACACCAAACTGAAAAATATCTTCACGACATCACAATAGCGAAATTCAGAAAAGCATTAACCAGACTACGTTAGGGGTAAACGAATTACACGTAAACAAAGTTCACAGACATGATGCAATACAACATGTCCTTTTTGAACCGACTACGTTAGGGGTAACGATTAAGTAAACAAAAGTTCACAGACATGGATGCAAATACAACATGTCCTTTTTGTCCAACAGAAGAAACCGAATTACACTTTTTTAAGATATGCCCATGTTATAGACAATTAAGGGAGAAATATATTTATAAACATTATAGAAATAAGAATTCAATTACACTAAGGAACCTATTACAAAACGAAAATATGGAAATGACGTGTGACCTAGCAATGTTTACTTTTTATGCATTAAAATACAGAGAAACACAACTATAAAACAAAGAAAAGAGGCTTGGTTTTGCTTCTGTGGATTTATAGCTGAATTTAAACTATGTCTACATGTATACATGTGTGTGTATGTGTGTGTGTGTGTGTGTATGTTTGTGTATGTTATATTATGTGTGTGTGTATGTGTGTGCATATATGTATGTATATATACATGTGTGTTATATGTGTGTATGTATGTATTTATATATATATATATATATATATGTATAATATATATATATATATATAATGGGTGTTGTGTGTATGACTATGTGAATGTTTATGTATAAAACATATGAACATGAGAAGCTAAAAACATGGACATGTGGTGATAGCATAATATAGAGAAGGTTGAATCATGGATTTAACTCGGAAGGTGTTTCTGAGTATGGAAAGTAATATGTATACCTGAATGAGTATGAAATTGTGATTGGTGTGACGATATGAACAGATTTACGAAAGAGATGTTATATGAACACAAATAAGATTATGCAAATGTACACTCAGGTGTGAAGCAGGACAAGGACCATGTACTTAATGCATGATGGAAAGATAATTATATAAAAGTGGATACAAGGGTGTAATAAGAGGGAACGTGAATGTAATATAATATGAAGGAATGGAATTATGGAAATGAATATGTTTTGAGGAAAATATGTGTAATGAATGAATATGAATGGAACTGTACAAATATGAATGGAAATAAGGGAGAATGAGGCTATTATAAATGGATGATGGAGTAGGAATACTTATAAGAACACGAACAAGGTTGTAAAATGTACACATATATATGTATTTGTGTGTATGTATGTGTGTACATGTATGTATGTATGTGTGTGTATGTATAGTGTGTGTGTATTTTGATTGTGAGGGACTGAGAGGGATTGAGCCTGATTGGATCAAGAGGTGTAGTAGAATTGAATGTATAACTAATGATATGTAATTATGCAACAGTATAGACAATTAAGGTAAATAAGAGGAATAAGTGTAATTATAATCTTAATAGACAGGAATTAAGAATGTTTGATCAAGTTAAAAGGAGCACGGAGGGAGAGGTCATGGAGGAAGCAACTGCAGAGACTGGTTAACACCATATGGGAATAAATGTGGCCACCGTGGGACTGTGCGGGGGGGGGGGGGGGGGGGGGGGTAGTCTAGGAATATGAATGGCTTAAGTTAAATGAGCATGGAAATGTGCATATAGTATTTAAAAAAAAAATCAATTGTATAAGGAAACATGTTTGGAGAGGATGGTTAGAATAAGTAAGGAAATCGGTATATACATACACATGTAAAACTACGAAATAAATACAATGGGAAACATAGATAACAACTGACCATGAAGTGTTGAAGTATACGATAAACTAGGAAATGAAAAGTAGGTCAAGAACTTAGTTCAGTAGGTCATCATGCAAATCAGCATGCAGTCGCGTGACACACTGCAGCATACATACACACAGTCCGTCTCGCCAGCTCGCGCGTTCCTTCGTTCTCTTTCGCTCTCCGCTCAGAGAGGAGGGGGGGGGGGGGGGGGTGGAGCGTGAGGCGGACGGGGCGACTGGGACGGGACGGAGGCTGGATCGTCTGCTAAGAAATGGCTGCCCATAGATCATATTATAAGAGTATGGTTTTGAACTTTTTGATTAATGATAGCTATTATATGCATTTTGATCATTTTCCGACGGTTGCTTTGAATCATTAAAGTTTGAATTTTAGGGATTCGACCATTAAGAGACTCCTCTGGCCAACAGGCAATTGAGACACATGTGTACGAGTCAAGTGTCAACAAGTGTGATACAACAGGGTCACAGGCTGAAGAAATAGGGTAAACTACAATTAAAGTGAAAATAACTGAAGGAAAGTACTAACCTGATACAGGGAAAGCGGCTAGGCTTTAGTAATTTATCCATGGGGCTGCTAAATCCAATGAATATAAACAACGCAGGTCCAGCATCACACGAACAGGACCACAGAAGAACACACACTGAGTGTCAAAGGTTAGCATGGCAGCTATTGTTGTACAGATCCAAGATTCGGGGTTTTCCTTTCCTTTGCACGGTAGAGGGCGATAATTTGGCACATGCGTAAACGTAGTAAATAAAAGATGCTCAAAATAGTACGGCTTTCCGGAGAATTATATGACGCAGGTGTAGTAAGGATTCCACTGTATACATACGAAAATACGACGAGGGAAATGAAATAGATAACGTGTTTTGCATGCTAGTATCAACAGCATTCATATCATGAGTTTTAAAATAATAATATATTATGTTCATAAGGAAGAACGTACTAAGAAGTATTTATGTATAATTAAGATAGAATTCTGCATGTACATACTGTCATGGAAGAATGTTTTGTTGCAGTTATGGAAAATTTTGTTCTAACTATATAAAATTGATTTTTTTCTTGTTGCGTACTCATGTGAATAGGCTGATGGCCTCACATTAAAGTCACAAGTCACGAGTCTCTCTCTCTCTCTCTCTCTCTCTCTCTCTCTCTCTCTCTCTCTCTCTCTCTCTCTCTCTCTCTCTTCACACATCCTGTAGGTAACAAATCTCTGCTCACCGCTCAGCAAGCATGTGTGCTGCCCGATTTTCTTGAACAGGTGCGTGCCATAGACATAAGGAGTCAATGCAAAATACATCACATATACTTCTCATAATAAACAAGCGCATCTAACTATGAAGCAGCACAGAGGACCTTATGAAGATCTGCTGGCATAAGAAAAGAACATCATGCTGGCATGACCATCTAGCTAGACACAGTGGCCTTGCAAAAAAACAATCCTCCGGGCACTGCTGAGGAAGGGAGACGGAAGGGGAGACAGAAAAACGACAGACTGACAACATTGCAAAGTAGACAGAGAAATCATTTACAACAACCCAAGCACTGGGAGACCACAGACAGAACAGAAGGAATCTGACAAACCATTGATCAGTTAGGAGCATGGGGGAACAAGAAGAAAAGGTTAGGTTTTTCGCACTGTTTTCCTACTTGTCCAACATTGTCCTTTTCATACTGTTTTCCTACTTGTCCAACATGGTCCTTTTCCTACTGTTTTCCTACTTGTCCAACATGGTCCTTTTCCTACTGTTTTCCTACTTGTCCAACATGGTCCTTTTCCTACTGTTTTCCTACTTGTCCAACACGGTCCTTTTCCTACTGTTTTCTTGTTCAACATGGTCCTTTTCCTACTGTTTTCTTACTTGTCCAACATGGTCCTTTTCTACTGTTTTCTTGTTCAACTTGCCCTTTTCTACTGTTTTCTTGTTCAGCATGATCCTCTTGTTACTGTTTTCCTACTTGTCCAACATGATCCCTTTTCTACTGTATTCTTACTTGTTCAACATGGTCGTTTTCCTGCTTTTTTTTTTTTTTTTTTTTTTTTTTTTGCTCAACATGGTCGTTTTCCTACTGTCTTCTTGTTCAACACAGTCCTTTTCCTACTGTTTTCTTACTGGTATAACATGGTCCTTTTACTACTGTTTCCCTACTTTTCCAACATGGTCCTTTTTCTACTGTTTTGCTACTTGTTAAACATGGGCCTTTTCCTGTTGTTTTCTTGTTCAACATGGTCCTTTTCCTACTGTTTTCCTACTTGCCAACCATGGTCCTTTTCCTGTTGTTTTCTTGTTCAACATGCTCCTTTTCCTACTGTTTTCTGACTTGTTCAACATGGTCTTTTCCTACTGTTTTCTGACTTGTTCAACATGGTCTTTTCCTACTGTTTTCTGACTTGTTCAACATGGTCCTTTTCCTACTGTTTTCCTACTTGTCAGCCATGGTCCTTTTCCTGTTGTTTTCTTGTTCAACATGGTCCTTTTCCTACTGTTTTCTGACTTGTTCAACATGCTCCTTTTCCTACTGTTTTCCTACTTGTCAACCATGGTCCTTTTCCTGTTGTTTTCTTGTTCAACATGCTCCTTTTCCTACTGTTTTCTGACTTGTTCAACATGGTCTTTTCCTACTGTTTTCTGATTTGTTCAACATGGTCTTATCCTACTGTTTTCTGACTTGTTCAACATGGTCTTTTCCTACTGTTTTCTTGTTCAACGTGGCCTTTTTTCTACTGTTTTCTTGTACAACATGGTCCTTTTTCTACTGTTTTATTACTTGTTCACCATGTCCTTTTCCTGCTGTTTTCTTGTTCAAAGTGGTCCTTTTCCTACTCTTTTCTTGTTCAAGGTGGTGTTTTTCTGACTTTTTTTTTGTTCACCGTGCTCCTTTTTTACTGTTTTTTTTTTTATGTTCACCATGGTCCCCTTCCTACTGTTTTCTAACTTTTTCAACATGGTCCTTTTCCTACTGTTTTCTTACTTGTTCAACATGGTCCTTTTCCTACTGGTTTCCTACTTGTGCAACATGGTCCTTTTCCCACTGTTTTCCTACTAGCGCAACATGGTCCTGTTCTACTGTTTTCTTGTTCAACGTGGTTCTTTTCCTACTGTTTTCTTACCTGTCCAGCAAAGTTCTACAAGCTTTTTACTTGTCCAACATGGTCCTTTTCCTACTGTTTTTTATTTGTGCAACATTGTCCTTTTCTTACTGTTTTCCTACTAGTCATTTTTATACTGTTTTCTTGTCCAACATTGTCCTTTTCTTACCGTTTTCCTACTTGTTCACCATAGTCCTTTTCTTACTGTTTTCCTACGAGTCGTTGTTCTACTGTTTTCTTGTCCGACATGGTCCTTTTCTTACCGTTTTCCTACTTGTTCACCATAGTCCTTTCCTTACTGTTTTCTTGTTCAAAATAGTCCTTTTCCAACTTTTTTTTTCCAACGTGGTCCTTTTCTTACTGTTTTCTTGTGCAACATGGTCATTTTCCTACTGTTTTCTTGTGCAACATGGTCATTTTCCTACTGTTTTCTTACTTGTTCAACATGGTCCCTTTCCTACTGTTTTCTTGTTCAACAAGGTCCTTTTCCTACTGTTTTCTTACGTGTTCACCATGGTCCATTTCCTACCTTTTTTTTTTTGTTATTGTTCAACATGGTCTTTTTCCTATTGTTTTCTTGTTGACCATGGTCCTTTTCCTATTGTTTTCGTGTTCAACATGGTCCTTTTCCTACTGTTTTCTTGTTCAACATGGTCCTTTTCCTACTGTTTTCTTGTTCAACATGGTCCTTTTTCTATTGTTTTCGTGTTCAACATGGTCCTTTTCCTATTGTTTTCGTGTTCAACATGGTCCTTTTCCTACTGTTTTCTTGTTCAACATGGTCCTTTTCCTACTGTTTTCTTGCTTGTCCAACTTGGTTTTTGTCTTACTGTTTGTTTTTTTTTTGTTCAACATGATCCTTTTCCTACTGTTTTCCTACTTCTTCAACATGGTCCTTTTCCTACTATTTTCCTATTTGTTCAACATGGTCCTTTTCCTACTGTTTTCTTACGTTGTCCAACATGCTGCTGTTTTGCTTCCCTTTAGGAGCCCAGTAGAAGGGTTCAGCAATATGCAGACAAGAAAGATATTGCTTACGGGCTAAGAAGGAGGGGAGGACGGAGGAATAGCATACGGGACCCACTTTTTTGTGTGCTCGGTTAGCACCAAAATCGCTGTCAGATATTTTGAGTTCCAATCCTGCTGGTGCCAAGGGTTAATCCGCATTGTTTGCCGCTACCCTTACCGTACTCTCCTAATTCAAAGAAAATTATGTAAGGTAGGCCTTTTTCCGCCTCCACCACTTCCTCACCTCTCCCCCACACCTTAACTTTCCTATAATTCACGTCTTTGATAGTACCGTTGGTGGGGGCAGACAACCCCTGACGTATTACTGATACGCGACTGATAGCCAATGCTTATCTCCACACAGTTCGAGTTGTAAAGCCAATGAAAAAATAGTCGAAGAGATGGCGAACCCAAGCATGCGATCATGGCTCCTCCGAGCTGTCCTGTCACACTGTATGGTAGCGCTCTACAATGTCTAAACCTCTAAAAGCTGTAGCGAAATGCAGTGATACTTGTTACCTACAACAGTTTAGGATGGTAGGTAATATGACATAGAGTAGCCTTGAAAGAAAACTCAGACGCCTTGGTGCAGCGGTTAGAGTCGCAAGCTCATGGTGAAGAGGTCGTGGGAGTTCAAGTTCCATTTATGGCAATTTTGCGAGATTTGTTTCTTGCCCTGGCCGACTCCTACAATGGGCTCACATGTAAAGACTGGAAACACGGTCAAAATTCGTCTACTGAATGGATGTGTTTCTGGGAATTGTTTTCTAGCCTGAGACTACAAGCATTTATGTCTCTCAGGACTAGTCGAGCTGTGATAATATTATGAAAGGAAGAGGAGAAAACAACCTTATCGTGAAGTTCTGCGACATTTTGAGTTTAATTCTTTTACCCATTTCGGGCAGTGGAGGACAACAACAGGATAACGTCTGACAAACATTTGTTTTCGAGTGTGAAATGCACTTACACACACCAAAAGCTAATCTTCTTTTCTTTTCTTCCTCCTCCTCCTCCTTTTCTTCTGTTTCTTCTGATATTTCTTTTTCTTCGTGATCTTCTTTCTTTCTTTCTTTCTTCTTCCTCTTCCTCTTCTTCTTCTTCTTCTTCCTCTTCCTCTTCTTCCTCTTCCTCTTCTCTTCTTCTTCTTCTTCTTCTTCTTCTTCTTCTTCTTCTTCTTCCTCCTCCTCCTCTTCTTCTTCTTCTTCTCCTTCTTCTTTTCTTCTTCTTCTTCTTCTTCTCCTTCTTCTTTTCTTCTTCTTCTTCTTCTTCTTCTTCTCCTCTTAACAGCGAAAGAATAATCGGGGCACCACACTGAACAACAGTTCACCAGGTTCCTCCAGATCTGTGGGTTGTGTGCCGAGGCCTGGGTCTCCGCCGATGTTTTCCCAGTCCACTCTGCGGTGTTGTTAGTTCATTGTTTTCTGTCTTCCCTTGCGTCTCCCTCCTTCAACAGCTCCTTGAAAGATTGTTTTAGGAAGGCCATTGCAACTTGTTATATGGCTATACCAACGTCATTTTCTTTTCCGGACTTCCTAGGGTCCCTTGTGCTACCCGGTTGCTTGATGCGCCTGTTGATCGCTGTTATCAGTGTATTGGTCCCTTGTGCTACCCGGTTGCTTGATGCGCCTGTTGATCGCTGTTATCAGTGTATTTGATTTTCAGTATCTTGCGATAATATCACTTTCATATATTTTCTTTTTATTTATTTGTTCGTGTGTTTTCTTCTTCTTCTGTATCAATGGTTATTTATTTTTATATTTTCTTTCTATTTATTTGTTCGTGTTTTCTTCTTTTTCTGTATCAATGGTTGTTTATTTATTCGTGTGTTTTCTTCTTCAACTGTATCAATGGAGTTGTTAGCTTTTTACTAACTTTCATTTCCATTCCTTTCCACCGACTTCTTCTTCTTCTTCTTCTTTTCTTCTTCTTCTTTTCCTTACTATTACTATTACTACTGCTGCTGCTGCTGATGCTGGTTTTGGCGCTGCTGCTACTACTACCACTTCTAACACAACTGCTACTTCTGTAACTCGTACAACTGCTACTGTCATGGTATTATTGATTGTTAATTTGATCTTTGTCAGTAGTAGTAGTAGTAGTAGTAGTAGCAGCAGCAGCAGTGGCAGTAAAATGATGATGATGATGATGACGATGATGATGATGATGATGATGATGATGATGATGATGATGATGTCTGTTGGTTATGGTGGTGGTGGTGGTAATGGTGGCTTTGAACGGGAGATCCAGGACCTTAGCAGGGTCGGTATGGCTGGCGACAGGGCATCCAGGATATCAGGCAGGTCGTGGACGGAAGATCGTGCAAAAACAGCATGGAATCACGGCAAAAGAAAGAGCACGGCAGACAACAAGTTCAAATGAACTAGGAAAAGCATTATCAAGGAGCAGCAGAAAAGATGGCTTGAGCAGCACCCAGACTTCAACAAGAAGAATGCATACTACCTGCTGCCCAGACCAGACCAAGTGAGCATTGTAAGACTGAGCACAGGGCTCTCCAGACTGTAACATCACAGGTTCACAAAATTCCACGTTGGCGAGTCTTCAAGGTGCCCATGCGGTACGGCCCCAATGACTGTGGAACACTTCCTGCATGACTGTCCAACACATCAAAAACTAAGAGCAGAGACCTGGCCTGCCAACACATCGACGAGGGAGAAGCTCTATGGAATTCTGGAGGGCCTCCGCCGCAGGGTACAACAGCCTTCGTCAGTGCCTCTGGGGTTCCTGTCTGAGTGTATGAAGAAGAAGAAGAAGAAATGGAGATAAGCGATGAGTGGTTAAAAAGCCAGCGTTAGTCCAAAGTTGTGTTGATTAAACGGCCTGGTGGGTAAGTGGGGGGGGGGGGGGGGGAGGGGGGTAAGTAGGGGGAGGAGGGGGGGGGGAGTCTGCTGCAAGCTGCGAAAAACACAGCTGAATCAATACGTGACAACAGCTGGTCTTGGCCCTACCTGCTGACAATAGCGCCTTACTGCCGCGCTGCCTGTCGCCTTGTCAACAGCCCGAGAGCGAGGGAGGAAGGCAGAGAAGTGGGAGTGGGGAGGGAGGTATGCAGGGGATGTAGACGTGGGGAGGAGGAGGAGGCAAGTGAGGAAATGTGCCACCTGTTGATATGTGTGTTAAGTATGACACGAATTTGTGTATCCTATTTGACCTGAATGAGATTTTTTTTGTTTTAATTGTGGCAGTATGATATCGAATCACTTGGAATTAAGGATCCGTTTATACATGAATTCATAGAGAAACAAGAAGAGACAGTTAATATCTTCGTTCTACCTCACCACATCTTATTTTGCACGAAAACCCCCCTTTTCACAATCAAATCTCGTCCATCTCATACTACTTTTTGCCAAAATTAACACCTTTTTCTACAATCAAACTTAACATGCAAAACCTCCAAAAATCGAAGTAATCGTTATTTTAAAATGGGGGGTTTCGGGCAAAACAAAAACGGGTGATTTAGAACTTAGATAATTTTTATCTCTCTCCATAGCATAAAATCATTATTAAAAAGTGCAAAACTCTTCGCATCTGGCCACATTACCGATCACCTCCGGGTCTAACTTGAGACCCTATGGCGCCCTGGGGCCCCAAGCCAGACCCAGAGGGTCACGCATAATGTGGCCAAGATGTGAAGAGTTTTGGGAATATGCCTCTAATAGTGGTATTTTCTTATACTTGGTTGTCTACTTTCAATTTGCCTAATTTGGGCAATTCTCTCAATTGAATGTCAGTTCGTAAGTAAGTTTGTCTCTTAGTGCGCCTTGGTAATATGGCTGATGGGGTTTTAACAGTTCAAAATCTAGAGGGATGCAAAATCTGTTTTTAAATGCTCGCGCTATTGCCTGGTCTCCCTCGTCTTCCTTTGCATCTGCAGCATTAAGCCTGTGCTTAAGACCGTTTGGGCTCTGGATCCCCTGAAAGATTTTGTCTTTCCTTTCTGTTCTGGGTAGCCACAGATCAGAATAGAGATTAAAAATGTCTGCGCTACTCAGTGAGAAAACTTCTCTACCTTCCAGTTTAATTACCATATTTTTAATGATGGCCCTGCCCAGGTTAGCAACGACAGTAGCATTAGGATCCGCCGACTCAATATCTATTTTGAATGACAGCCTGGCAGTGCCTGGCATTATAACATCGTCAGCCCCGAGGTCACTAAATCTTACTGTTAACATTTCATTGGGCTCAATTGTTGATGGATTATTTACAACGCGCACAGTCTGTCTTATGCCTTTTATGCCGTGGGGCTCCTTCGCTTTTCTGAATGGATCAAGGTCGCAACCGTATGGGTTCATTTTTTATAAAACAAAAAATAATAAATATATAAATATGTCTGGTGAGGGCGATTATGACGCGCTTAGTCCTATTGAAGAAGATGAAGATGAAGAAAGAGAGCCGAGTCCTTCATTGCAAGATGAACTTGAAGAAGCACGTTCTTTACTCCCTAGACAGCCTCAAGATGTAGGTTCTTCACTCCTTAGTGCTCGTCAAGAACTTTTAGGAGTAGGCTCTTCACTCCCTAGACAGCGTCACGAACTATTGCGACAACGAATTGAATTATTCTATAGAAGTATAGGACGGGAGCTGCCAGAAATACTTGATCTTAACGATTTTGAGATGGGAAAAGGGGGCGGAGACGAGGAAGGTCATTTGTTTATAAAATATATGAAGGGCAATAAACAAATGCGTAAACAAGTTACTGATAGCCGGGACCCCTCCGAGTTTTTAACTCTGGGCTCACTTGGGGAGATTCCTATTCGGATCAGAAGGCGATTAAATATTGCAGATCCAAGGAAGTCTGCTCTAAGGTCTAAGGCTGTTAGTGCTTTACAGAACGCGGAGCAAAGGTTGCCAACACAATCTGAAATACAAAACATCCCTCTTCACGAATTAAGTCAAAGAGCAGATGAACTAATAGCAGAAATAGAGACGAGTTTTAATGAAGAAACAATTGCCGGTTCTCAATTGCCTAGTCAAAGAGAAGGTGAGCTGAGTCCTGATGAAGAAGCGGCTTTAAAAACAATTGTAGATCCTTCATTGCTTGAGCGCGAAAACGAGGCTCTTAAAGCTAGAATCGAGGATCTTGAAGATGAACTGCGCGACCTCGGGTCTGTTAAGTCTGCTTTAACAACTACAAACGAAGAACAAAAAACAATTTGAGAAAATTTAATGAGCTAGAGAGAGAGATAGAAGAAGAAAAAAATAAACTGGCTGATGCAGATGATAACAATTTAGGAGTAGAAGAAAAGGCTAGAATACAGGCGAAAATACAGAATTTAAGGATAGAAAAGGTAAACAGGTTATCGGCGTTGTATATTAACAGAGAAAAAATAGATACTCAAATAAGCAGAATCAGAGAAACTATAAACAAAATGATTTATGAAAATACTACGTTAGCCGAAAGAATAAGGACTCTGTTCAGAGAGCAGGGGATTACAATAGTTAGTATATTGACAGCTGTTGGGTTTGCTATCTCTACACTGGTTTATGCATTAACCGGCAGTGCGCCAACAGGGCCAGTAGCGCCTCCAACGCCTCAGCCTGGTAAAAGTTGGATTAGAAAACAACTGCACCATCTAGCAAACCTATCAAAGAAATTAGCTGTCAAGGCGCTTGATGTTCTGCCTGGCATAATAGGCAGTGTTGTTAGTTGGGTTTTGTCTACCATAGGCAAAGTGGCCGGTTATATGGCTGACCATCTGTGGACGTTAGGAGTGCTGGCTGCTGGTTTAATTTTTAGTGAAATAAAGTATGGCTAATCCAGTAAAAGTTAAAAACACAACAAGGGCTGTCTTTTCGCTAGTGTGTCTGTCGGGGTGAGGTACATCAACAGGCGGGGGGTCGCTTTCTGGGCTGCTTATAACTGGCGGTGGGGGGTCGCTTTCTGCAGGTTCAGGGCTAGATACTTTTTTTAAAATGGCTGGCGCGGGCCTTGTGTTTAAGCCTTGATTGTGTCCTAAGTTTTGGTCGTCTCCGGCTATGAGGATTTCATTATTATAATTCTGTATCATGCCAATCTGTAGTCTGAGGTCAGAAGGCGGCATGTATAATCCATGACCTACAACAAAGTCAACCTTTGACCTAGCATGTGAAAGAACGTTTTGGTACCTTTGTATGCTGGAAGGCAAATCAACAGCAGAGTTAATAGCATCTTCTAAATTGGCTAGAAATTGTTTTCTGGCGTCAAAGCCTGTAGATTGATCCACTATGCTAGACTTGGTCTGTGCTTGCGCCCCTAATAGACACCAAACGTACGTGCGTATGGAGTCATTAAGTCTTTGCACTCCTGGCATTGTTAGGCCTTTACTTTCATCTAAGATAAATGTTGCCCAAGCATTGGGGTGTTTTTGTTCTATTGATCCCAATCTAACTTGGGAGTTTGGCTTAAAAAGGTGTGGCCGGGCCAGTAGTCAAAATTATATTCTCTACGCTGACCCCACAAATACAATGTGCCCAACCCGTGATTGTGGTCTAACTTTTGTCTAAAGTTATTTGAAGGGTTAATGTTAAATTCATTGCAGCTTCTTTCATATGCATTCTTGTCCATTGGGCTGTTAAATGGATTAAACGCGTTGTCGTTGGGGAGGGGTACTTGTAGTTCAGTTAGTATGCGTCTATACTGATAATAAACATGAAAGTTATATACTGACCTTACTAAGAGATTGGGGTGGTATAAATGGTTTGCATATGAAACACCGCAGCCAGTAGTTGAGCAGTAAATGGCAAAATTTAACTGATTCTGGTAAAAAGCCATAGGGTTGGATGACCATGCTGATGGCACTCTATCACTCTTTATTGGAGGATTTAAATATCTAGTTAGTGGGTTTACAAGTCTGACTAGAAAGCCATATGATTCATCCACTGCGATGGTTAGGCTACTAAAGTCCAAAGATTTGGGCTCATAACCCCCCCCCCCCCCCCCCCCCCCTACATCGTAAGTAGCACTTTCATTATATTTAAAAGGTTCCATTTTTAAATAGATTTTTTTAAAAGGATTTAAAAAGGATGTTCCTTTATATAACTAAACAAAACATAAGTGTGTTCTTAAAGTATCCAATTAACAATAGGCGCGGTAATAGTAGGGTTGCTCTTAGAAAAATTGGTTTTAAAGTTAAGTGGTTTAATATATCTGAAGAAGCTCAGAATAACTGGATTAATATTAGTAATGAAGAGGGCAATCAAATAACTCATGAAAAAATACCAGAAGGCTATTACAGCTTTTGTTCTTTAAAAGAAGTATTTATCGAATTAGGCATATTGCTAAAAATTAACGAAGCAAACCTCAGAATTACGATGCACTTTCCACTAGAAGAAAAAAGAGAATACACTTTTCCTAAAGGCCTTGCTAGAATCTTGGGTTTCCACAGTACTAGCAGATCTTATAAATTTAGTACAAGAGAAAACATCTATCAATTTGAAGGTAATGAACCGTGTGATTTTCTCGTTAACCCGATGTTGTATGTTCATTTACGAGAGTTAAAAACAAGTACTAATTTATTTGATGGCAATCCATCTACAGTTCTAGGGGTACTGCCATCAATTAAGGCGGGGTTTTGCGATTATCAGTTAAGCACATTTGGTGAAGACAGCCGGTTTAAAGAATTAGTTGAGGGGTCTATAAATTCAGTGTGTGTAAAAATAACTAACCAAGATGGAAGGCCGGTTGTTTGTTCTGATTTGTTAGTAGTGCTGGAAGTAGAAGAGTGTACTGTAAACCATTAGATTTTATGCTATGGAGAGAGATAAAAATTATCTAAGTTCTAAATCACCCGTTTTTGTTTTGCCTGAAACCCCCCATTTTAAAATAACGATTACTTCGATTTTTGGAGGTTTTGCATGTTAAGTTTGATTGTAGAAAAAGGTGTTAATTTTGGCAAAAAGTAGTATGAGATGGACGAGATTTGATTGTGAAAAGGGGGGTTTTCGTGCAAGATAAGATGTGGTGAGGTAGAACGAAGATATTAACTGTCTCTCAAGAACACATGTGTTTACTTGCACATTTCTTTCATTGGCGAATAGATTGTTTATGCTTTTTTTTCAGACTGTTTATTATCTGTACTCTATTATTCCTTTCATTTATAGTTATAGTGAACGCAGGTTTTTTTAGTACATGCCAAGAGGAGTGCTAATCAAAATTGATTTGGAACTTTGTAATACTTCAACGGTATATACTGACATCTTCAGTTTTGTAGGACGGGACAACTCAACACAAAATGTACTTCACCTTCTGTCTCTTCTCTGCAAAGCTAGCAGAGTAAATCTAAGAGAGAGAGGACAGAGAGAGAGAGAGAGAGGGGGGGGGTCAACTTCCATTAACACCTGGAAAAAAACAGAAAGAAAAAGGATATTGAGGAAAGAATTCCTCACTAAACGGTAACAGAATGAAGGGAAGAAAAAAGGTACATTCATATTGCATGAGCGCGGACGGACGGACGGACACACACACACACACACACACACACACACACACACACACACACACACACACACACACCAGGAAATGATGGTTCAACAATTCATGTTACAATTCTGGGGAAAAAATTAAAGCAGTAATTGAAAACTGAGAAGATGAAAAGGTCTCATTCTCGGTCAAAAAAAAAAAAAAAAAAAAATCATTAGTCTGATGCACAAATTGGAAAAACTGACAAAAGTGGCCGATCTAATTCAAGACCAATTACCTTAACTAATACTGATTTCAAAATCATGACATAGCCACTAGCAATTAGACTCCAGAGATTCGTGAAAACAAAATCTATTGTAAATGAAGACTAAGCCAGTTTTATTAGAAATCATCGTACAGTCATCCACCTGAGGCTGCTTGATGACGTCACGTAGCACTTGAACAAGACGGGTTCAATAACTGCTTTGGAAATTTTCTAAGACATTGATACAGCTTGGGGTCATATTATATCAGCCAAATATCAATTGTGATGCAAAACACAAAAAAATCTGTGATCACAATGAGGGATGGATGTTAGATTGTTTTCCAACTGAAACAGCTGCATCAAGAATGACAGTTCAGCTCCTTACTTTGCGTAATTGCAGAAGAGCTACTTGTGCTTAAACGAAGGCAAAACCTAAACACTAAATGAATTGGAATCAAACAAGACGTCACTATAGTACAGATATTTCCTCTCATCAGCACTCCCCTATAAGCTGTAAACAATCACACTTTGTTCGTGGAGAACGTCATCCATTTCCAGATCTCTGCGACAGCAAACTGGTGGAGACTGACAAAAAGTGTTTGAATAATGTAGTGACTGAGCAAGATCGAAATTCATAACTTTGCTTAATGTAACCACATGATAATCAGAGGCGAGTTTTAATTGACAGTGAACATTACAAACATTAACACATGTCTGGTACTCAACCAGAGAAAGGGTGAGCGTATGCAGAACTCGCACTTGCAATATAAAATAGTATCATACAGACTGGTTGGATGAGAGAAGTGTACACAGGCTGGTCGGGAGGGGTATAACATGCCCTTGACTAGTTTCAAGTTCGGGGTTAATGTAGCCAACGCTACTTCATACCGGGGTGTAAACTAGACAAAGGGTAGAACTCAGCCTGTTACACCGGTATGTGCGTCAGTTGGTCTATCTTCGCGGTGGTTAGCATTGCTCTACTCAGTCACAATGGCGATGGTCACGCATGAACCCCCAGCAACACGTTGTTATCACCGTCCGCTGGGTGAAAGAATCCCCCAAAGTCCACGCTGATTGAGCCACGAATCGCGGAGTAAGCATGCTGTGCACTGCAGGTCCCGCCAAGGTCCTCCATCTTCTGTCTGTCTGTGTTCTTGAAACTCGGTGAAAGCGGATGTGACATGAAGCATTGAGAAATCCACAAATCTGTGAAAGAAAACACACTGCTCTCTTTCACAATACCTGTGTCCACATACTTCTACTGAAGTGGTAGCATTCTGAATGCGCAGAAAATGGTGGTAGGCCTACTGAGGCCGTTGGCGTAAGATTACATTGAAACGGTTCACCAACTATCTTTTTTTTATTCATTGCTCGTCGGGCATCAATGCCCGGACTTTCTATAGGCGTTAGAGTTGTAAAGGGCGAGTACACGCCTGTGGTGGAGTGCGAACTTGTTGGACTGGTTGGTGTTCGTGTGAACGGAGTGAAAACGTGCCAAAGAAATCGTTATCCAGCAACGACGTCTTAGACTTCATCCAGTGTCGTTTGAAAGGTGGAGTGGCTTGCACCTGGAAGCACGACGTGGTGAAGGAAAAGCAGTAAAGGACTAGTATAGAGGCCCGCCTGTGTCACTGAAACCTGGAGGAAATCGTGAAGGATCGACATATCACTGACTGAATAATTGAGGCTTGGACTTTTTTTTCCTTTTCTTTTCTTTTGTTCCGACGATCTGGAGGAAGAACAAGACATCGACCGTCATGTCGGCATTTAGCAGCCGGACCACAGCTTATAAAATAGCAGTGGGGTTGTTGTTTCTAACGACTGCAGTGTATATTGCAGGGGTGGGGGCTCCGTACTGGGCCTCTGCCGAGTCCACTCCACAGGATGTCCAAGGCTACACTTTCAGTTACCACTACTACGAAGGTCTATGGATGGTGTGTATCAATGCTGACATAGACATTGCGTCTGCCACCGGATGTGGAAATTACGGAATTTCTGGATTACGTGAGTACCTTGGAGTATTCTTTGGTCATTTATTTTTAATTGAAATAACATTTTGGCAGTATATGTGATCGAAGTGATGTTAATCTGTGTTCAGTGACAATTCAGTGTCCACCCAAACTAAAGAGAATTAAATTGGATCGTTTCCCACTCAGATTACTTTTAAAAAAAAAATTTCATTGTTCTTTTAACATTATAGTTGAAAGATACTAATTCTAACGTCCCTCAATCTATTCTGCAGATTTGCGTACGTTTTCCTATGGATCTATTTATAGATGAATTTATCTGCCTCTGTTTATATAATAAGATAAGGTCACTTAATGTCGCTTATAGCCCAGCCGACCGCAAAGGGCCATATCAGGGCTGGCACCGCGTTGAGGTTAACTAACTCACAAGTCATTCATTCACACAACCCTTTAAAATACATCTAAAAACAGTGTAGAAGTTCAGGATAATGGAGATTACGACCAGCTACCGCCTCAAAGCTGACAGCGAATCAGACAAAATCAGAACGTTCTTGTCTGTAGATTGAGAGATTATCATCAATGCTAGAACCAGAGCTGTAAGTTCAGCAGAGTAAACAGAAGCATCTGATGGAATATGTTCTAATAATACTTGAGAAGGAGCACCAGGGCAATAGGCTGCACAGGCCACTCCATTTTCAGACTTTGAACCATCAGTAAATATTTTCTGAAAGGATGGGAATTTTGAACAGAGATCGGCGAACAATGCATTGTATGCCTGAGAACTGGTGGATTCTTTGCGAAAAGCAGCAAGATCAGAGTGGTAAGATCATAGATAAGTAATACTAACTAATTTGTCTTTCTCCCTATCCGCTGCCTCCGCCCCCCCCCCCCCCCCCCCCCCTTCTCCGTCCTCTCCCATCCCCTTCTACTCCCTGCACCCCCCCCCTCCCCATCTCTTCTCCACTTTTCGTTCCCTGTACCCCGACCGCCATACCCCTTCCTCCCCACCCCCTACCCTTCAAACTGCCTCCTCAACCGTGCATCTCCTCACCTGCCATCCCTCTCATTCATCCTTTACTCCCCCCCCCCCCCCCCTCCTAGTGCCCCAAATAATTTCTACCTTCCCCTTTGAAACTCTCGCCCTATACCCGATCACCCGTCCTTTTTTATTCTCTCTCCTGTCTCCCCACCCTCCCCCACCCCAACCCCTTCCACACGCACTCGCTTTCCTCCCATCTCCTATTCTTGATCGAGAACCATCCCTTTGGTTTGTTCTTAAACGGTTCATTTCTCAGCAGTGCACACAAACGGAGAGACATGTACCATTTAAGAACAAACCATCGACAGACAGCCGACTTGACTCCTGACATAGTTTGTCTGTCTGTCTGTCTGTCTCTCTCTCTCTCTCTCTCTCTCTCTCTCTCTCTCTCTCTCTCTCTCTCTCTGTGGGGATGGGGGGGGGGGGGGGGGGAGAGGGGTTGTGCCATTAGAAAATGCGTCTAATGAGACGATCACATAAGTGTTTCTTTCTTGAGGTGCTCAGTATACAAATGAGCACCATACCACATTTACACGACAGAAAAGCGGACAAAAAGTTCGGATTTCTCCACCACCAACCTCTCCCCCCCCCACCCCCCACCCCGTTTTCCTGTCCTCCATCCCCCACCCCCACCCCTAGCCCCCCCCCCCCTCCCGATTCCCCTCACCCCTTCTCTTCTGTCCTAGTCCTTCCCTCTCTCGACTGCCCCACCTCTTCACTCATCCGCCCACCTCCTCTTTCCCCGTCATATTTCAACACCTCCACCGCGTGTGTCCCCCTCCTCATTTCCACCTCCCCCTATTCCCTCTCCTCTCCCTCTGTCTTGATATACTATGTCATCTACTGCACATTCGTTTCCCACAACTAATCAAAGGAAGGCGTGCGCGCGCGCGCGCGCACACAAACACACACACACACACACACACACACACACACACACACACACACACACACACACACACACATGCTTGCGTGCATACGTACACACACAGAGGTGTGCACGTACACGCACACAGACGCGCACGAGCGCGCGGGCACACACACACACACACACACACACGCACGCACGCACGCACGCACGCGCACGCACGCACGCACGCACGCACACACACACACTCTCACACGCGCGCACACACACACACACACACACACACACACACACACACACACACACACACTTGCGTCTACACCCAAATACACAGGCACACATACGTATACAGACATATGCACAGTGCACATATATGCGCAGATGCGTGCGTGCAGGAGCATGCTTACACAAGCTCACGGACCACACTCACGCATATGCATACACATCTGCACACACACACACACACACACACACACACACACACATACACACACACATACACACACACACACACACACACACACACACACACACACACACACACACACGCATGCTCGGCTGCACCCACACTCACACACACAGTGCACACATATGCACACACATACGCACACACGTACACGCACATACACATATGCACATGCACACGCGCATTGCATACACTGGTATATACGCATGGGCCGGTGTCCACATGCGCATGCAAACATGTACACACCCACGTGTAACTCACCACACGTACATACAATGATAAATATGGCACAGCCAATTTTAGATAGATACCCAAGGTCTGACCAGCGCTCTGGGCGATGTGTAGGTCAGACATCCGCTGAGTCGTAGCACTGAGACCCTCTTCATAAATTCTCTCATCTGAGTCATTACTTCGTTTATCCATCAGCTTTAGATCATGCGCGGTGTGGTCTCGAAACGTAGCGGACGCTGTGTAGCGAATATGGATTAGTCCGCACGTAGTGACACCACCTTGATGACATTGAAACTGATCTCCCCATATCATCAACACCTCCTTTCCTCTACCACCCACCCCTTCCTCTTCCCTCCCCCCCCCCCTCCCCTCTCCATTCCCATGGAACCGCAATATAATTCCAATTTCGCGACACCCTGGCGCAAAAGCGATTCACTCTTGACGTGTCCAATATCTTGGTGCGTCACCACGTCGGATTCGGAGCTCAAAGACAAACTGTGGATATGTATAATATATATGGAGCCGAGCGACAAAGACCGGCCACAGTCAGTCACAGATAGACAACGCTCTGTGTATATAAGAAGAAAGATACTTGGATGCGGAGGAGGGGAGGGGGGGGGGGGGGGCACGGGAGTGGTGTAAGAGACGGAAAATGAAACTAAGAAAGAGGGGGTTGAAAGCGTGATTATGAATCTCTTCCCTGAGCAGCATATGGGGGCCATCGAATTCTGTTTTGAAAACGACTTCAAAATATCGCCTGTGTAGCAGCATATATTATTATCGTCCACGACAGTTTATGCTGTCGTCCACGGTACATGTTGTCACTGGCACATATTGTCGCCAGTAGAATTGGTGGCCGGCGACCTATCTGCCGAGTCTCATGGCATGTTCTGTCACTCGTCTAAATAGCAAACAATTCAGGTGGAGGGTGATAATGACATTGATGGTGGTGGTGGTGATGATGATGATGATGATGATGATGATGATGATAAGGAATCAGAGGTGGTTGGGGTTTGTTGATGATAATAGTATATGTCGGTGAGTGGGTGGGTGTTAAGCGTAACCCATGTTCCCAAAGTTCATGCGCTCAGTAGTTCTTTGCATGGCACATGAAGTTGAGAAAGGCAAAGTTCAAGCAACGCATTTGCTAATTCAGCTTCTGTGCACATCATCTCCAATGAAAACAGATCAATACTGGCAAACAGAATTGTAGATGGAAAGAAGCTATATATATTAGAGACCGAGTTGCTTTAACGTTGTGTGAATGAGGTCGAGTTATCACGCGGACTCATGGGAGCGCACGTCGCATACATTTCATTGGGTTGGTGATAGATTATATTGTTGTTTTGTTTTCTGCAGCAGCTGATCTTGTTATCGGTCTCATGCTGCGTGTTTGTCTTTCTGGTAGTGACAGGTTTGACTGGGTTGGTGATGACTGATGATGGTATTGTTGTCCTTCCCTCAGCTGGCTGGTTCCACGCCGTTCGAGCATTGGAGGCAGCGGGTCTGTGTGGACTGGTCATCGCCTGTATCTACGCCCTGGCCACCAACTGCTGCCGGACCTTCCCTGGACCCCGCACCAGAACCCTTGAGATCCTCGCCGCTGTGTCAGGTAACAGGAAGTAGACAGTGCCGTTGATGTTGTTGTTGCTGTTGTTAATTATTGCTACCGTGCGTCCCCCTCCCCCCTCCTCTCCCCATCCATCAGACTAAGAGTTATTGCAATCCAAGCCGGACTGTCAGGAAACATGGTGTGGACAGTATAGCTGATGATGATGTTGGTGGTGGTGGTGGTGTAGCTGTTGTGGTTGTCGCTGTTGCTTTGGAGACTTTCCCATGTGATGCCTTTCTTGGTCCTCGGACCGGATCGGTGAAATCCTGGCCGCCATTGTTAAGTCACTCAGGGTGGATGTTACTGTTGTCAGGCACATTGGCCGTATGTTTTCAGGTAACATGCCATGAATGTTATCCTATTATTTTCGCTGCTTTCTGAAGTCGTACCATTCCCGGCCTTCGGATTAGAGCTGTTGAGGTGACAGCCACCCCGTCAGGCAGCATGGTGTGAGTGCTATCAGGTTGCAACTGCTCTTCCTGCTTTCTGCTCTCTTTAGGATGGACTGGCCACGTGGATTTGATCTTTGCCATAATCCTCTCTGCTACCCATTTCTTCGTTCTGTCTATCTGTTTACACCATCTTCCTTCCTTTCATTCTTCATTCGTTCCGTTCAGATGATGTGCGTCTCATCCATTCTCTCATTCCATTCAGCTTATGTCCCTACACTTCATTCTTCTCTCATTCCATTCAGCTTATGTCCCTACATTTCATTCATCTTTCGTTCGGTTCAGATCATATTCTTCATGTTGGTTTTTTTTCCTATTTCATTCAGGTCGTGTTTCTCTCTGTTCGTTCTTCTTTCATGCCATTTAGATCACATTCCTCCCTCTTCATTTTCTTTTTGTCACTCTGTTCAGATCATGTTCCTGTGTTCGTTCTTATTTCATTCCGGTCCAGTAATGTTCCTCTTCATTGATGATTCTTTCAACCAATCCAGCCACTGGTTCTTTAGATTTATTCTGGGGTCATTCCATTCAGAACCCATTAACCCCATTCAGTTTACTTTCATTCCATTCAGATTGTACTCCTCTGTTTTCGTTCTTCTTTGACTCCATTTAGATTATGTTCCATCCTGTTCATTCTTCTTTACTCAGATTACGTTCCTTCATGTTCGTTATTCTTGAATCTCATTCAGATCATGTTTCTACCCTTTCATTGTTCTTTCATTCAAATTATGTTCCAATTAATTCACGATTTCTGTCACGTCAGTTGTCTTAAAACACATAGCGGAACACATCACATGCACACACACACGCGCATACTCTCTCTCCTCTCTCTCTCTCTCTCTCTCTCTCTCTCTCTCTCTCTTTTCTTAAGATGTGCCTTTTTAGACCGATATCTCACTCGCATCACTGTTGAGCACCTGTCCTAAGTAGGGAATGCTACGCTATAACCTTCCACAAATTGTAATGGTTCTGAAATCCACTACTGCATGGTCTCCCTTGAGGGCAAGATGTAAAGAATGTTCCACGCTCTTAAGACGCCCACCCATCCAAACGTTGCGGGTTCAAATTCTAGTGCGCCAGGAGGGAAGCATTCTGTCAGCAGAAAGAAATCTGGTGGTTATGACCTAAATGTGGCAGAAGTTCATGGCCAAAACACTTGTGTGATGATGGGGGGAGGGGGGGAGGGGGTCTTCTCTGAAGACTTGCTTTTGATTTCTCGATAGAGTTTCTTCGTACTTCTACTCGGAATGGAACGCCTAAACGACGTTCAGGGCGCACACAATCTGTAAGTACATGAGTGAGGGCGACAGGGCAGGTGTGAAAAAAACGGAGAAGAGACTGATGGGAAGAGAGAGAGAGAACGAATGAATGATTTAATGAGGTCAGCTTACAAAGCCCGTTCTCATGCGGGGGTGGGTCTGTTCCGAAAATGAATATCAAAGAATAAACACAGTCAATCAATGTCAGAAAACAACATCGCGATGAGGAAACCAAATCACGGAAGCAGTTAACAAACATTGAATTCCGATGTGATTGTCATTGGAATTGCCAATAAGTTTATCCACAGTCATCAAGATTTCCGTTCTCCAAAGCTGAACTGCTGCTGGAAGTCAATTGCACATTTTCTCTGTTAGTAAAATGAACGCTGTCCATGTTTCTCATCATTCCCTGTAGGTACTCCATAATGTCACTGACAGTCACGTTCTCTGGAAGGTCGTTCTGTTGTTCATTCACCGGAGGCCTGTCCTGACCACAAACCACATCACAGCATTCATCAACACGGTCAGCACTTGGCTTCACTGATCTAAGATCCAACATCGACACTTCATCTTGGGTCACCGCCACAGATTCTTTGTCACTCTGCTCCAAGTCGATCGCTGTCTGCTTGTCGCTGTGCCGTGTTTCTTCTGCAGGCTGGGTGACAGACGCAGGGAGATGGTTGTCACTCTTAAAAATCTCATCACATGCAGCAGGGCTGTCGCTGGTTCAGTCTACGTGGTCAAGTAAACTAGGTGGTGTCGGCAGAAATAAACCGGACGAAGAAGAGAGAGAGAGAGAGAGAGAGAGAGAGAGAGAGAGAGAAGAGAGAGAGAGAGAGAGAGAGACTCAAAGACTTAAAAAGTTTATCCATAAAGGCCTTATCCCCTTAGAATGCGGATATACATTGTGATTCATGTCGCAGATTGACACTGATCTTCATCATGTTACATAAACACTTCGCCTCTGGAATGCATGATATAAATAAATAGCCAATTGTTGAACAGTACTCTCATTTGATGATGACATTAACAAGACTGATTTGAAAAAAAAAAAAAAAGGATTCTTGAAATATTTTTGTGGCATGAATTGGTCTCTGAGGTCTTGTAATACTGAAGAGAGAGAGAGAGAGAGAGAGAGAGAGAGAGAGAGAGAGAGAGAGAGAGAGAGAGAGAGAGAGAAATTCATTGACTGCCTCTGCTCGGTCGAGACTGGAGCACACAAAAGACGCTGTGCAGGTGGCGTGGTGCCAAAAGACAGACGTTGACGTGGGAGAGACGGGGGCGAGGTGGAGGGGGGGGGGGGTGCTCTTTATCTGCTGGGGCCTGGTGGCTGCTCGATGGTGCAGTTCAGGGCTCACGTTTGTAGTGACACATTGCTGTGTTTGAACCCCGCCGGCGCTCTTTCTGAAAGAAAAAAAAGGCCGATTTCGCATTTCATTTTAAACGTGATGTTGTTGTGTTGCGATCAGTGTACAGTGAAAAGCCACCTCTCTCTCTCTCTCTCTCTCTCTCTCTCTCTCTCTCTCTCTCTCTCTCTCTCTCTTGGATAGTTCTCCCAGTCTTTTTTTCTGTATCCTATTTTTGAAGAACACAGGAGATAACTCTTTCAGTCCCTGCCTTCTATTACTTCTCCTGAATAAAAACAGTTATTCTTATTGGTTGATCTAGTTGCAAAGTGAGACGACTGCAGGCGGAAATCTAAACAAATCTTAAATAAATGTTAGCGAACCGCAAAAAAAAAAAAAAAAAAAAAATGTGGATAAACGAATCAAAAAACAAAACACGACGCGTTTCGACCTGTAAGGTCTTCTTCTGGCAAGATACAAAATAATTAGGACAACGAAAATGAACGAGCAATCACTTATCTTCAATCACTTTAGCGCAAGATAGGCGTTGAATGAAAACGAGGCTGTCAGAAGGGAAATAATGTGTGAGTCAAGATTGTAATGATGATAATTATGTTACTGATAGGAATACTAATAATAGTAATGATGATCAAAATATTGAAAAAATAGTACCATTATTATTATTATTATTATTTATCTATTCTGTTATTATCATTGTCTTTTTTAAAAAAAATTATCATTCTTCTTCTTATTATTATATGTATTTTGATAGATTTCTGTATCATGCTTGTATTATCAGTACCATTATTACCATTACCTTCACTATAGTCGTTAGCACTATCATCATTAATATGATTGTTAGTATTGAAATTACCATCACTACCATTAACATCACCATCGCCATCGCCACTAAGACTGTTGCCACGGCAAATATGCTGTTTAAGAATCCTCTAACCCACTCCCTTTCTCCCATACTACAACTGCTATTGCCATATTATCACCAAAAGTGATAGTAATCCTGTATTTATTTATTTTCAATATTTTGATCATTATCATTACCATTATTAGTATTTCTATCAGAAATATAATTAGCATCGTTACTAACGTGACTCACACATTACCTCCCTTCTGACAGCCTCGGTTTTCATTCGATGCCTATCTTGCGCTGAACTGATTGAAGATAAGTGATTGCTCGTTCATTTTCGTTGTCCTAATTGTTTTGTTTCTTGCCTGAAGAAGACCTAAGAGTTCGAAACGCGTCGTGTTTTGTCTTGTGATTCGTTTGTCCACTTTTTTTTTTTTTTTTTTTCGGTTCGCTAACATTTATTTAAGGCTTATTTGGTTGAGCTCGGAGCATGTCTGATTTCAGATCGGACAGGTTGAATGTGGAACACACGTTCATACGAAGGCCTTGGGGGTGGGGGGTGGGGTGGGCGGGTGTCTTAGCGGGTTGAGAAATACGTCATTGTAGATGAATTTTGAGGCTTCACTTAGGCCGAGCGCAAACATAAGGCAATTAATTGTAACGCTGTTCATTCGCATATGCACGTGGAAGCACTAGACTGGATTCCAAAACAAAACAAAACAGATCTTTTGTCAGTAGTTTTCGTTATTCCAGCCATCCTAAAATGAACAATACTTCCAGTTTTATCCAGCCCTTTCGTCCGTCGTTTTGAATTTTTCTTCTACCTAAGGTAAGGTAAGGTAATGTTGCTTATAGCCTCATTCTTTTTACAAAAAATACATCGAAAGTTTCTCATGAGGCGGTTATTTGTTGTGGCCAAAAACACAGTCTCAGTTCATTAATATTGAGAGAAAGAGATAGAGAGGGAGAAGGGGGGGGTGAGAGAATATTGGTGGCTAAGAGAGAGAGCGGTGGGAGGGGGGGAGGGGGGTAGACAGACAGACAGACCGACCGACACACACATTAGCATGAACATGTAATTCTTCTGAACCCCGTCAGAGAGAGGGGAGGGGGAGGGAGAAAAGGAGAGGGAGAGAGAGAGAGAGAGAGGGGGAGAGAGAGAGAGAGAGAGAGAGAGAGAGAGAGAGAGAGGACAGACAAACAGACACACGGGCATAACCATGTCATTTTCTGGAAGGCCGTCATTAATTAATCCCCCACCCTCCCCCACCGCTCCGGTTTTTTTTTTTTTTTTTTTTTTTTTTTTTTTTCAGGGTGCGTGGCCTTCTGCGGCTGCATGGTGTACGTGGGCATGATGCTGGACAAGAAGGAGAACCTTGACTACATCGCCAGCACGCTGGGCTTGGAGTGGGACTTCGGCTGGGCCATGTTCCTCGCCGCTATCGGCAGCGGGTTGAGCGTCATCGCCGCCATCGTCATCGCCGTGGGCAACAAGCCGGTGGAGGATCCTCCCAACACCGCTGGCATGGTCATGACCACCGTCACCGCCCAGCCCGGCTACGCGCCACAGCCTTACGCCGGCGGGGCTCCGCCTCAGCCTTACGTGGTCCAGCCGGGCTATGGCCCCTACAAAGCGGGTTACCCGGCCGCCTACTGAAAAGAGAAAACGATGCTGGGGTGGAAGAGAACGCCACAGGACTGAAAAGAAAACAACAACAACAACGTGAACCCAATATCCCATGATTACAGGGGATGTGATATATATACATCAGTTGCTGTCTGTAACCTAGTGAATGTTAACGCTTGGTATGTAATGAGTGATAGTCGATTTGCCTATATATTTTAAAACGAATCATCGTAGCATGCCTGTAGTGGGGAGTTCGTTCGTTCATCCAAAAGCAGAGATACTAAATAACCTCAAAATTACAGTGCGATAAGTACGATTTTCTTCGTTAAACGCAGAGGTACAGTCACACCTCAAGTCTGTAGAAAATGTGAGCTTTCCTTCGTCAGACTTAGAGACACAAGATCCATGTTACCGATAACAAACCATGTACCGAATTCGATTTCAGCAGGGTTTTTTTTACAAATATTTCGGGGGAAAAAAAACAAAAAAAACAGCACTTCAACTCGGAACGACACTTAAGATCTTATGTGGTTCACGTGAATCATCTTCATGTCAGCTTATCAGATCGCATTTCAAAATTGAGGACAACATCACAGGAAATAACGGAATGTTTGATTATTTCTAAATTTGTTTACCATGATACTGCATACAACAGCCGGAGAGACAGAGAGCAAAACGAGGAAAAGACAGCAAACACTTGCCAGGACCTTTGTGCTGTTGATGTTTACCGTGCATTGTGTTGCATGCAACAGCAGAAAGTGATATTTCTCCTTATTCACATTAAGGGTCCGTCTTGTGGCAAAGGGAGGCTGTCCTGGGGTTAATAGTGTTGACGCTATTGAAAATTAGCCGCAGGAAAGCAACCTCGTAGGATATAAGGGAAAGAACTGCTGCCAGAACGACGCCCTTGGAGATTGCTCTCCCTTACGCAGACACTTTCACACAAATCGCACAGAACACCCGCTCTCTCTCTCTCTCTGTCTCTCTCTCTCTCATACACACACACACACACACACACACACACACACACACACACACACACACACCACACGCACGCGTGCGCACGTACCTACCGGTGGCTGGCAGTTACTAACATGCATCATGAAAGTTTTCCTCCATGTTGTGTTCAAAAGCATAGCATGCATTAATCAGCATGTCTCTCGTCTGTTGACATCATACTGTGGTACTCTAGAGGGTTGTACACATTGACTTTATTCAGATCTGCTTTTTATGTATGTGTAAAGCGATCCATTCTATTTGTTTCTCTACAAGCTTAATCATGACAGTGCCACCATCATCATTATCACCACCGTCATTATCATAACGATTATCATTACCGTCACCGTTCTCACGGCCAGCGTCTTCTGTATTATTATCGTTATTATCATTATTATCATAAAGTCATGATTCATCGTCATTATTGGTAAAATTTACATCATCGTTAGTGTCGTCATCGTCATCACCTCTACCATCATCGTCACCATTATCAAGGTCGTGATCACCTAAGTTGCAGAATACTGGCAGTGTTGTGGTCAAAGGTTAGTTAAAACCCCACATCCGCTTCACTTCCAGCCATCTTCCCCTTCTTCCACCCGGTCCCCTTCCCTGCCCCCACCGCTAGCCCCCAACCCCACCTTCCACGTCCCAATTTGCTCAACTGCAAGGTACTCGTAGTTTTCTGCTGTAGTAACAAGAGATCATTCTTGATTTTTTTTTTTTTAATTTGTCTGGAAATCTTAGAGCCCGAGTAAGGTTTTTGCGCCCAAGTAGGTTTTTGTGGGGTTTTTTTTGTTTGTTTGTTTGTTTGTTGTTTTTGTTTTTTATATATGTCCACATTTTCTTAATGTATTTAAGACTTTTCACGTGATACGAATACCTCCTCCTCTTGTGCATTCCACGCTTGTTGCTGTTTCCACCCAGACAGAAGATACTTCATGTTTCTCATGAAGTCTTTAAGAATTTCTTTTTTTTTGAGATTGTGAGTAGACGGGGGGGGGGGGGGGGGGGGGGGGGGGGGGGGGGGGGTTGGGGGGGGGGTTTGGGGGGGGGAAGGGCGGAGGGAGGCTTGTGGGTCTTTCTGAGGGCTTGGCATCTGGTTTGATGACCTTTCTTCGCATCTTTAACAAATTTAGTTCGCCCAAAACTCCTCTGTTATACCATTTGTTGGCTTAAAGCACCCACAGTTTCACTCCCCACCTCTCTCTCTCTCTCTCTCTCTTCTCTCTCTCTCTCTCTCTCTCTCTCTCCAAACACCTTTGATCACGACACTGCCTTCATTAGGGGCCATGACCTGTATGGATTAAACATCCGTATCCGTATCCGTATCTCTACAGATAGACAGGCAGATGAATTGTTAGACAGATCGATATTCTATACTATTTCACGCCGGCTTTTTTTTTTTTTTTTTTTATATCAACCAACAATAAACCTTTTTCTTTTTTTCGTTGTTTTGTCGAGAATATGATCATTACTTTGTGATCACTATGCAATATCTATATATGTAAGTATATATGTCTGTGTTTCTATTAGCACTCTCTCTCTCTCTCTCTCTCACACACACACACGCGCGCGCGCGCGCGCGCGCACACACGCACACGCGCAAACACATACACGCCACACAAACACGCACAAACACACACACACACACACACACACACACACACACACACACACACACACACACACACACACACACTATAAAGGGAGAGAGGAAAAGACAAGTGAGAGAGAGAAAGAGAAGAGAGAGAAAAATCATTCCATTTCTTATATATCCTTGAATTCTGTGCCTTCTGTTGCGAGGCAATCATTCGGACCAGACATACGACCTGTTCAGTACAGTATTTGACACAACGGGTTCTATCGATGTGCAGGCTTTGTACACCATTGTATAACCATTCCCTGGACAGCTTTTCTTTATATTGTTTGTTCTATTCCTAATCCCTGCTGCCTTCTCCACAGGGAAGGGTACGATGCCAAAGGAATGCACCACGTTTTGTTTTGTTCTATTCCTAATCCCTGCTGCCTTCTCCACAGGGAAGGGTACGATGCCAAAGGAATGCACCACTTTTTGTTTTGATTACTTTTCGTTTTCAGCCTGGGAAGCTGCACTTTTTTCGATGTTAATATTTTTACATGTGTGGGACCCCTATGCTCACAGCACAACAGCAGTCCCAATTTTAGCATTTTGAGTTTATTTTCGGCACTTTTGCCGTTCAATCACAAACATGTATATTGTGATTAATGCACTGAGTAAGCTTACAGAATCCACCAGAAACAAAGAACAAGATATTCAAAAAGAAAATACGATGTTTTGATGATACACAGTAATGCACCCTCCCCACCTGATGAATGAATGCATACCGTGCTTTGCGCGCGTTCAGTGAAAAGAGGGTCTGTGCCTCTCTTCGCACTATCCGTAGTCGCTGCGAGACAGAAACCATGAGAGAGAGAGAGAGAGGAGAGAGAGAGAGAGAGAGAGAGAGAGAGAGAGAGAGAGAGAGAGAGAGAGAGAACCCACATGCCGGTGATTACAGTAAATAGTATGTTCCCGTACGAGGTAATTTTGCTGAAGGCGCGCGCTGGCTGGAACTGGCTCTGTGGTGGACAAGACGCGCCATGCGCGCGGCTGTGGGACAGAATGAGTAGGTTATATCGTCAAGGGAGCGTGCGTGGCTGTTAGGTTACGATCAGCTGTTAGCGTAAGGGGCCCACGTACGTGCGCTAAGCGGACAGTGGATATAGGACCTCGATTCATCATCTTTTGTGAAAGGATAGCACCTGGACCTCTGTTCAAATGCCTGATGGGCAAGCGGGGGGAGGGGGGGGGGGGGGGGAATCCTGTCCCATGCGTGTCTCGACCACGGACCAGAAGGTCTGCTTCCTTGGTCAACTGTGCGTTGTCCATCCATCGGCAGTAACTGCACCGCCCTGAAACCGTCTGTCATGACCTCGGTGTAGTCCTCCCTATTTATCCTCACTGCCGTTTCTTGGACTTCCAGTTCTTAAGTTAGTTCGTTTTCCTCCGTTTTCTTCTTGATTGTATGTGTGTTAAATCGACTTTGCTTATTTTTGTAGACTATTGCTTCGTTTCAATATGATTATCAATTAAAAGATTGAAAATACGAAAATTGAGTTGTCAATTTGTCATTTAGTCTCTCTCTCTCTCTCTCTCTCTCTCTCTCTCTCTCTCTCTCAAAAATGGACACACTCACACAAACACACACACACACACAAACACACACACACGTGCGCACGCACGCACGCACGCGCGCGCCACACACACACACACACACACACACACACACACACACACACACACACACACAAGCACGTGCTCCAGTATGCGTGCTCCGACATGCGCACGGAGAGAAGAACTAACAGATGTAATCAATTGACAGTCTCCTAATTAAATGTACGTCGGTCAGAAAAAATGTTTTAATATTGAAAATAAACCAATCTTATATTTTGTAGAAGAACAAACCGCACAGACTCACGGGAACATACTTTATGTTTTGAAAAAGGAAAAAGGAAGGGTGTGTGTGTGTGTGTGTGGTTGTGTGTGTGTGTGTGTGTGTGTGTGTGTGTGTGTGTGTGCTGCTACTGACATCCAGAAAGCACTAGTGTGACGTCCAGAAAGCACTAGTGTGACCAAGGACATAACTGACGGCAAAGCGGGAAACGGTTAACTGGGACACGGCGATTTGGGATTCGGCTAACGGAGAACACACCTCAAAGCAGCCTTTGGAGGGATTCAGTAACTAGTACTTCTATCAATCGTTCACACACACACACACACACACACACACACACACACACACACACACACACACACACACACAAAACAATCTACTATTTACACTGTTTTACATAATGTAAACATAAGGTCACAAGCACACACATACAAACACAAACATGCGCAGAGAGACAGACAACAGACAGACAGACAGACAGACAGCATGTTGGCGGAAGTTTGATGGGGGAGAAAACGGGAACGGGAATGAAAAGGGAAGGGAGATGGAGTGGGGGAACAGATCGTGGGGGAATGGGGAAGGGGAGACGGAAAAGGGAGGAGGGAGGGGAGGGGGGAGGATGGGAGGGGGGGGGGGCTGAAGTGGGAGAACGCCAGGGAGGGGGGGGGGGGATTACGAAAGAGGGGATAGGAACATGAAGAAGGGGAAGGGGGTGGCGACAGGGGAAGAGCAGGTAGGGGACAGGGGGACAGATTGCGGGGGGAGGGGGGGGGGGTAGGGGGAAAGGAAGGAGAAGGGGAAGGGGGAACAGGGTGGAAATGGGCAGTTGTGTAAGCAGTTGGTTTGCCCAACCAGGGTTAAGTCACTATAAGAAAGAATAGTCTGCTGTTTAGTTGAGACCCAGACTTCTGAATTACCTTTATTTATTGTTGTATGTCGATTAAAACAATCAACCGTACTTTAACTGGAGGATTTATTGTTGGTTTACTTGGAACTTAGGGAAATAGCATGTAAAACGCTTGCCTGTACGTTTGTTGGATCAATAACTTCTAAATCGATCTCATTTTAAAGCTTTTGACAAATGCTCTTCCTTTAAATATTCCTCTAACCAGGCGTCAGGACTTTCATATAACTTAGCCATGTTGAGTTTCTTTTCTAACTCAAAATATTTAATTTAAATTAAAAAAAAAACCTTAGTCAGAATCAATATCAACGGTCTTTTTGTGCTTGGACTCATAAATTAAAGTATAAACACCCTTTGGTGTTGTTAATGTGAGCTGTTTAGAACAGAGTTTAATTAATGTCTCGTTTACTTTTTTTAAACATTCCTTTTTTTTATCTGATCGGTGTCTGTTTGTTGAGAAAAAGTTACCCTTGCCTTTTTTTGAAGATCAAACTTTTGTCTTTTGTAGTCCTCAAAATCAGTCTGTAAACGACTAAATTCTTCATCCTCGATGTCCGAGTAATCCAGTGCTTTATTTATTATCAGTTTGAACGAACTAAGTTTAGCTTTTAATAGTTGAACCATAGCTGTGTGCTTCTGGAGTTTAGTTTTTAATTTTTTGCTGGCAGCACTTACAGCTAATGAACACATGCCAAGAGTTAAAGACAAACCGCCTAGAAGTAAAGCTAACGATGCGCCTACACCTGTTGCTAAGAGACCTACACTTGTTCCTGCTGATAGAGCAGTAAAAGTCGATGTTCCAGTATTAACATATGTAACAGCATTAAAGGCAGCAGAATACCTTCGTTTGGTTTTGCTGTATTTTGAAAGGTCTTGCTCTAGTTCTTTTTGCATGTGTGTAATGTTTGTTAATCTGAAGGTTTTTATGTCAGGGCTTTCTACTATATCTTCTTTAGGCACTTTTGGATAAACCTGAACAGACATGCTTTTTTTTAAATAAAAAGAATAATCTAATATTGTATATATGAACATTTTAAGATGGAAAATTTACAGTCTGCTACTAGCATGATGCATAGAGATTTCTACATGGCTATCAGTTGATCTTAGACATGCATATTACTCGGTATCAGTTGCGTCAGCTTTCAAAAAATACCTCAAATTTGAATGGAGGGGAAAGCTGTATTCCTACACCTGCCTACCAAATGGACTTTCATGTTGTCCAAGGTTTTTCACAAAATTGTTAAAACCTGTTTTTGCCTATCTTAGATCCCAAGGCTTTCTATCAACATCATTTATTGATGATAGCTACTTACAGGGAGCTAGTAAAGAAGAATGCCAGGAAAACATTGAACAGACATTAAATGTGTTCACGTCCTTAGGATTTACTGTTTATTTTGATAAGTCTATTCTAGTACCTACACCAAATTAAAATTCTTGGGGTTTTATCTGGATTCCAAAGACATGAAGGTCACTTTGCCAGAAGAAAGAATAGAAAAGATAAAATCAGCTTGTCAGGGTTTAAGAAGAAAAGTCAGATTAGGGAACTAGCCCAAGTCATAGGTCAGCCTGTAGCAGCCTTTCCTGCAGTACAATGGGGGCCATTGTATTACAGATGTTTGGAGTATGAAAAAAGTGTGGCACTCAAGCAAAACAATGGATGTTTTGAGGCTGTCATGTCACTTTCAGAAGAAGGCCAAAAGGAAATGGGTTGGTGGATTGACAATGTAAAAGCAGCAACCTTTGAACTAAATAGGAAAGAGTCCACTGTGGAACTGAAAACAGATGCCTTAACCTCAGGTGGCTGGGAAGCAGTGTGTGGTTCACATAGAACAGGTGGAAGATGGACTGAGGCGGAAAAGCAATGTCACATCAATGTGTTAGAATTGCTAGTTGTAGAATATGCGTTAAAGAGTTTTAAGGACAAAGTCTGTGACCAACATGTAAAAGTATTAACTGACAATTCATGTGCAGTCAGTTATTTGAAGAACGTGGGGGGCTCCCGGTCTCAAGAATGTAATATAGTGGCCAAAAGAATCTGGATGTGGTGTAAGGATAAAGGCATTCGGCTGTTGGTGGCACACATTCCTGGAAAATTGAATGTAGAGGCAGATGCTTTGTCACGGAAATTTAATGACAACACAGAATGGCAGTTAAATCATATCATATTCCATCAAATAGCAAGGCTCTGGGGGCACACCTGACGTTGATTTGTATGCATCTCGTTTGAATTACCAAGTCAAACCATTTGCATCCTGGCATCCAGATCCAGAGCCTCTAGCGATTGATGCTTTTACGTTCTGCTGGAACAAATGGAAAATATATGCTTTTCGTCCAAAGAGGTTTGAAGAAAATGGAAAAGGACCAAGTAGACCGGATTCTCATCATACCGAACTGGCCGACTGCATGCTGGTATCCACAGAGGCTGCGCCTTCTAGCAGACAGCCCAGTACTCCTGCCAAAAGGGAAGCAAGTGTTGCAACTAGCTCACAGCAATACTCCACATGCTCTACACAAGAGTCTCCAGCTTTTGGCAGTGAAATTATCTGGCAGTCCCTCCAGGCACAAGGCTTTCCTGGAGAGACTTGTGCAATCCTGTGCGACTCCTGGAGGAAGTCAACACGACAGCAGTATGAATCGTACCTCCGCAGGTGGAAAATTTTCTGTGCTTCACAACAGGAAGATCCATTTTCAACCTCTGTCCATGTTGTGTTAAAATTTCTAACAGAGTTGTATAGATCAGGTTTAGGGTAAAGTGCCATAAATACAGCTAGAAGTGCAGTTGCATCAGTTGTACAAACTACAGGAGGTACGCCTATGGGAGCTGAACCTTTAGTGGTTAGGTTTATGAAAGGTAATTTTGAAAGGAGAACACCAATGCCAAAATACAAAGAAACATATGATGTAGAAGTCTTGTTAAACTATTTTAGGCAGCAAAAAACAAACACAGAATTGACTCTGAAAGATCTCACATTAAAATAGTGTGCTTTGTTGTTGTCAGCATCTGCTCAGAGAATGCAGACTGTACATTTGATCAAAATTCAGTGGATCAAATTTATAAAAGAAACCTGCATAATTCAGATAATGGAGAAGATAAAGCAAACAAGACCAGGACACACACAGCATGTGTTATAATTTTCTCCATTTCCAGAAAAAACAGTTGTGTGTAATTAAATGTTTAGAGGAATATTTACAAAGAACAACAGAAATTAGGGAAAATTGTGACAAGATGCTCTTGTGCCATGTAAAGCCGCATGGACCTGCATCCAAAGATACGGTAGCCAGGCGGATGCGTTCAGTTTTGCTGAATACAGGGATTACAGGCTTTGAACCTCATAGTTTCAGAAATGCATCAACATCTGCTATGTTAAATCAGGGTATGACATTGGAAAGTATTCTGAAGAAAGCAGGTTGGTCGAAAGCAACAACTTTTCAGAAATTCTACCACAAAGCTATCAGGACAGAAATGAAGGACACACTTCTGGGGACAGGACAGAAACGGTTGGAGGACTATACAACCAAGAAGACATGAAAGACAATTACGTTTGGTGCAGAGAGCAAATTCTTCAGTGAAAGACACTTACCTTTCGTATGGAGAGCAAACTCCATGGTGAAAGACAGTGACTTACCTTTGTGTGGACAGAAATGGAGCGTCAAGAGTTTAATTTCATTCCAGTCAGTGATTTGTGTAGTGCAAATAGTAGAATGTGTGAGTGTCAAGTGAATAATAGATCAGTCAGTGTGGTTATAATGTACCACGTAACATGTAGCCATGTAGTGGATTGGACCAAGACACTTGAACATTATTTTGGTGCTAAAGGAGAAAATCCTTTACATTGGAATTATGAAATGATGAAAAAATGTTAAACATAAAATCACGCAAGGCGAAATCTTGAATATAGTATTGCCTCATTTTCTGAAGCGTGAATGATTGAATGATGACTGGAGGCGCATTTTTAAAAACAACCAACTTTTAAGTCTCACATGTCACGTAGTTTCGATAAACTACGAGAAGTGGAATCAGAAACTTAAAGGAACACTTACGATTCCATGATGTAGTTTACGGGAACGGAGGAATATGTGCCCGCCCTCCAGAAATTATACCCCACACAATAAAAGTATGAACGAAAATCTAAAGTTCATGAATAGGTTCATTGGTTGTTTTTCTCAATATGAAGGGAACTATTAAATCAGATCAAAGTTGTGTATTTGATTTGATCTTTAAAGTATGGCGGATCTGGGCATGCGCATCTCACATATCCCTCCGTTCCGGTAAACTACATCATAGAATCTCAATCAAACTTCGACTTCCCAAGGTAAGTGCTCGTTTAAGTTTCTATATATATATTATGGATGGGTGAAATGTCTGAACCAAGTTAAGGAAGTTGAGGTCTTCTAACTCTACCATGGATATGGCTCTCAGCCTGTCACCGGTGTGCCTTTTGCAGAACAATGGAGTGGGCCTGTGTAAGAAAATAGTAGGCGGTGTGCCATGTGCCCGGTGAACAGGTAGGTATAGGATGCTCTCATTTTGGTTCCCCTGTAAGAATTACAGGCAACTGCACTGTTGATAAGAAAATTTGAGCAACGCTTCAAAAATGTCTTTTCGAAGGTGACTTTGATCTGTGCGGTTCCAGACTTCCAATAGCGTACTCAACAATTCTAGATATAAATTCACAACAATTGGGGAACAAATCGCACAAATATGGTAGATAGGTAGGCGGGAGCTTGTAAAGCCTCGCGGCTTTCTTGTGTTCCGTCAATTGATTTGTCAGCAGTGTGTTACAGTTACATACATACATACATATATATATATATATATATATATATATAATGCTGAACAATTAAGTAGTGGGGGAAAACAAGTGCAGGCTAACAATTCTTTCAGTCGTTATAGTAATGACTTGGCAAAGATTTAAACTTTTAGAAAAACAAAATTGAAGATGACGAAAATGGGGAATGTTTTATAAATATGAGAAATCTTTCACTAGCTGCTTGAGGGAACCATCGTAATCGCTCTCGAAGGCACATCTATTTGTATTGTCTACTGCTAGGCCTTTCGTCCGCTGGATCGAACTCATCAGGGAGACACGGCTGATTGTGTCTGCGCTCTTGGTGTCAAATAGAGACACACCACAGTCCATAATTCTGTGGTGTTCTCACCACCAAGGGTTCAAAAAAAGAATCCAACAGCACCTCAAAGCAGCCAGTGAAGGGTAGTAATGAAACAAAACGAAAGTGTGGAGAGGAAAAAAGTTGCTGAAAAACTAAAAGCATTATTCAAGCAGTAGAAAATATAGGGACAATCTTTGAGCCTATGCTTGAGGATCCATTCAAGGATGCAAGGGAGATCAAAAGATATGGAACAGTCTGAGTGGTCAGCTCTGCTGTTCAGTAACCAAAGCATTGTGAGTGGCTAAGAATTGTACAGAACAACCTTTACTTGGATCTCCTAAGAGATGCAATCTCCCACTGATTGACCAAACAATATAATGCTGAACAATTAAGTAGTGGGGGAAAACAAGTGCAGGCTAACAATTCTTCAGTCGTTATAGTAATGACTTGGCAAAGATTTAAACTTTTAGAAAAACAAAATTGAAGATGACGAAAATGGGGAATGTATTATAAATATGAGAAATCTTTCACTAGCTGCTTGAGGGAACCATCGTAATCGCTCTCGAAGGCACATCTATTTGTATTGCCTGCTCCTAGGCCTTTCGTCCGCTGGATCGAACTCATCAGGGAGACACGGCTGATTGTGTCTGCGCTCTTGGTGTCAAATAGAGACACACCACAGTCCATAATTCTGTGGTGTTCTCACCACCAAGGGTTCAAAAAAAGAATCCAACAGCACCCTCAAAGCAGCCAGTGAAGGGTGTGTTATATATATATATATATATATATATATATATATATATATATATATCAGCCAGTGAAGGGTATATATATATATACTAGCAGGGGCACCCGGCGTTGCCCGGGATATGAACATTCTTTGCGATACTCACGTGACGGCAAACTTGTATTAATTGTTTTGATTTACAATCAATCCCCCCCCCCCCTCCCCCGAACATCTTCCCACCCCCTCCCCCCACACAAATACACATTCTCTCTCTCTCTCTCTCTCTCTCTCTCTCTCTCTCTCTCTCTCTCTCTCTCTCTCCTATACATTCTATTGTTTTCCGCCTGCCTCTGGCCCCTTTCCTCTGGATCTTCCCTAGCACGTCGAGATGCTTTTCTCGCTCGATTTTCCGCCTGCACTCACTGTTCCCATTCCCATTCTTCTGATTGCCCTTAATTTTGTAGGAATAGACTTTGTGCAGAAGTAGTTTATTTCAACGGGTCTGTGTCTAATGTAAAAATAATGTATCAGGCTTTGCACTGTACAATCATTTTTCTGGCCCCTCTCATTCCTCCCTTTTCATCCCCCTACCCTGTCCCACCCATGTTGCAAAATTACTTACCGTTACTGGACATACGCATACCGAATTTTATCAATAGCGGTGTAAATTTAGAAAATAACGGTTTTTAACGGTCAGTGTTAAGTTTTGGTTCGTAAAGTTTGCATAACATTGTTCAGCGCTTAAAACTGTACGTGCATACGGAATGTTATCAAGAACGGTGAAAATTTAGAAATTCAGAAAATAACGGTTTTTAACGGTCAATGTTAAGTTTCGGATCTTGAAAATTGTATATCATTGTTTAGCGTTCAAAACTGCACATGTATATCGAATTTCTTGAAGAATACTCTAAATTTAAAAAATAACGGTTTTTAACGGTCAATTGTAAATTTCGGTTCGTAAAAGTTGTATATCATTTTTCGGCATTTAAAACTGCACATGTATACTGAATTTCATCAAGAACAGCCTAAATTTTGAAAATAACGGTTTTTAACGGTCAAATTTAATGGTCATAATGACTATCTAATGACCCTATGTTACCCGCTGGATGTTCCTGTAGGCTTATGTCAAGTTTGGTGGCGATCCGTTGACTCTCGTGGCCGCCAACCTCAGAAGATCGGGTTTTAAACAGTTTTTATAGGGTTTGGTGTTTTTAACGGTTTTTGACTGTTATAAATAACGTTTCTTAACTGCAAATAATGGTTCTAATTTTAGAGAAGTAGCCCCGTACCTGTGCAATGTCACAATGGCCATTTGATGAAAAGCAGAGGAAAAAGATGTCTTTGAAACCGTTATAACAGTTTTTTAAACGGTTTTTAACGGTTTTATTTTTTTTAGAGATTAGCCCAAAACCATCCTCGGGTCACAACAGACGTATCTGCTAAATTTCAAGAAGATCGGGTTTTAAACAGTTTCTTTTATAGGGTTTGGTGTTTTTAACGGTTTTTAACTGTTATAAATAACGTTTTTTAACTGCCAAATAACGGTTCTAATTTAGAGAAGTAGTCCTGTACCTGTGCAATGTCACAACGGCTATTTGAAGAAAAGCAGAGGAAAAAGATGACTTTGAAACCGTTATAACAGCTTTTTAACGGTTTTTAACGGTTTTATTTTTTTAGAGATTAGCCCCAAACCATCCTCGGGTCACAACGGACGTACCTGCCAAATTTCATTACAATCGGTTGAGCCGTTTTTGAGTCTATAGCGTACACACACACACACACACACACACACACACACACACACACACACACACAGAATTTGCCATTTATATATTAGATATATATATATATTTGACTTTGATGACTGAGACTTTTCTCATACCAATATATATATATATATATATATATATTGGTATGAGAAAAGTCTCAGTCATCAAAGTCAAATTCTATGACTTTAAAACTTAGATCTGCATCAAGGAGGCTTTTAAACCTCTTAAGAGTGTCAATAAGTTTGATGTTAGTCGAAGAGAATTCCATCTGCTAACTACTCTGATTGCACACGAATTTCTCCATAGGCTAGTGTTAGAAAACCGAACAAACAATTTGCCTTCATTGCTTCTTGTGATATCAGATTTACTCACTTGGAATAAAGAGTTTTAAAAAAAAAATGGGTCGTCTGGAGTTCGACCTGGCAGCCATTCATCCTAAGGCAGGCCCACGAGCTATGGTGAAAGTTGACCTAGTATCTCCCATTTTTTCGCATTATAAAAAAAGATAGTGCGATCAAGATGCTAAACATAGGAACGACGACGTCATATCAATGTGACGTTATCAGGCGGGAGTCATGTGTTATGATGGCTGGCGAGGTTGTTTCAACGGCGCAGAATTATAAGGTAAATCTACGCGGCCCCGGCCCCAGTTTCTTTAATTAAGGGAAAGCCTTTTAAATCCGAATGCTTAAAGATTTCATCGTGTAACACTCCACACAAATTCGTACACAGAAACGAAAATGCTTCTTTAATCGGAAGGGAGATCAGTTTGTTGTGTTCAACAAAAATGGCAAGTGTGTTTCCATCTAAGGATTATTCACAACTTTTAAAATGACAATGTTCGGAAATCAGAACTGGTAGCTCATAACACCATACGGTGAGATGCAACTTCACAACAAGGCTTATGAATTCCAAACAGAAAGGTTCAAATTCCGAACAGAAAATATGTTGATCTATTTTTCTGCTAAACAAATGAAAAAAATTATTATGAATCATCATCACTGGGTGCTTTAGTATTCTAATATAACACACTAATCAATACTCAAAATAAACGGAAGAGATTTTACTATTAACACAAAATGTTCACAATATTATATTATGTGTAATTGAAAAGAAAGAAGAACAAATGGGGAATTGTAAATGAAGGCTGGATGTTACATCCAAAGGAGGAAGAGAGTGTGTAGATGATGAGTTACGTCACATCCAGAGGAAGGTGGTGGTTTACATAAGGTAATGTGACATCGATGAGAGGAAGACGGTGGTAGACATCAAGGAGCATGAAGGGAGTGCTAGAAATGAGCTGCGGAGGGGGGGGGGGGGGGGATTGCATCCAGAGGAAAAGAGGCTGGTGTAGAAGACAATAGTAGGTCAGATCAAGAGGAGGAAATGGATGGTATGCATGAAGAGGGGAATATCACATCCAGAGGAGAAAGGGGGTGGTATACATGAAGGGGGGGGGGGGGGGGGGGATGCCGCACCAGATCCACAGTTTTCTGAGAGGTGGCACAGCAGAGAACGCCGAAGAGGAGGTGGCAGATCACTCTCAAGGGGCACAGATGTGAGATGTCAGCGTCAGGCGGCGCAGTAAACCTTCCACCAGTATGGGTGACGGCTAGTCTAGCCTGTGCTGCCGGTGAACGGCTCTAGAGATGTGGGGCGGCCGGTAGTGGAGCGCTGACTGTCAACGGTTATCTGTAGCCTGAGAAACCATGCTTAGCAGTGGGAACATGCTGGGCACCCCTTTCGGATTTGGGACGGGAAATTACCCTTCCGGCCGTAGTCAGCGATTTTTCTGCCAGTCTTTTCAGAGACTTGTGCAGCGCTACAGCGACTTTCGTCCTGCTCCCTCATTGAGGCGGCTTCATGTGGCACAGAACCATGGCCACACGAGCAAGAAGAAGGCCGCCTGATGACCCTGAAGACAGGCCTTATGGGAGGGGCGGGGGATGCGAAAAAATCCGACCCCCAAAGTCGGCCGATCAACGATGCAAAGCGAATTTCAGTTTTCAGGGAAACGGAGTCGAGAGAGAGAGCAAGAGACAACAGCCCTTATCCGGAACCAAGCTCAAGACTACTGTGAACGATCAGACCTGCCACTAAACATACAGACTTTGGTCTGCGCGCGTCGTGCGGATACTCTGGCTTCAGCCAATAACACGTTAATTTCATCAATTGACCTCGACTTCTACTCGAACCAGAGGAGAAAGGGTGTGGTGCACATTAAAGGGAAATGTCAAATCTAGAGGATAAAACGGCGGTCGTATACATAGAGAGGGAGTGCCGCCTCAAGAGGAGGAGGGGTAGGGTGTACATGGAGGGAAAATGTCGCTTCCTGAGGAGCGTAGTGTACATGAAGAGGGTTGTGTACATGAAAGAAAAATATCGTTTCCATAGGGAGAAGGTAATGGTGTGTATGAAAGGGGGGAAAGAGAGAGGTCACATTCAGAGAAAGAAGATTTTTGTACATGAAAAGGGGATGTCACATCCAAAGGACGAAGGGGGTAGAGTAGTTGCAGAGGGCAACGTGACATCCATAGGAGGGAAGGGGTCGGGACCTGAAGAGTCATGTCACATCTATGCAATTTGAAATCAAGACAATCATCAAGGCACAGCAAGGAATAAAGTGGCACCTCCAGCACCCCAAACACAACCCAGAAGACAAATACCATTTGCTGGGACGACGGGAACAGGTCAAGATCTTCCGCCTGAGGACTAGACACAATCGCCTGCTCCACCACATGCACACAAAATTTGGATTGGACAGAGTGGAGAGTGCCCTTGTGGTGAGGGACCAATGACAACAGACCACATCCTTCAAGACTGTATGACGCATGCAGCATCCAGAAGGAAGTACTGGCCAACACCGACAGCAGTGGAAGCCAAGTTATACGGCACCCTGGAGGAGCTGCGGTGGACGGCAGCCTTCATCAAGGACACCAGGGCCGCTCATCTTATGGGAAGCGAACGAGGAAGAAGAAGAAGATATCCTTCTTGGTGATGTTCCATGCTGTGTCTGAAACTGTGTCAAAGCCATTCTCTCTCTTACCCTTTTCAATGCCATTTCCAAGAACATGCACGCAAGGGCGCGCGCACACGTGCACATATGTACACAAACACACACACACACACACACACACACACACACACACACACACACAACACGCACGCACGCACGCACGCACGCACGCGCGCGCGCGTATTCACACACGCAGGAGCATGCGCGCGTGCACATATGTACACAAACACACTAACAAAAACTGACTCACACACACACGCACACGCACACACACTGCCATAGTCGCAAACACACACACATGCGCGCGCGCGCGCGCGCGCCACACACACACACACACACACACACACAACACACACACACAGCCACATTCACATATACACTACTCCAGGGATGCACTTAAGCTGGTTGCTCCGTCTCATGTCTGTTAGAATCTAACTAGATGCCATACAGATGGACGTTCTATGCAGCTGTCACATACCTCGTCGAACATCTCTAACATCCCTTTCAGTGCCATCTCTATGCATACACACACTCACACACACTTCACACGTACGCGCGCCCGCACGCACACACACACACACACACACACACACACACACACACACACACACACACACACACACACACACACCACATACGCTCATGCCCAATCGATAGATAAAGGTTAAGATAGGCCACTATGTCAATTAGAAGTAACTTACATATATTCTATCACCCATCTCTCCCCGTTCATACACACGCGCATGCGCGCGCGCCCTCCCACACACACGCGCGCACACGCACACACGCACGTGCACACACACACACACACACACACACACACACACACACACACACACACACACACACACACACACTGTTTCAATTTCAGTTTCATCAAGGAGGCGTCACTGCGTACGGACCCGCGTGTGTGTGCGAGCGCATGTGGTGCATGATGTCGTGTACGCACGCACGTGCACGCGCGCGCCCACACATTCACAAACACGCGCGCGCGCGCACACACACACTCACACTCATACTTCGACACATTCACACACACACACACACACACACACACACACACACACACACACACACATGAACACACGCACGTGCGCACGCGCCTATACACACACGCATACACACACACACACACACACACACACACACACACACACACAACACAACACAACACAATACAACACAACCACACACACACACACACACACACACACACACACACACACACACACTACTCCAAGAGTGATGGTGACAGTTTGTACTGGCTAAATTGGTTTAGTCAAAGAATCGATTAAAGTGGACTAAGTAAATGGCAGAAGCAGTTGTAATGATGTCCAGGTATGAGGACAGAGGACGTTTCACAGCATATGCACTGTCATCTTCATATGTATAAAGCCATGCCGACAACAAACTCCCTTTTTTTCTGCTAGGCCTCAGACAGAACACTAGTTTGCAAAAATGAAACATGCATCATTTTTTCAGCATCGGTGACGTGAGGGGTGATAATTATTCGTAAAAAGATCTGGAGCTGGATATATGCGTCGCGGAAACCAACTTGGCTGCTTTGCAACGGAAACACGTGGAGTTCAGCGAGGAATCGCGCACACAGGCTGGTTCGGGGGGGGAAGGAGGTGAATGTTTGGGGGTGGACGGGGGAAGGAGGGTGTTGAGGGATGGTAGAAGGAAGGGGGGGGGGGTAATGGGGAGAGGGGGTGGGGCCTATTAACTCTGAGCTATCTGCCGCACGTGTGAATGCAGTGGCAGATTGGACTGTGTTGGATAATCACATTCCTCCAATTAATCCAATCGGAGATCGTATGGGAGGAAAAGAGCATACGTATCGCTCTGTTCTGCTATCTGGCACCAGCTAGCCACACGTGTTGTTGATGGTTTGGGAGAAAATAAATGTCCAAGTAATTCTACGAGAAATGCACTTCTTTTCTCTTGAGAAACCCTAATCTAAATAGAATGAGAGAGAAAATATCACATGATATGTATGCTAATACCCTTCATTCTGATGTCACTTCCCGAACCTATTTTCAGATATTTGGAGAAGGCAGCAAGGGACGGTACTCAACTCATCTTGGTGATAGGAGCAGACGTGAATGGTTGAAAATGGACAGAATCGATTACCGATGGAGTGCAGTGAGCAGACCGGCACTTGAGAATGCCTGGAAGATTAAAGCGCTGCTGCAAACCATGATCGCTCAAAACGAGGAGCTAGACGCTCTGCGTGAACGTCTTCAACGACGTCGTGTTCCAGAGTATGAGGTATGCCGCTGGATTTTGAATTGGGGGAAATACAGTCAGTTTTTGTAAGCACTCGGCCATGGCATACAACCTTATGTCAACAAATCTTCTTTATTATTTTTTTTTTTTAAAGGAGAGAAGCGGATAGGGGAAAGAGGGTAGGATGGGGCCAGGGGGTGGGGGTTGGTCGTAATGTATGCACGCATTTTCTGTTCGTTGCAGAGAGGAACTTCTTATTTGAGCTACCAAAATGTGTTTTCTGAGAGAAATTGTTTCAGTACTGCGCATCAGTCCATGAATAAGCTTCACCTCCACCGTTCTGCTTAAACGATCATCACTTTGCCAGATCAGGGTCAGATTGATCATCTAAGATCGGATATTCTATAGTGATAGACCGGATTGCATTTATTTAGATCTAGCCATACGTGAAGGATTTGAAAAATGTGCTTGAAAAAAAGCTGCGTCTTTGAAGACATCACAGGAGAATACGCATGACGAAGGAATTATTTGCGCACGTATGTTTCCATCTTATTCAGTCATAAAATGCATCAGAAAAATTAATAGTGTAAGTGACCTGTGTAAGCCACAAAAACATACGCAGTGACCCAATTACCGGTGTGCCGGATTGCTCATAGATCGCAGATCTTAGTGTAGTGAAGTGTATATAGGTCCTCTGGCAGATAGAGCGCAAGAGTCAACAGGATCAATATATCACACGGTCAGTACATCAACTTACATAGCTAACCACTCGGACTGTTGACATATTTGTCTATAGATCCTCTGGCAGAGAGAACACAAGATCAACAGGATCAATATATCACAAGGTCAGTACATCAACTTGCTTAGCTAACCACTCGGACTGTTAACATATTTGTCTATAGATCCTCTGGCAGATGGAACACAAGATCAGTAGGATCAATATATCACAAGGTCAGTACACCAACTTACATAGCTAACCACTCGGACTGTTGACATATTTGTCTATAGATCCTCTGGCAGAGAGAACACAAGATCAACATGATCAATAAATCACACGGTCAGTACATCAACTTACATAGCTAACCACTCGGACTGTTGACATATTTGTCTATAGATCCTCTGACAGATAGAACACAAGATCAACATGATCAATATATCACACGGTCAGTACATCAACTTACATAGCTAACCAATCGGACTGTTGACATATTTGTCTATAGATCCTCTGACAGATAGAACACAAGATCAACATGATCAATATATCACACGGTCAGTACATCAACTTACATAGCTAACCACTCGGACTGTTGACACATTTGTCTATAGATCCTCTGGCAGAGAGAACACAAGATCAACAGGATCAATATATCACACGGTCAGTACATCAACTGGCACAGCCCTCACTGGCAAATTTGTATCTCCTTTATTTCTTTTTTTCTGTCCTTAAGAACAAGATTGAAAATGATCGTTTATACTGATTTTTTTTTTTTTTAAGTTTATTTCTTCATAACACTTCACATTTTCCTATTCGGCCTTTCAGTAGCTGCCTTGCGAAGCTTTTAGAGTGATATTCTCCCCGTGCTGGTGAAAACACCACAGAGTCATGGAGGGTATGTGTCTGTTAGATCCCATGGATGGACTGACATATATGGGTATGGTTCCACTGCCGCGTTTCAGGTCAACTCAGGACAGGCGTGGCAGATGGTTCTGTTTGTTCGCATGACGGAATTAGATGGTTCCCACATCTGCTGTCATTCCAGAGTTAGATAATACATTTTGTCTCTCTATTCTTCAGCGCTTTTCCTCCATCCCTCATCAGCCTCCCTCCCCCTTTTTCTTTTAAACATTGGTCGGTGATTGCTATATTGGCGTATGAATTGTTTGCATGCGCTTCAATCTTTGTCATATTGACGCAAGGATGCGCTGAGTTTTATTTTCTCTGATATAGAATATGATATAGATAGATATTATTATATCACAGGTAAATGCTGTAGGAGACCAACTTATGTCACGAAATTTTCTACAGTAATACGTGATGAGATCAAGAATTAAAGTAGTATACTAAATAAGCCAATCGTTGAAATTTAATTGACCAAAAATTAAGATGATCCTAAATGGGTCATGGTGACATGGTTTGTCACTTTGACCCACCTAAAATGATTTTGAAAATGTGCTTGATTCATTTGGTCTGTCTTTGTGCTGTACGTGTTTTGTATAAATACAGTACATCTGTTGCCTCAATAAACGTTTCTACTCAAACACCCATAACATCTTAAAACCCCAAAACCCTAGATTCGTAAATACTCTATAGTGAAATTGTAATCTAATGCAACAGATTTTTGACTGCTGATCTTCTTTTTCACAAAAGAAAACGATCTTTGAGGATGTTCTGAAGATTTACAACAGAAAAAAGAAACAGAACAGAAATAATTTCGATCGTAGACCGTCTCCGGGACTGATGACATCAAATAAAAGACAACTAAATAGGCTGCGTATAGATAGTGACTTGTAAAAACATATACGTAAAGGGACGAATGCGTGTTTAAAGATGTGTGAGTGTGTGCGTGCGTGTGTGCGCGCATGCATGCATGTGTGCGTTGTGTGTGTGTGTGTGTGTGTGTTGGGGGAAGAAGGAAGAAGAGAGGCAGAGGGGGGAAGAGAGGGGAAAGGCAAACAGAAATAGAGATAGAGACAAAGAAAGTGAGAGAGTGGTAGAGGAGGAGTCTTATGCTTGGAAGGGGGCGCTTGAGAGTGTGTATAAGTCAATTTATATATGTCCAAAGATTTTCTGGTTGCTCGATGCATATTCTACGTTTTGGTTTTCTTTTTTTCTTTGTATCTCTGCCCTGTTTTTCTCTTTATTTGTAACAAATAGTATTCGGCCCAATTTCCATGACATCTTTCTCTGCTGCCTCCATAGAATGCACACTATTTCCCAGGACGACTGCAGAATGGCCATGATGAGGGAGCCAGAAACAGACATTATCTCCAGTGACAGCACATCGTCATCTAGCTCCAGAAGCTTTCCTGCAGCACACGATTACCGCGTTACATCTCCACTGCACACAGGGTCCAGGTCCGGGATGGACGAACCCGCAGGGCACGTAAGGTCACATGGGGTGATTGATGAACTGGTGAGATTGAACAACGAAATTGAAAAAGAAATAGCAGGACTGAAAAAATGCAATGCTCAGCTGCAGGTCAGTCCCTGTGCAGTGTTTTGTTAATGTTGATGTTGTTTGTTTATTTGTTTTAGGTGAGGGATTAGGTGGGGGTAAGAGTGAGTGTGTGCATGTGTTTGAGGAGGGCAAGGGGTAAAGGGGCAAGAGTGGGTCTTCAAAAAGGTCCTTTTACATTTCCATAGGAAAAGTGTGTTTGTGTGTGAGCCAGAATTTCTGTTCAGATTAGTGAAAGATGTCATGTATTCAAGTCTGTATGTGGTTGTGTTTAGGGCAGATTGTTGTACTGGAACTGCAACAGAACAAGTCTGTATGTGGTTGTGTTTGGGCAGATTGTTGTACTGGAACTGCAACAGAACAAGTCTGTATGTGGTTGTGTTTGGGGCAGATTGTTGTACTGGAACTGCAACAGAACAAGTCTGTATGTGGTTGTGTTTGGGCAGATTGTTGTACTGGAACTGCAACAGAACAAGTCTAGTATGTGGTTGTGTTTGGGGCAGATTGTTGTACTGGAACTGCAACAGAACAAGTCTATATGTGGTTGTGTTTTGGGCAGATTGTTGTACTGGAACTGCAACAGAACAAGTCTGTATGTGGTTGTGTTTTGGGCAGATTGTTGTACTGGAACTGCAACAGAACAAGTCTGTATGGTGTGTTGGAGATGTGTACTGAACTGCACAGACAAGTTGTATGTTTGTGTTTGGGCAGATTGCTGTACTGGAACTGCAACAGAACAAGTCTGTATGTGGTTGTGTTTAGGGCAGATTGCTGTACTGGAACTGCAACAGAACAAGTCTGTATGTGGTTGTGTTTAAGGCAGATTGCTGTACTGGAACTGCAACAGAACTAGTCTGTATGTGGTTGTGTTTAGGGCAGATTGCTGTACTGGAACTGTAACAGAACTAGTCTGTATGTGGTTGTGTTTAGGGCAGATTGCTGTACTGGAACTGTAACAGAACTAGTCTGTATGTGGTTGTGTTTAGGGCAGATTGCTGTACTGGAACTGTAACAGAACAAGTCTGTATGTGGTTGTGTTTAGGGCAGATTGCTGTACTGGAACTGTAACAGAACTAGTCTGTATGTGGTTGTGTTTAAGGCAGATTGCTGTACTGGAACTGTAACAGAACTAGTCTGTATGTGGTTGTGTTTAGGGCAGATTGCTGTACTGGAACTGTAACAGAACTAGTCTGTATGTGGCTGTGTTTAGGCAGATTGCTATACTGGAACTGCAACAGAACAAGTCTGTATGTGGTTGTATTTAGGGCAGCTAGAACGAGCTGTATAGGGGTGATATGACTGACAGGCTGAGGAATACATGACAGCAGTGAATTGGAAGAAAATCTGACCAACACAAACCCTAAAACACTTTTGAGCGCGCATGCAGGCGCGCCACACACATCACACACACACACACACACACACACACACACACACACACCACGCACGCACGCACGCACGCACGCACGCACGCACGCACGCACGCGCACGGACTTGCATTCGCGTACGCACGCACATTTGTGCACACATATATACATACATGTATACATACACACATGCACGCACGCACGCGGCGCGCGCACACATGCACGCACACACACAAAGGCACACACTTTACATGTAATACAGGTATAGTTCAGGTCAAAAGAAAACGTGGGCTAAAAAGTGTATCCGGACTGCTACCAATACTTTGGCTATTGTTCCCTTTCAGAGAGGCCGATATCAGATGAGGTGCGCTCACCTGTCAGTAACACCACGTTGCAGCCCAGGTACTGATCACCCTAAATGTGCCCCTGAAGTCATCCAAACGCAGATGTCTCCAAGAAGAGCAAGGCGCTCACCTCCCAGACAGCCTGCAGCCAAAGCACAGCGATCACCAGCCACACGCCAAGGGGCCTGTGCAGTTCAAGTGGGAATGCCTAGTCCACATTCCTTGTGTGGAGGAGAGTCATTCAGAGATACCGAGTCGAGCGGCAGCTTCACTTCGCTCGGCAACAGACAACAGGGCAGACTGGACGGGGATTTTCTGAGGATGGTTCTGAACGATGTGTATTCGTATAACAGAAGGCCGTTAACATTGGGAAAAAAACGGTTTTCACGAAGAGAAGACAGGATGAGCAGTGTTATGTGTCTCCCAGCCAGAACCCTGTAGAATTTCAGCGCTGGACAACCACCCTCCCCACCCCACCCCGGACCCTCCCGCCCCCACATCCTCCCCTCATCCTTCTAGGATTTCAGCAATTTTTGCTTGTCCTCAGTGAGAGCTCTGACGGGTGGAACTGATGCCTACGGTAGTGTGGTGGAATTTCCCTGTTCCGACCTTCCTGACTACAGCTTTTTTCCCTGAAATGACATGAAAATGAATGACCTGCTTCACCGTATGAATATCTTTTCTCCCTCTGAGCCACAACTTCGACCGACCAATCTAAAATTATTTTCATCTAAAACGATTTTTGCACAGAATACCGTAAAGGACCAAAAATGGATCACCACTAGCATCGCCACGATTAGCTGAAGATTGATCTGTGATGTGGCTGAAGATCAAAACATGAACTCTACAGGTGACACTGCTCAAAGTTAATTTCCCTGCGACACTTTTGGCGCCTTCTATCAAGATATTTGTGCAAAATTCATTATCATCATCGTAAAAAAAATAAATGTGTTGAACTGAGAAGAGGGAATCAAAGCACTAGAACCAGTGCGAAAGGTGAAAGTGCAATTTCGATCGTTTAATAACTCGAGGTAGGACAGACGTGATCAAAACATCACAAGATAATCGATTTCAGCCAGGTAGGAAAGAGGACTAGAGTCTTGGAGAAATCCGAAAGGGGAGATGTACTAGATTCGATAATGCCCTACTTTAGTTCATAGACCTTGATGAAATGTTTAAGAGTGGTTTTGTGAGGCCAGAAAAAAAGGTCTCTTGTATTGTTGTAACAATGCAAATTTTACATGAAGGTTTTTTCTACTCATCTGTATTGTGTCTAATAAACATACCTCTTGATACTTCATTGTGTGGGTATCTTTAGACGTTTGGATATGAATACGTGTATGCTGTAGGACCATCCTCCCCGGAGATTATTTTCTATTAAGACCCAGTTTTAGCTGATTTTTCAAAGTCGTTACAGGAGGTCCGCTGTTACAGTTTCTAAATATGTTGGAGAGGTTGTCATTGAGCTTATACCTCAGTCCTACTTGAAAATTACCCAAACGGAAAAGAGATTAAACGGGTCTGGACACTGACACGGAAAAGGAAATGAGAACCATCTCAGATAGTTGGGGCAGCTAGCTGATCATCAAAAGAACAGATAAAAATCAACCTTCTTATTGATTGAGCCCTTTTTAGACCACTAAAAACATGCACTTGTTTGCAGAGTGCCGCGAGGATTCTCACTGCGTCTGACTGTGGCCTTTGTGATGATGCAAACGACAGGCGATCAGTCAGTCAGGACATGATTACAAGACAGACAGCAATGGTCACTCAGAAAATATCTGTGATCAACGGTTTCAGAGTACACAATCATGTCTTCCTCCATCATGTAATACAAATAGCAAACCAGTGACAGTTGTCTTCATTTGTAAATTTGAGGAGAAAGCAACCAACACATACCCCTGTTCGAGCACTGAGTAGTGTCCCCTCTTTGAAACATAATGGTGTGACAAGAATATCAGCTGTGCTTAAGCCGTAGAACTTGTTTCTACAGGGCCCAAAGAAAGAAATCAGTGATGAGAGTGCCGAAGATGACGATTTTGTTGAAACTAGTCAAGTCAAGTCAAGTCAAGTCGAGAACACTTTAATATCTCCAAAGAGAAATTAAGATTAGCAATAAAAACATGTCTATGGATCTATATTTCACAAATCACAAATCACGAGTCACACCCAGCCATCCAGCCACCCACCCACTCACATACAGAGAATAACATAAACACACACACACATATATCCAAACAAGCTTTCTGAACCGGATCATATTGAAAGTTCAGTTTTGATTCAGGGGTTTGATGGAACTGGGAACGAAACTGTTTTTAGTTCCATTTGTTTTGAAATTTGGAATCTTAGTCCAGAGGGTAGAGAATTGTAGTTTTTTGAAAGAACATGAGAGCTGTTGGCAGCAACGTTCACAACTTTTTGTGTGACACGACATTCATACAATTTATCTAGCTGTTCTCGTTTTTTGCCAGTAACCTTTCCGCATGTATTTTTCACGCTAAGATTTCCAAACCAGCATAAAAAGCCAAAGGACAACACCGATTCTATTAAACAACGATATAACGTATTTAAGATGTCCTTTTCAACAGCGAGAGACCAAAGTTTCTGAAGACAGTATGTTCTAGATTGGCATTTTTTGTAGATGAATTGAGTATTTGCATTAAAAATCAGTTTATCATTTAAAGTAGTACCCAGATACTTATATTCACTTCCACGTTCCACTTTGGTGGATATACAGATATACAAGTGAGGGACAGGAGCTGGGTTTCTTCGAAAATCAATTACCATCTCCTTCGTCTTATTAAGTAATGAAAGTGATGTTAATGAACGGTTTGATACATGAGATGCAGATCCGATCTATTTCCAGAATTTCTTTTTCACAGATAGGCCATTTTCAAATCCCTTTAAATAATTTTGACTTTTGAGGCATATATCATTGTCAACATACCATGCAAAAATAAGACTTACTGTCAGCTTTACGTTAAACGCTATGTTTACGATAGAAAAAAGAGGCCAAGTCAGATATCCTGGGGCAATTCTTGTGCATTTACAACTGTGTTAATGCACTCTAGATGGCGTTAAGAAAACTGTCCTGTTAAGTCATCAACAAAAGAATCAAAACGTCCCCGGAACAAAGTAATGTACTCATAAAAGAACAGTGAGGTTTTGGGGGTAGGGAAGATGTAGAACTGCTGATCACATATTCGTCCTTAAGAAAATCATTGATGATACCATATACCATCAAAAAAAAAAAAAAAAAGAAAGAAGAAAGGAGTGCCTCTGCAGTTGGTTTGTTGATTTCAATAAAGTTTGATAGCGTACGGCATGACGCACTCGTGTTGAAATGAAATACTGTTGGAATAACTCATAATTGGTTCCATGTAATCGAAAAGACGCACTCCGTGATCTGTGCTTAAGAAAACAGCGGAATCACAAAAGCTTTTCCAGTTTAGAAAAAAAGGAGTATTTCAATATAATATACTCAGCCCATTGTTTTAGACATATTCATACATGATACAAAGATGTACAAAACGCTGGTTTTTCTTTTGTCAGCAAATCAGACAATATTGTGGACAACAAAATCAAGGTTACAAAAACTACTCAACCAGCTACATAAATATCGCAAGCTGATGAAGCTTGACGAAATAAAACGAAAGTCGTCATTTACAAAAAGGGCAAAAAGATATCGCTTCCTCTCTCCTGCGGAGAATATTGCATTTGAATGGTAGACGCATACAAATATTCAGGCGTAATTTTTCATAAAACTCAAACATTTTAACATTTCAAAGAATAAACAGTAAACAAGTGGGGCATTTTTTGCTCCCATAAGAAAACCTAACACAGTAATTTTTATTCAAGACTGGCACAGCCTTTTAAACTTGAATTAAGTCAGACAAATACAGAGACGAACAATCTAATAGTGGGGGAAAAAACAAGCGCAGGCCAACAACTGAACTGTCTTCATAGTAATGACTTGGCAAAGATTTTGACTGAAGGGAGGGGGCGGGGGGGGGGGGGGGGGGGTTGAAGATGGAGAAACTGGGAACATGAAATTAAGAAAATATATTACAGATCTTCCTATCAACTGCGGCATACCTACCAGAGAAGAGATCAGAGAGGCGATAAAGAAGCTAAGGAACGGAAAGGCTGCAGGCCCAGACAATATACCTGCAGAGGTTTTAAAGATGGATACAGAAACCACAGTAGAGATATTACACCCTCTTTTTGCAAGGATTTGGGAGGAAGAACAGGTCCCGACAGAATGGAAAGAAGGTTACCTGATTAAACTGCCGAAGAAAGGTGACCTCAGCTCATGCACCAACTACAGAGGCATCACATTGCTGTCAGTCTCAGGAAAAGTATTCAACAGAATCCTGTTGGAAAGGATGAAGGACCAGGTAGACACACATCTTAGAGATCAGCAAGCGGGCTTCCGCAAGAACAGATCCTGCACCGACCAGATTGCCACACTCCGCATCATCCTCGAGCAGTCGTCGGAGTGGAACTCACCACTGTATATCAATTTCATCGATTACGAGAAGGCTTTCGACAGTGTCGACAGAGCATCCATTTGGAAGCTGCTGCGACATTATGGCGTACCACGGAAGTTCATTAACATCATCCGAAATTCTTATGAGGGGATGACCTACAGAGTTGTACATGGAGGTCAACTTACAGATGCTTTTGAAGTGAAAACAGGGGTGAGACAAGGGTGCCTTCTCTCACCGTTCCTGTTCCTTCTCGCTATAGACTGGGTCATGAAGACGTCAACCGCAGGCAAGCGCAATGGCATCCAGTTGGGACTCTTTGGAAGCAGCTGGACGACCTAGACTTCGCCGATGATTTGGCCCTTCTCTCACACACCCAGCCACAGATGCAAAACAAGACCACAACAGTGGCAGAAACTTCATCCAGCATTGGACTGAACATCCACAAAGGAAAGAGCAAAGTCATGAAAGCCAATGCCGCAAACCAAGACCCCATCATGCTAGAAGGCAACACGCTGGAGGAGGTGGACAACTTCACTTACCTTGGCAGCGTCGTCGACATACAAGGTGGTACAGATGCTGATGTCAGAGCCAGAATCAGGAAAGCGAGAGCAGCCTTTCTCCAGCTGAAGAATATATGGAACTCAAATGTCATCTCCAAGAAAACCAAGATAAGGATATTCAATAGCAACATCAAATCAGTACTTCTTTATGGAGCTGAGACGTGGCGAACCACAGTTACCATCACCAACAAAATCCAGACTTTCATCAATTCCTGTCTGAGGCGCATACTGAGGATCCACTGGCCAGACAGGATCAGCAACGAGGACCTGTGGCAGCAGACGAACCAGAAGCCAGCCGATGCAGAGGTTCTCCAAAGGAGATGGAGAGGCAACACCCTAAGAAAGCCTGCTGACAACACCACCAGGCAGGCATTGTCCTGGAACCCGCAGGGGAAAAGAAAGAGAGGCCGCCCAAGGAACTCCTGGCGCCGAGACCTGCAGGCAGACGTGACAGCGTTGGGGAAAACCTGGAACCAGCTGGAGAGAATCGCCCTGGACCGTAGTGCCTGGAGGACCCTTGTCGGCGGCCTATGCCCCAGAAGGGGTTGTAGGCGTAAGTAAGTAAGTAAGTATGAAAACTCTTCACTAGCTGCATAAGGGAACCATCGCAATCCCTTTTGAAGGCAGATATATTTGTATTGCCTGCTCCGAGGCCTTTCGTCCGCTGGGTCGGAACTCATCAGGGAGACACGGCTGCTTGTGTCTGCGCTCCTGGCGTCAAATAGAGACACACCACAGTCCATAATACTGTGGTGTTCTCACCACCAAGGGTACAAAAAAGAATCCAATAGCACCCCCAAAGCAGCCAGCGAAGAGTAGTAAATGAAACCAAACGAAAGTGTGGGGAAGAAAAAAGTTGCTGAAAAACTAAAGACATTATGCAAATAGCATAAAATGTAGGGGACAATCTTTGAGCCTACGCTTGAGGATCCACCCAAAGATGCAAGGGAGATCAAAAGACAAACACACAGACGGACAGAAACAAATACAAATAACCTCAATTTAATCAAAACAAAATCGGAAATGAAATGAGGCAGGGAACAGTAAACGATAAACAGTCAAAATCTTTGCCAAGTCATTACTATGAACACAGTTCAGTTGTTGGCCTGCGCTTGTTTTTTCCCCCACTATTAGATTGTTCGTCTATGTATTTGTCTGACTTTATTCAAGTTTAAAAGGCTGTGCCAGTTTTGAATAAAAGTTACTGTGTTAGGTTTTCTTATGGGAGCAAAAGATACCCCACTTGTTTACTGTTTATCGTTCACTGTTCCCTGCCTCATTTAATTTCCGATTCCAAAGAATACCTGGCCAAACAAACAAATACAGCAGCACGGGCCTTAATCGTTGTGTATGAAGGAAACAACTGAAGATGGACATGATGTTGCACTTACTTAACATATTGGTCGGTCCGACAATTAGTTACAGTGTGGAAGCATGGTTTCCATTCAACACACCGGTGACACCCGTTATGGTGTCTGATCAGTTCAAAACTTATCTCTCTTCAAAATGCCCTGCAGAGAATATCCACCTTACATTCAGTTTGGGGGGAGGGGTGGGGGGATATCAGAAGAACACAAAGAACAATGCAAAAACTCGGTCTGAAAGAACCAGGCGGATATCCTATTTCTCTGAACACTGCACGCCAGGTACTTTTGTTTGGGATACATATCACAGAAGGAAAAGAAGAGTTATCTGAGGCAAGCTTATGACGATATGCTGCGGACTGACTCTTACCAGAAGGTTTGTAAAAACGGTACTTTCTAATAATTATTAGATTATCTCATGTACGTGAAAACCAGGACACGTTCAACATAAAGCGACTTAAATTTGTTTTCTATATTGAGTGAATTACAAGAAGAATACTTTACGTTTTGGCGTTAACACTAAGAATGGAACGTTTTTGGAGACTTTCATTTCTCAACAAAATAGCAGACAACTATAACCTGCAACTTTCCCTGGTACATTGCAAGAATTCCAATCACAGATCAACCTTAGGCCTATGTCGTCTTCGACTGAGCGCTCTTGATCTGAAAATAAAGAAAGAACGTTACTGCAACATAGAATCAAAGGACTGGCTTCGCAAACCTTTGTGGAGTTCCAAGGGATGAATTCTAGTTCCATAACTGTTATAAATGCGATGAATAGAGACAATCCTGCCTCATATCCATTAAAGCTCATATGCATCCTTATTCATCAAATGTTAGGTCATTTAACTTTGAAAACAAAACTGTGTATTAAACCCCAAGTTCTCTTTTGCCATTAGAATATTGTCATTTTGAACTTGCCACATAGGGTAGCATGGGGTAAAAACTTCAGTGCGTTCTTCATGGGCCCAGTGACGGTAGGGCTGGCATTCGACCCACACTTCTCCTGGTCTGGTGCAGCTGTGTGGTTCACAGCAGATGATACAGGGCCAGTCCTCCTCTTCCTCACTGGTATTTTCCTCAGCTGTCACTGGCCTTTTCTTTCTCTCATGTCCAGTCTTGGCCTTGCTCATCTGTTTCCACGATTCTTTTTTGGCTGGTTTCTTCTCTGCATGCTTTTCTGCCAGAGCAGCTTTGCATTGTGGTGAGGTCAGCAGTGCTGCAGACTCTGTTTTTCTCGATCTTGGCCTCTTCACTGGCAGCTCTGGAAGAGGGGATAAGCCGTGGATGGTTTCCCTTATACCCTCAGAGGTTGCTGAGGCAGAGAGCTGCTCCTTTTGGACTGGAGAGTGAAGGTAAGATGCGGCCGTAGTCGGGGTGTTTGGTTCTTCCGTATGCGTTGATGGTTCTCTAAGTTGAGGCAGATCACAATTGTGGTGGCCAACATCGTGGCCAACGCGGGTAAACTGGACGGTCAGGTGTGGTGCGAGTGGTTGGTTTGTGGAGTTTCTATATCGTTGTACCACCTGGTGCTGGTTATCTGTCACCACAACGGACCTGTTGAGAACTTTGCTGGCTGCTATGATCTCCAACTCCCCAGGCAGAGAGGACGGCTCTGCCATGGCAGTGATCCATTTTTCGAAGGCGGAATACCACAGCCATGCAGGTAGATCAGCATTGATGGTGGGCATAATCATTGTAGTGGTCACACGTGTAGTTCTTCATCTGGCAACAGTCTGGTAGAGGTTTCGTTTTCTGCTGGAAAGTCGTCTGTTGAACAGTCTGCACTGGGTGGCTGGTGGAAAGGGAAATGTTCTCACTGGAGGCGTCAGCTGTTGTTTCTGCTGATTTGTGATTGGAGGGCTCCTCTTCTTGCTCATTTGTTACCAGTGCCCCTTCGTAGTCGGCGTCAGTGAAGGCGTTGGGATCAAACGGCCACAGACCGCAGGTCTTGAAGCCGTGGACGGCTCTTTCAGGCAAAGCTGTCCTCAGGAAGGCCTTTCCAGAAAGACCAGCCATGTCATAGATCGAGATCCGTCGTCCTGGATTTGACACCATCCAACTGTCAGCTTCAGCGTTGAAAGCACTCTTAGAGGCTTGAAAATAGGGTCTGCCGAACGGTTGTAATTTGTGCCTGCTGTGACGGGACAGAGTTAGCAGTTCTATTCTATGTTCCTGACAAAACTCTATTGCTTTCAGAGTCTTGTGGCTATGGTGTCCGTCCAGCAGGATGGGGTGAGGGTCATGGCGAGAGCAACCAGTGACCTTGGCGAAATGATAGAGCCATTTTAAGAACAGTTCAGAATCTGTCCATCCGCTTCTGGTGGTGCGTTTTTCAAGGGTGTGTCCACCATTCGCTTTCTAGAAAAAATATACACAGGTGCGCCTGCTGCGCTGCAGGTACACACGACCGTCATCAAAGTTCCACGTTCAGCACTCGTGACCTTCCCGACCTTCCACATGCCTTTCGAGGGCCAATATCTTCTTGGGCTTTTACACGGTTGTTAAAGTAATCCAGTCTCATCCATATTCCAAATTCAGGATGGTGTGTAATCATGATTTGCCAAGCATTCTGTGTACAGTTGAAAAAAACTGATGCACTTGAGGCTTGTTGAAACCTACAGCGCAAGCTAAGCTAGCTGCCTGAGGCTGCCGAATGCTTAGTCTATGGCGCATGAGAAAACCCTGCACCCAGTCTTGTCCTGCCATTCGTGACTCCTTGTGGAATGGGTGGCTGATCCCCACTCTTTCTGCGACATCAAAGGCAAGACGTTGCATGTCCCGCATCTTCAGACTAGAGAGTCGTCTCTGCATGTCTAGAACATGGGTCTTCGGCTGTGACTCCGCGTCAGACGGCAGGCCACTGCAATATCTTCCGAAATTCAGCGTTCCAGGTTCAGCCACTTGACGGTCCCTGTGACACCGAAGAGTACGTGCAGGAACACCAAACTCTTTACTGGCTCGAACCAGGGGAATTCCTCCAGAGATGGCCTTCAGTGCTGCTCCCAAGTTGTGCTGGCTATACTTGCCCCTCTCAGATTTCTTTTGGTAATGTCTCACCATTTTCATCTGCAAATTAAAAAAATAAGTAAACAACACTTTCAGTATTGTCGTTACCACAAAACTAGTTCCATACAAGCATACATACCTAGACACTCAGATGCATATATTCACAGAAACACGCATGTTCAGGCATACACACATACACACACACACACACACACACACACACACACACACACACACACACACACACACGGTTACCTGCTGTTGTGAGGTATTTTTTCGGAAAAAATGAAGAGCATCATTATGTGGTATACATTGTGACCAATAATGCTGCCATAACTCCTTTCAGATTCATGTCTTGTTGGTTTTTACTGTATTCATAGGGGGTGTTGATAATGATAACTGTAGTCAGCAGTAAAATTAAGAGAAAAATTTGCCAGTTCCTCACCACCGTTATGAAGAATTATGCATAATGAATATTCATTATTTTCTAGAGGGTACCCCATAAGTCTAGCACAGAAAATATTCGCACTTCATGTTCAGATTTAAAGTATTTGATAGTAACTGGCTCCTAGTCGTAGATCGTTTGAAACTTCACTTCTCTTTCTTCTATGGCTGCGTTCGTTGAGCAGCCAATGAAAGCTACTTATTACCAGCTGTGAGACTAGTGCTCTTGCAAACAATTTGATTACGGTGCTGCTATAAAATCCAAATATATAGAGATAGAATCATTTATATCTATTTAAATATTTGGTAGTTTTGTAATTTACAAAAGTTTCATTGATATTCACAAAAGCAAAAACAAAAGGAAAGCTACCCAGATAGTGTTGATAATTTCATATACCCATAACTTTAATTGAATTATTTTCACAAATGAAATCTTATTCTTAAACTGGATGCTTTGTCTCTCAGCAGAGCTGTTTCATGTCTATAGCAGCTATAAAGCCTTCAAAACACAATAATACTTTGAGAAGTTTTACATACGTGTATTTCTTTGCATTTTGCTATTGATATATAGAAGTAGAAAAGTCAACTTTTTAAAAAGTCAGATCAAAATAATGAGTAGTTCAACGAGACGATGAACCGAGGTCCTGTGTGCAACATGCACTCAACGCACGTAAAAGAACCCTGGCAAAATTCTGTAGCAAAACATACCTCTGCAGGAAAACATATCCACAAGCATACAGGAAAAAAAGAGTGGCGCTGTGCTACAGCGACACGCTGTCCCCGGGGAAAGCAGCCCGAATCTTTGTCATATTTGTTGTGTACATGTAAGCTAACTGGTATCTACGACATGTGTAGGACATTTTGCAAATGTAATAAGCTTCTGTGCATGTGATTCAACTTGCCTCTTTATCTCAGTATGTGAATGCCTGCACACATCCACACATGTAGAAATCTGGTATTGATTATTTGACCACTCATATCATGTTACTGATATTCAAACCAGTTGTGATGCGTTTCACCGGCTGTATGTCAGTACAGCGAAACCGTACTCTTAGGTGTATGTGTGCAAGCTTATAAGTGCGCACGCGCGCGCGCGCGTGTGTGTATGTATGTATGTATGTATGTGTGTGTGTGTGTGTGTGTGTGTGTTGTGTGTGTGTTGTGTGTGTGTGTGTGTGTGCGTGCGCACGTACGCACGGGCGGGCGTGCATGTGTGTGTGTTTGTGTGTGCATGTGTGTGTGTTGCTGAAGTTCTAGTGTGTGTGCCTGAATGCACGCACGTGTGTGTGTGTGTGTGTGCGCGCGCGCGCGCGCGCGTGCATCGTTATCGCTGTTCCTCTTGTTGAAGTTGGTGCGTGTGTGTGTCGGTGTGTGTGTGTGTGTGGCGCGCGCGCGCGCGTGCGTGCGTGTGTGCGTGCATGTATTCTTGTATGCAAACATGTGTGTGTTCGGATGTATGTGTATACATCATAGGTGCGCACACGTGTCTGTTCGCTCGTGTAAAACGGATCTGGCTGTGCTGCGGCGTTGAATGCAATGTTTGCAGGTTTGTCAATTCAATGCTATTTCCCACCTTTTTTTTGTCAGGAGATGAAACTGTGTTTTGAATGTTGTTCAGCATTCATTGCTGAATAAATTGTAGAGGTGTGTGTGTGTGCGCGCGCGCGCGCGCGCGCGCGTGCGCACACACACACACACAAATGAGTGGGCACACACGTGTGTGTGTGTGTTGCTGTGTTTGTGTAGGTGTGAACATACATGAATTGACGCATGCATACACGCAGATGTATGAGAAAGAGAGGATGGGCTGGGCTTGTGGTTCACCTAAACATTGTGAGCATGCAACAGTGGGAACATGTGTTCAGGAGTGGCTGACTGTGTATTCAAGCCAAATTTCAATACTGAGCTTCCATTCAGTGAGGAAGACGCATCACGCTGAGCGCTGGCCAGACATGCGTCTTGTCTATTCATGCTGTCAAGGGGAAAAAGACATACTTGAGTATGTTTTCTGATAACACAGATTTATTATGGTGTATAGAAACGTGTTCTTTACAAACTTCGTCGTGTCAAAGCTGCGAAAACACAGCCCAATAAGATCTTTAGAAATGGCTGTACTGCCGACTGTGGGAACGCACAGGCTAAGGACGTCTTTGTTACCAGCTCTGCCCTGCGGCTAATGAAAACAGAAGGAAATGAGAAAGGAAGGAATGAAGATTTCATACATGCGATAGGTTTGTTGCTGTATGAATATCCCCATGTTACTGTTTTAGTCATTTGTGTCACGTCAAGAACAGTCACATTCATCATGTGTGTCACAATGCTCCAACTAAATCAATCACTGCAGTCTGCTCCAAGATCGAAACTTCATGTGACGTAGTTCTCTCTATGACAGGAATCTAAGTTTATGACCATAGAGATTTACAATATACGTTTCAATGAGCAGGATGCAAAATGAATTATAAAGCACCTACCTCCCAAGTTGAATAGCGAGATCAGTCAAATGGCGGAAGGCCCACTCGATCAGAAACACGTGGAGGAGGCTGCTCCACTTTCAGGATGTACGGCTCATGCGCAACACTCACAAGTTTGTAAGCGTGATGCCAGTATCACAGAATGATATTAACAGGGATATGTTCACACACACACACACGCGCGCGCGCGCGCACGCACGCATACACACACTACGCCTCGATTCTGAACCACAGGACTGTAAATGAAGAATAACGGTCTTTGCTGCTGCCCATGGACAAACGTTGGACCTTAAAGCGTCCTGGTAGTTAAGTCCTGCGATCACTTCTTACTGTCCCACAATCGGTGAGACAACATGTCCCCCAGTTCAACGGGTGGAAACGCCTCCAACCTTCCATAACCGCTCCACCCCCCACCCCAGGTAAACGACACTGGTCAGCCAACAGTTCTTCCATAACACATGTAAACACCATCAACGTGTCCCAGGGTGGATAGGTCCAGCATTTCTCCTCCTCCAGCTCCAAAAGTCAAGAGGTATCAAAACATGTTATTCCATCGATCAGTAGGGTTATTCAACATAAATCCGGTGTAACAGCCCGTTCTTACCGCCCTCTGGAACTTACCCCGGGGTAAGTCTGGGCTAGCCTGCTTTTACCCCCGGGGGTCATTCCAGGACTAGCTAGAACTTACCCCCCTAGTTGGAACTTACCCCCGCGGGGGTAAGTTTGGGCTAGCCTGGATTTACCCCCCCTCCCTCCCCCAAAAGGGTCAGTCTAGGACTATTTGGAATCTTCCTCCACCCCACCCCACCCTTCAAGCAAGAGAGGGTTATTCAGGGTTTTCCTCTGCCTTTTCCCCAACACGCACACCCGCCTTTAAAAAAAATTGTGTTAGCCTGCGTACTTACCCCCCCCCCCCCCCCCACCCCCCCCCCCACCCCCTCCCATTTCCTATATACAGTCAGTTGGGTTTAGACAAAGTGCAGTTCTATACTCTTCTCAATAGATGGACCTCCTGCTTCCCCAACCCCCCCCCCCCCCTTCCCACCCCCCCCCCCCCCCCCCCCCCCCCCCCCCGGTTCACTAACAGATACGTATTAACATTTCTCGCGCTAGCTTACATGCGTGGGTCAATATTCGGTGTGTAGAGTACGCCCGTACATGCGTGGGAAAGAAAGACGGCTACATGCCAATGTGACCAAGTGCCAATGTGACCAAGCGTAGTTGTGAAAATTGTGACCACGTGTCGTTGTGACCAAGTACCGTTGTTGCTTCATCCCGGTTTGCCTCTTTTAACTATTTTACAGCTTTTTAGTCTCTTGAGTACCTGTGTACCTTAGCTTGTACAATGCAGATGACTAGTGGTCAGTGCCACTGACCACTGGTCATTATGACGTAAATCGGAGATTTTAACTATTTAACAGCTAATTAGTGTTTTCCGAGTGCTTGTGTACCTTGTACAATGTAGATTACTTGTGGTCAGTGCCACTGACTACTGGTCATTATGACGTAAACCGGAGATTTTAACTATTTCACAGCTAATTATAGTCTCCCGAGTACCTGTGTACCTTGTACAATGCAGACGACTGGTGGTCAGTGCCACTGACGTAAATCAGATATTTCGACTATTTTACAGTTAATCAGTGTCTCATGAGTGTTTGTATACCTTGTGTAATGCAGACAACCAGTGGTCAGTGTCACTGACCATTGGTCACTTTAATGTATATCAAAGATTTTAACTATTTTTACAGCTAATTAGTGTCTCCTGAGAGCCTGTGTACCTTGTATAATGTAGATGACTGGGGGGTCAGTTCCAACTAGGGGGGGGGGGGGGGGGGTAAGTTCCAGCTAGTCCTGGAATGACCCCGGGGTAAAAGCAGGCTAGCCCAGACTTACCCCGGGGTAAGTTCCAGAGGGGGGGGGGGGGGTAAGAATGGGCTGTTACACCGGTCACAAGCTATATCTTCTTCTGCGTACGCAGGCTGATACTCCTGCGGACATTCCCTGCATAGACAGGCAGGTATTAATCACATCTGCTCAACAAAGGGAGTGGAGTTTTGTGTGTATGACCGTTTTTTATCCCGCCATTAAGGCAGCCATACTGCATCTTCGGGGAAACAAGCTATATTATTCTTACATAGTGGGACATTCCTGGAGGGTCTCTCAAATCCCTGGCATCCTCTGATTCGGGAGGCCTTTGGGCCTGGCCATAGTGATTCTAGAGGAACGTGACTTCTTTTTTTGTGTGTTTTTGTTTTTATTAGTGTAGATAGGGAAGGTCTTTGTTGAAAATCATAATTCCTTGGAACATCTTTTAAGTTTGTAGTCAAAATAAATACATTCGTGAATTCTAATGCCTGTTCACTGAAAGAATGTTGTAGCATATTCTACCTAGCTCTGTGCTCTGTCTAGTATATTTGTGAACGTGTATGAAAAACTTTCTCTAACGTCTCACACTATTATATTACCTTCACACTAGTTCATTTTCAGCCTAACTCTCTGTTCGAGTGAACGATATGCTCTCTCTGCCCCTGTCTCTTCTTGTTCTTCTTCTGCTGCTGCTGCTGCTGCTGTCGACTTGTTTTCGGTTGACTTCAGTGTGGTAACAGCCCTGATATGGCCCTTTCCGGCTGGCTGGGCTGTAAGCAACATTACTAACTTTATTATTTCTTCTCGTTCGTCTTCTTCTTCTTCTTCTTCAGCAGCAGTTACTTGCCTATTCTGGGCTATCACCTCAGAATGTATATGTCGCTGTGTTGGCTGAATTAGATATATGCACGGTACATATAAATCTAAGCCAGTAGTTAGCTACCGAGTTTATTTAGTAACATCCCACAATTAATCAAATAAATCCATAACATCCCCAAATACTTCTCAGTAACATCCCAAACAACCCCAACCAAATAAGAACACAAAACTGCTTGTGTGATAGTGTAAACACACGTAAGAATACAATCTACTATAGAGTTGGCGGGACACGGGCGGTGTAGATTAAGTTCATAGTCTGCACCTTTTGAATGCATGGTAAAACTGGCTAATAAAGCAATAATTATGTAAGTAACTGTGATTCTCAGAGGAGCACGTTGCCTAGTTACTAAGATCATCCAGGAGAGAAAGAGGTGCAAGGGGCAAGCAAATAAGACCAAAAAAACTCAAGAAGAGTAGACAATTGGATTTAGTTTCCCAGCCTGCTTGAATATTGAACAGCACATGCCTACATTCCAAAATGTTTCCCTTCTCTTTTTGAATCATCGTTGACATTGTTTCAACAATGACGCCCCAACGCCATAATTTACTTCTGTTCACAGAAAGCATGCGCATAAATGACGTCATCTCATTATCTCCTGCATGGCAGAGAACGAATGCAAGCTGATCTGTGTGTGTGTGTGTGTGGTGTGTGTGTGTGTGTGTGTTGATCCTAGCAGGAAAACGTTCTTCTGAAGTAAATAAAATGGATACATCAGCAACATCCCCATAGCATTTGGAAACAGTTTGTAGGGTCAAAGTTGTGGGGTGTAGGGAAATAGTACCGCACAACCCCGGCAAAAGCTATGACACACTACCTCACAACCCCAGGTAACCGAACACACACACACACACACACACACACACACACACACCAGTCGTCACTTACCTAAATTACGATAAAACCAAGTGTGGGGTAAAAGGCCCAATAACGGGGCAAAAAGCCCACCCTAGGCGTCTTGCCCCGGTGAAGGTGTAGGCGTTTGACCCCCAGACTGACCTACTGTTAGCAGAACGGTCAGACAGCGGGAAGGAGGGGAAACAAACTGGCGCCAGCATCACTAGCATCGAACTGAAATATTCTTAATCAGTATGAATACAAAGCTTTTCCATTTCATTTGTTACATGTATGAATATACTTAAACTGAATACATATAAGAAATGACTGAAAACAAGCCCCAAAAGAAACAAAGAAGTCTGTAAAACTGACCGTTTAGTTGGGAGTTCTCTTTGTCCTGTCAGAAGCGTCGTCTTTGTTCAGGATTCAGGTCAAGTATCACGTGGTTTGCTACATCACATGTTCTCCGAAATACGGGGGATGGGCGTTTGACCCCACCTAGGCGTTTTGCCCCATGCTACCCTACGTGTTTGACTGCTTACATGTACGTAATCAATGCAAGACGTCTTCCACAAACTTACAAAACTAAAAGAATATCTAGCATGCCTTCATTTCCTTGGGACAATTTTTGTGCTATGACATGTTTATGTTGTGACATGTTGTCATGTTTATTCGTAAGTCCATAATTCCTTTGATTAGGTTTCACGACAAGTACATGACTCATTCATGAAATATGCGCATATGCATACGTCTATACATGTTGCCTACACACACACGCACGCACGCACACACACACACACACACACACACACACACACACACACACACACACACACACACACACACACCATTCTGTTCTATTGTGCAGCTTCTTTCCTGCCTGTAAAAACAACAACAAAAGCAAAAAAAAAAAATTCCAACAAAGGCTTCAATCGCAGAATACACACAGTTATTTGGGGCATGAAAAGTGTGTATAGGTCTACGTCCTGAAAAAACAATGAGTAGAACCTTGAAAGAATGTTGACGGTGGTGGAAATAGACGATCAAAATAGATACTTCAGCGAGTTGTTCTCCTCTCTCTCTCTCTCTCTCTCTCTCTCTCTCTCTCTCTCTCGCTCAAACAAAACAAAAAAAAACAAAAAAACAAAAAAACGCGCTGTCGGCAGTTCACAGGTAGCAGGCCGCCAGACTGACTGACGCCAGGAACGCAACAACACCCTGTCGGGGAGGACAAAGCAGTTGTGATGCCAGCAAAGATTTGGGGGATGAAATATAAGACCTTGGTATCGCGCGAGTTTAGTGTGATGGTTGTGTGTGTGTGTGTGTGTGTGTGTGTGTGTGTGTGTGTGTGTGTGTGTGTGTGTGTGTGTACGTGTGTGTGTGTGTGTGTGTGTGTGTGTGTGTGTGTGTGTGTGTGTGTGTGTGTGTGTTCGGAAACGTCGAATAAGGTACATTGCTTTCATCTGTTAGAGCGCCAGCTATAAATTCTCTCTCTCTCTCTCTCTCTCTCTCTCTCTCTCTCTCTCTCTCTCTCTCTTGCATGTGTGTGTGAGAGAAAGAGATGCATGATATGTCTCTGTGTGCAAAGACAGCTTATACAAAGTATTTAGATTCTCCAGCAAATCCGAGATTGTCGACTGTTACGTACTTCGGATGTTGATGCCACATTACCAATTTTGAGATGTATGGTGTGTCCGGTAGTGGCAGCATCTCTTATGGGGGTGTTTGCCAAGTCCTTCTTAGGTCTGCACATCCATCTTTGGTCCTCACTCGGCACTCGGCTCTCACCCGTGGCTCCCCGTAGCTGTTAACATGCGACAGCTCTCACCTGTGGCTCTGTAGCTCTTAACACGCGACAGCTCTCACCCTGTGGCTGTTAACATGCGACAGCTGTCTCAACCCGTGGCTCCCCGTAGCTGTTAACATGCGACAGCTCTCACCCGTGGCTCCCCGTGACTGTTAACATGCGACAGCTCTCACCCGTGGCTGTTAACATGTGACAGCTCTCACCCGTGGCTCCCCGTGGCTGTTAACATGCGACAGCTCTCACCCGTGGCTGTTAACATGCGACAGCTCTCACCCGTGGCTCCCCGTGGCTGTTAACATGCGACAGCTCTCACCCGTGGCTGTTAACATGCGACAGTTCTCACCCGTGGCTCACCGTAGCTGTTAACATGCGACAGCTCTCACCCGTGGCTCCCCGTGGCTGTTAACATGTGACAGCTCTCACCCGTTGCTCCCCGTGGCTGTTAACATGCGACAGCTCTCACCCGTGGCTGTTAACATGTGACAGCTCTCACCCGTGGCTCCCCGTGGCTTTAACATGCGACAGCTCTCACCCGTGGCTCCCCGTAGCTGTTAACATGTGACAGCTCTCACCTGTGGCTCCCCGTGGCTGCTAACATGCGACAGCGACCACATTCCTGGGCAAAAGCTTTGGCAGGCTGGCAAAACCAGGTGAGGGCAGCCGACAGGTCTCAAACCCTTGGTGAGATAGGGCTAGTCTACCTAAACATGTGAAGACTGGACTCGGCAGACTGCACCGAGGAAATCACAAACTGATTCAATGGGCAGAAACGCGAGTCCACAACAATGCATTGTGGAGTGCTTAGAGCATGGTGAGACAAAAGACACCATGGTCATCCACTGCATCTGACTCCGTCTCCACCCGTCTTGACTCTGTCTTACTGCTGGACTCAGATGGTTTTGGACTAGAGAGTGAGGTCGACGAATTATGCAACTCCTCATCACTTTGAACAAAGTCACCGCGCAAGTGACTTCTGTCATCATCATCATCGTTCATCCCTATTCCCCTCATCCCTATCTCATTCCTAAGTCCTGTGGCGATGACGAGCGACGAAGCAGCAGGTGTGAATACACTAGCAGTCGTAGCCGCAAACCTGCACACAGGCGGCTCAGGTCATAGGGTCGTTCACCATTGAAATGGAGCAGCAGTGGAGTTCGGCAGCCACCTGAGCGACTGAGCAGTCCTTTTTAGATAGTACTGCTCACCTCCACAGCACGACGAAGGGGCTAGCAAATGTGTCCTAAACATTGCCAGCGCTGGCCAGCCAGCCTACCGCAACTGGAGGGAACGCTGTAACAGCGGTTGAAATTCAAAGGAGAAAAAGACGAGGATTATTCCTCTTACCCCTGGCACATAGAATGTGCGCACCTTCCTGGATAGAGACGATGCAAACAGGCCTCAAGCAAGAACAGCTCTAATTGGAAAAGAACTCGCCCGGTATAATATCGCCTTGGTAATCTTGAGTGGACCTGGCTTGCGGGACCGGAGCACTTTTTGAAAGGGGCTCTGGCTATGGATCAGAAGAGGAAGTGAAGAGCGACGAGAGGCTGGTGTCGGCTTTGCAGTGGAGACAGCTCTTGGCAAGCTAGCTGGACCTCCAAATGGAGTAAACGACCGGCTGATGACCATGAAACTCCCTCTTTCATTTAGAAAGAAGCAACTGAAAATTATCAGCGTCTACGCGCCGACCATGACCAGCCCAGATAACGTGAAGGGCAAATTCTATAGGGATCTTCACTCTATCATTACTGCTGTTCAGAAAGCAAACAAGCTCGCCATACTGGGTGATTTCAACGCTAGAGTCGGTTCTGACAGCCACTCCCGGGAAGGTGTCATCAGCAAATGCGGAATAGGCTGCAACAGCAACGGTCTCCAGACCTGTCCTGAGCATGAATTGCTGATCAGCAACACAGTCATCCGACTCCCTACCCATAACAAGACATCGTGCATGCATCCCCGCTCAAGCATTGGCATCTCATTGACTACATCATGTCAGGAAGAGGGATAGACAAGTTGTAAGAGTCATCAAATCCATGTGCATTGCTGAATGCTGGACTGACCACCGTCTCGTAGTCAGCAAGTTTACCGTCCGGATCCAACCCGAGAGACGCCCGCAAGGCAAGAAGGCTCCAAGACAGCTTAATGTCACCAAGCTGAAGAACACCAGACCCAAGCAGTTGTTTGTAGACACTCTGGAAGAATACTTGGAATCCGCCTCTCTGGACAACCAGAATGTGGAAGCCAACTGGTCGACCTTCAGAGAAGTGGTCTACAACACTGCTGCAGAGATCCTGGGACCAACGACCAAAAAATACAAGGACCGGTTTGATGAGGACTGCGATGACATCAAGCAGCTACTGGATGAGAAACATCTGCACAAAGCTTACCTCAGTGACACCAAGTTCACCTTAAAAAAAAAGATGCGTTCAACAACATACGCAGAACAGTTCAAGAAAAACTACGAAAGATGCAGGACACATGGCAGAGCAACAAAGCTGACAAGATCCAAGTGTATACTGACAAGCATAATATGGAGAACTTTTATGATGCCTTGAAAGAAATTTATGGACCTACATCATCAGGGTCATCCCCTATGCTCAACGCTAATGGAAACACGTTGATCACTGACAAGGAAAAGATCATGGAACTCTGGGCAGAACATTTCAACAGCATGCTAAACCACGCATCATCTGTCAATGACAAAGCCATCGACTGGCTCCCTCAAGAGCCCACCAATAAAGAAATGGATGAACTGCCAACCCTCTTGGAGACCCAGAAAGCAAAATGTTTGCTGTCCAGTGGCAAAGCTCCAGGCTCAGACTCCATACCAGCTGAAGTCTACAAAGAAGGTGGCACAGCTCTGACTGAAAAGCTTCGTCATTTATATCTTCTGATGTGGCAACAGGAGACGATCCCTCAGGAGTTCAAAGATGCATCTATAATCGATTTGTACAAGCGCAAAGAGAACATCCAGGCTTGTGACAACACCGAGGCATATCCCTGCTTTCTATAGCAGGCAAGATACTTGCCAGGATTCTGTGAACCGCCTTATGACACACCTTTAGCAAGAGCTTTTGCTGGAGAGCCAGTACGGCATCAGAAAAGACAGAGGAACCATCGATATGTTACTTGCTGCTAACCAGCTCCAAGAAGAATGTCAGGAACAAAATACCGATCTGTTCTCCACCTATGTTGACCTGACCAAGGCCCTCGATACTGAAAATGACGGCCAAATCCGGATGCCCACCGAAATTCATCTCTATGGTGCGACAATTCTATGATAGCATGCCGGCCCGTGTCCAGGACAATGGGGAGACATTTAGCCATTCCCTGTCACAATGGCGTAAAGCAAGGCTATGTTCTCTGCATTGCTGACTGGTGCCTTCAGAGAAGGAAAAGTAGCCATCTACATCAGATTCAGAACAGACGGAAAGCTGTTTAACCTCAAAAGGCTCCAAGCAAAATCTAAGATTATGGCAGACATCATCAGGGTACTTTCTGTTTGCTGATGATTGCGCTCTCAATACTGGCTCAGAAACTGACATGCAATCCAGCATCAACAAGTTTTCCGTAGCCTGCGCCAACTACGGTCTCACCATAAATACAAAGAAGACAAACGTTCTGCATCAACCCGCGCCAGGCAGACCCTACAATGAGCCTAACATCACAACATCACAGTCAATGGTGTGAGATTCGCTACAGTGAGTAAGTTCACCTACCTTGACAGCACACTGTCCCAAAACGTCACAATCGACGATGAAGTGAGCATCAGAATTGCAAAAGCAAGTGCAACTCTTGGCAGACTACACACATATGTTTGGAGTAGAAGAGGCATCAGTCTAGAGACCAAGCTGAAGGTATACAGAGCAGTTTTCTCCTAACACTCCTATTCGCATGTAAGACGTGGACAGAGTACCAACGGCATGCCAAGAAGCTGAATCACTTCCACACACCTGTGTCATATTGCTCGCATGCCAGACCACCGGCTACCCAAGAGACTCTTCCACGGTGAGCTGCAACAAGGAAAGCGTTCCCATGGAAGTAAGAAGAAACACTTCAGACACTCTCAGAACTTCATTGAAAGCGTTTAACATCAACCCTGACACGTGGGAACAAACTGCTATGGATCGAACCAATTTATGCGAGGACAGCTGCAGCGCAACAAAAGAGAGAGGTAAGGAAAGCACGCGCCTGCAATCAAGGGCAGGTCTCCCACATTGCCTGTCCAAGCTGACACCGCACATTCTGTGCACGCATCGGCTTGATCAGCCACCTGCGTATGCACAAATCTTCCCCCCCCCCCCCCCTCCCCTTTTCCAACCCCCAAGATGACTGAAGTGGTTCTCGTCGATTCGACGAACAACACCCATTTTGACACGGATGCTCTCTCTCTCTCTCTCTGGTATCAATTGTCCTGACCTATGAAGTGGGCTTACCAGCTGGTCAAACACCGGTGTCGCGTGAAATCTGGGAACGTGATATCTGGGAACGCTTCCCAGATATCACAGATTTTTTGGGGACGCGTTCCCAAATTGTACTGTGATATGTGGGAAGGCCTGTGATGTCTGGGAACGTGGTCTTTCAGAGCTCAGAAGGGCAGAAAGAAGACGAAAAAAGAATGGATTTTCGAGATAAGGTAGGAAACAATTTATTTAGGTGCAATTGAGATCTTTGGCCTTCTTGTCACTTTTTTTTCATTAATTGCTTGGCATGATTTTCACAAAGTTCCCAGATTTCACGATTGGAAGTTCAGGAAATCTGGGAACGCGTTCCCAGATATCACGGTAAATCTGGGAACGCGTTCCCAGATATCACGGTTCCCAGATATTATACGACACCGGGTTAGGATGAGGGATGGCAGCTGTTCTGTGGGTTTGTTTTGCTTGCTTGTTCTTTATTAACCCAGTTTAGACCCCGAGATTCTCATTGTCGAAAATACATTTAATTTCTTTTAGCTATCTGCCCCCTCTAAATAGTTGACTTATTGAATGAAAACCAATGTTTCGCAAGTAAGTTTTATATATTTTGAATGTTAAAGACAGCGGAGGGAGTGGGGGAATTTTTTAATCGTTGAATATTCTAACTTCGCTTAAATAAAGGATTTTAATGTCTAAATAGCACACATAAATTTTGATTTTTTACGTTAATTACAAGTTTCTTTAAAGTACATTTGAAAATTGGATAAAACTGGTGCGTGCGCGGTGTGTGTGTGTGTGTGTGTGTGTGTGTGTGTGTGTAGGCCTATGTGTGTGTACGTGTGTGCACCCGTGTGGTATATGTGCGTGTGTGACCACGCGCATTTTCGTGGAAACTGCAGCCTAGTTACGCATTAAATATCTAAACTGAAGTCACTCTGAAATACGAGAGGGAATCAAAAAAGAAAACGTGAATGTTTTCACAGTGAAGCCAACCTTTCGCATACGCTCTTATCTGTCTATATCAATACAAGAAGAAAGAAATACAAAGATAGAGAGAGAGAGAGAGAGAGAGAGAGAGAGAGAGGAGAGAGAGAGAGAGAGAGAAAAGAACTGGCTGTCGGGAATAAATAAACGGAAATCTTAAACTTGTAGGTGATGTAGTGTAGGCCTACGCGTTTGCCTGCCCGCATATAGAGAGTAAAATCATTTCTTAAATGGTCAGGGGTGTTCAGGGTCTAGATAAAGGCAACTCAAAGGGTTTGCAAGGATTGTAGGTACTCTGCTTTCAGGTCAGCAAATGTGTAGATCGGGCCTCTGGCGCCGTCCGGAGGGAACGTACGTTCGTGATCGCTCGCGACTTATAAAGATTATCACCGCCGGTAGTCGGTCTGTGACATGCGTTGGCATCACTGAACATCGCCGAAGTGATTTGGCAGCATTGCCTCTGTTGGTGGGTTGCCTCATGAGACCCGGTATTATCGACTGCTCTCTGTGGATTTAGTGTGGAGTCAGCAATGGGACCACCTGGGTGTGGCTTGTGTGTGCGTGAGCGTGTTGTGTGTGTGTGTGGGGTGGGGGGGGGGGGGGGGGAGAGGCGGCATTAGCAGTATGGGAGCCATCCAGTCAATGAGACGGCATAAACGTTTCTGCAGATCCGATAGTGCTTGTGTGGATAGGCGCTCAACGTGCTGAACGGGTGGGGGAAAACACCATCAGTTTTGTTTGGTGTGTCCGTTTAAGTGTCAAGCTCTGCTATATCACCAACTGGTTCTTCTTGCTTAAAGTTTTGTCGATCAACGTCCCCCCCCCCCCCCCCCCCCCCCCCCAAAAACAAATCATTTTGGACCATTACCCAAGTTCACACCAGCCGCCGTTGCGAAGTGCTTAGCGTCGCCGACTCCCGGCTGGGGGGTCATAGGTTTGATTCCCATCAGAGCCATGTGAGGTTTTTCTGCTCCGACCGGCTACTACTCAGAGTTGAGTTTGCTACAGGTTCAAATGAGAAGACAGGGACACCATAGTTGAGTCTCATCCACTTAATGGATGTGTCTCTGTGAGCAGTCTGTCAGGGGGGTGGGAAGGGGGGAGGGGGACCGAGGGGAGGGGAATGAGCGACATGGGTGCAATGCTACTGAGATGGCACATAAGATGGGACAGGAAAAAAAAAAGGCAAAAAAAAATATCCACGTTCATGATCAAGATTCTGAAAAATGTGAGATGTTTAGATATGCCTTCAAATGTTCATGTCAGTTGTGTAGATTTTCTTTTTTTTCTGGGACCAATGGGACCAATTTTCACAAAGAATGGAATTCCAGAATTGCCTCCAGTTTATATGCTGTCATCTTCACCTTTAAGCGTCCTATGTTTGTGTTCCTTCACCGCCACTAACATGGATTGTGCACACGCGCGCACACACACACACCCTCTCTCTCTCTCACACACACACACAAAGTGCTATGCACATACACAATCTTGAATCGAAAGGAATCGTAACATTTTAATGAATTCATAGTGATCAGCATTTTTTATAACATTTTTTCTTAAAACATAAACAAGAACATTTCACAGACTCAACAGGACTGCATTTGTCAAAGCAGCACCAAAAGGAAAATCAAGAGCAAATGCACACCTCTCTGTATCATCATACATAAAACAGATATCACCACACTATTCAGTGTGTGCTACTTTGCTCATCTGCATTCCCAGCATGTGTGTGTGTGCGTGTGTGTGTGTGTTGTGTGTGTGTGAGTGCGTGCGCGCGTGTGCACTCTTGTAAGGTAAGGCAAGGTAATGTTGCTTATAGCGTGTGTACTCTTGTGCAGAGCCTTGTTGTAGCCTCAGGTGTCAAGCTGAGCTGACCTGACTCTGTGCGTACCTGTGTGTGTATGTTTGCATTGTGATGCTGTTGTTTTTTCTCTTCATTCATTGAAAAAGAAAGATGACTCTGAATACCCCACTGGCCACACTGCCGAGCAAAATGTCAAATGGGAGGCAATGCACAACCGTAATTATTATCTCCCCTGCACACAGGATAGTTCATTTCTGAAGCAAGCGCTCTGATGACAAATACACTGTTCTTTTCACACACACACACGCACACACACACACAAACATCAAAGAACAGCAGATAAACAATATTGTATAATCGATAATAACACTTAGAAATGTCGGCTCTCTTTAAATAATGAAATAATTATGATTGTTCACATTTTTCCTTCTGTGGCGGTTTCAATGCCAAATGGTTGGAAAACAAGCCATTGTTTTGTTTTTTGTTGTGTCACCTGGACTTTGTCAAAGTTATGAATGTAAATGTTAAGACAGTGGGAAACAAAATATGTTGTAATACGTGGATGAAAGACTTTGTTTTTTCAACACTGTTCTTAATGTATGAAATTTTTTAATGCTGCTGAGGCGATTTCTTTGATTTTTAGTTTTTATTTGATCTTGCAGTAGCAAAGCATTCAAGTGTCCAACCCCTCTGTTTGCTGTCTGTCCTTAGCATCACTATGTATATTTCCTCTTCTCCTCCGCCCCACCCCCCACCATACAGATCTATGTAAATGTTCTGTATACGCTTAGGTCCTAATGATGGAATGCAAAATTACTGACTGCCTTTTCTCCTGGGGCTTCTTTGATCTTTTTGTTTTCCTGTTCATTTTCATTCATCATGTGAGTGGGTGCCCGTACGCACGCGTGCACACATAAGATAAAGTAAAAGTAGATTAAAACTTCTGAAATCTGTTTGCTCTACTCTTAGGGAATTATCTGGACATCACAAACCAACAGACAGGGACTGTGATTAAACATAATGGAATGATGGCCAAAGACAAATGGGAAAGCAAAGAAACACGTGGTAACTGAGGAGTTGAAGAAAGAAAAGGATGCCAAGACAGTCCGCAGGGCCAACTGGGGCAGTGGACAACGTGAGAAAATGCTCTCCAAAGAACTCTCAGCTGGAATAGTATGAGCCAGCTGGAACAACACATGGCACATGGTTCCTCTTAGGATCAGCTTCATCCTCAGATCCAAACATGAACTCCTCACCTCCACTTCAAACCTGGTGACACCGGGGATATTAGATGACCCTGCATGTCCGCTCTGTCACGGTAAACGAACAGTGGAACATGTCCTGAGTTCATGCAAAGCAACGCTGACCTAAGGAAGAAAAACATGAAGACACAACCAAGTGCTAAAGGAGATCAAAAATACAGTCAGCACTGCCAGAGATAACATTATATCACCAGGATCTCCAGCAGTGACATTCTACATGGCTGGAGGCCACAACAAATCCAGGTCGGGGATCAGCTATGACATCACGAGCATGTAAGCAGCGTTAACTGGATGGAATGGATGTCTGGGAGTGCACAGCAGACCTTCCAGAACGGAAACAATCATCCTGAGATCATCAGGAAAGAGTGACATGTTACCTGTTAAAATACTCCACTCGGGTTCATCAAAACAAAGGATTCTGATTGAACTCACTGTGCTATATGGAAGCAGAACGGCAGGGCAAGCTCACATCTACCAGGATGAGAAATATGCCAGCAGAAATATGTCAATCTAGCCAGCAGCTTGAGGGAATCTGGCTTCCAAGATCTCATGAAACAGCTCTTGATTTCTGGTAAGACAAGGACAATGGGCTTAAAAACAATAGCAAAGGCAGCTGAAAAAGAGAGTTCCAGATGGATCTGTTTGAGGAGGAATTAAAATGAATTTCATAAGGCTTAAACTTCCCAACCTAAACATGTGCCCGTAAGCTAGGTGGGAAAGACATTCGTGAAAAAAGGGACGCCTTGAGACGTCCATCTATCCAGGGATTCCAAGTTCAATTCCACTGCACTGATGGCATCAGGGCATCTAAGAGTCATGATCTTGAGGCTGCCCCGTCCCTCAGAGTGTACAGAGTTCAGCACCGAAACACATGTCAGAGAGTGGATTTTCTTCCTAACAAATAAGCCAAAATTACAAAATGAACTAAATTAAATGTGCAAGTAATGCTGATTCAGATAAACAATACAGAACATGCTGATTCTGATAATACAAAACAGACAACTAAACTTGTGACGAATATATGTTTTCTCTAAATGTTGAAAAACAATAAATACAAGAAAATACACAAAACTATATTCCTCATGCAGATCACAGTCAGCATGTCAATGACAATGTTTCAAAGAGAATTTAAATCACACACACACACACACACACACACACACACACACACAAACATACACACTCACACACACACAGTCACGCACATGCACTAGCAACATACATCTCTACACCAATTTTCTTTTTCCAGAGAACCCAATTCTTCAAAATCAGGGACACATTATGACTTTCATAGTCGCACTAGGAATGATGCCTAAAATTAAGCAGATGAAAACTGACATAACAAACTTAAAATCTTAGGTCTTACAGTAAATAAAAAGTAAAAACTCATTTTCATTTACACACAACATACCAATTCTTGCAGGACTGCCATGAGTGTGACTAAAAGAGACCTGTAACGGGCACTTTACAAGGTCCCTAAGCCCAGTCAGCCCATCTCTTTGTTTGTGTCTCTATTATAACCTTGATCATTGTTTTAAATACTGTGCTGAAACTGTTGAACAAAATCATCAGGAAATTTCAGTTCCGTCATTAAGTTCACGATACAGAATCCAGACTAAGTCTGTCTTTTTTCCATGTTGATGCACCGCCACAAGATCTGGTGAAGCTACAGGAACTTCTTTCACAAAATGCACGACTTTTTCCCTCTTCTCATTGTACTCCTTTCAAAAAGTCTGGGACAGTTTCCCTAGCTTCTCCTCAACGCGATTTGGTATTTCAAATTGGAAACTCTTACCTGCCCAGGTCTAGCCCTGCCCATGCCTGAGAAGGATATCTAATGGGCAGCGGCCTTGTTACAGATTCTACTTGTTTGACATCTTCCTCAGGAAATATCTTCTAAATAAATAAATACATGGTTTTACTTTCACTTCTAGACACTTTTGTTTTTGAAGGACATGAAATTCAAAAATTGTAGTTCTGAAATGCCACAACCACTTCTGTGGTCATCTATGACAACTAGAGACCCACAGTAACAGCAGAAGTGTTTGTGATGATGAGTATGTTTAAGATGATATGCAACAAGAAACTTTCATCGTAAGGCTTTATCATTATATTCTGCGCTAAAACATGAACAGCACAGCATACAAGGAAAGGCACAAAGTAAGTTTAAAACGTACCAAACTCTATGTTCAGGTTCAGACAAAAACTGACCACAAATGTAATCTAAAACACTCATTTTCATTTATCACAAAAAGATTGTATGCTCAAAACTTGACGTATGACGCTTTTAATCCAGTTAATATCTTCAAGGCACTAGGATGGTATCACAGGCATAACAGTGTCAATATGAACAGAAATACTTCAAATCATGAAAAAAATAACAAAGCAACTATAATTACAAACAAGAAGACAGTATTTCCTGAACACATCACAAGCACCTAGAAGGTGAAGGCTATTGAATAAAAAAGCCCAAGAAATCACTTCAAGCCCATATCTTAAAGGCAGACGTGGGTTTTACCTCCTTCACTCAATTGCACCACCTTCTTCTTCTTCTTTAGCGTTCCAGTATCTGGTAGCGTGGGAACTTGTTTTACCCTGTTGGGATACTCACACTGAACTCGAGAGTATAGTCAGTTCATTCTGACTTTGCTGAGTGCAGAAATTTGTGGGAAGAGGTTGTGGAAAAAGACAGATAAAAGATATGGTAGACAGAAAGGACAGTAGATGACAATACAACAAAGGAGGAGACAGAGTTACTGAGAGCGAAAGGAAAGGGGGACATTACTCACACAGAATGTCCAGAAGGAGGGGGAACTATTTGTACAAAAGATCCTCCCGGTATCCCCACGGGGGAAATTGCACTATGACAATGGTAAATATTCCACACACCACTTACTCTCAGTAATAAGCCAAATCTTGAGCATCGGCACTACACAGAATTTTTCTTTATGCACATGAGCTGTAATGCGATGAAAAGTATGCAGACAACTAGCTCAGCCAATCAATTATACACAGTGCTTTCCTGTAGACCAAAAAAGTTTATTTTTCTCTGATTGTGTTGTTCTGCGGCATGTCAGAGGCTGTTTTTTTTTCCCAAACGGCAGCAGATCAAAGGCTCCTCTTATTTCAAGAAGTGATCCAATTTGTGAGAGGTAAAGGGTCTTATATTTATTTGACTATAAGCACATTACTTTCAAGAAAAAAAAATCATGTAATTCTTTGGATTTACAGAAGGCAAGGTTATTTCTGAAGGCAATCATACATTTTCCATTTAAGAATTTATGTGACTTTTTTCTTTTCTTCGGTAAACTTTGCAAGTGGAACTCATGAAATTTGTTTGGACATTTTAGAATTGAACATTAGAAACTTCACAACATGTACACTTTGTATCCTTTGGTCATTTTGTGAAAGTCGGCTGAATTTTAGAATTGAACATTAGAAACTTCACAACATGTTTTCACAACATGTACACTTTGTATCCTTTGGTCATTTTGTAAAAGTCGGCTGAATTTTAGAATTGAACATTAGAAACTTCACAACATGTACACTTTGTATCCTTTGGTCATTTTGTAAAGGTCTAAATTGAACATTAGAAACTTCACAACATGTACACTTTGTATCCTTTGGTCATTTTGTAAAAGTCGGCTGAATTTTAGAATTGAACATTAGAAACTTCACAACATGTACACTTTGTATCCTTTGGTCATTTTGTAAAAGTCGGCTGAATTTTAGAATTGAACATTAGAAACTTCACAACATGTACCCTTTGTATCCTTTGGTCATTTTGTGAAAGTCGGCTGAATTTTAGAATTGAACATTAGAAACTTCACAACATGTACCCTTTGTATCCTTTGGTCATTTTGTGAAAGTCGGCTGAATTTTAGAATTGAACATTAGAAACTTCACAACATGTACCTTTGTATCCTTTGGTCATTTTGTAAAGTCGCTGAATTTTAGAATTGAACATTAGAAACTTCACAACATGTACCCTTTGTATCCTTTGGTCATTTTGTAAAGTCGGCTGAATTTTAGAATTGAACATTAGAAACTTCACAACATGTACCCTTTGTATCCTTTGGTCATTTTGTGAAAGTCGGCTGAATTTTAGAATTGAACATTAAAACTTCACAACATGTACCCTTTGTATCCTTTGGTCATTTTGTGAAAGTCGGCTGAATTTTAGAATTGAACATTAGAAACTTCACACATGTACCCTTTGTATCCTTGGTCATTTTGTGAAAGTCGGCTGAATTTAGAATTGAACATTAGAAACTTCACAACATGTACCCTTTGTATCCTTTGGTCATTTTGTAAAGTCGGCTGAATTTTAGAATTGAACATTAGAAACTTCACAACATGTACCCTTTGTATCCTTTGGTCATTTGTGAAAGTCGGCTGAATTTTAGAATTGAACATTAGAAACTTCACAACATGTACCCTTTGTATCCTTGGTCATTTTGAAAGTCGCTGCTCTTTTACTTTGTCATTTGAAATCCTAATTTTAAATTGACTTGAACTAACTGTACCTTGTATCCTTTGTCTTTTAAGTCGCGATTTAGATTGAACATTAGAAACTTCACAACATTACCCTTTGTATCCTTGGTCATTTAAATCGCTAATTTAAATGAACATAGAAACTACAACTGTACCTGTTCTGTCATTTGAACGTGAATTTGAATGAAATAAATTCACATGTCCTTGTCTTTTCTGTGAAAGTCGGCTAATTAGAATTGAACATTAGAAACTTCACAACATGACCTTGTATCTTGGTCATTTTGTAAGTCGGCTGATTTTAGAATTGAACATTAAACTTCACACATGTCCCTTTGTATCCTTGGCATTTTGTAGTGTGAATTTTAGAATTGAACTAGAAACTCACAACATGTCCTTTGTATCTTGTCATTTGTGAAGTCTGAATTTTAGAATTGAACATTAGAACTCACAACATTACCCTTGTATCTTTGGTCATTTTGAAAGTCGGCTGAATTTTAGATTGAACATTAGAAACTTCACAACATGTACCTTTTATCTTTGGTCATTTTGTGAAAGTCGGCTGAATTTTAGAATTGAACATAGAAACTTCACAACATGTACCTTTTCCTTGGTCATTTTGAAATCGGCTGATTTAGATGAACATTAAAGTCGGCTGAATTTTAGAATTGAACATTAGAAACTTCACAACATGTACACTTTGTATCCTTTGGTCATTTTGTGAAAGTCGGCTGAATTTTAGAATTGAACATTAGAAACTTCACAACATGTACACTTTGTATCCTTTGGTCATTTTGTGAAAGTCGGCTGAATTTTAGAATTGAACATTAGAAACTTCACACATGTACACTTTGTTTCCTTTGGTCATTTTGTGAAAGTCGGCTGAATTTTAGAATTGAACATCAGAAACTTCACACATTGTACACTTTGTATTCCTTTGGTCATTTTGTGAAAGTCGGCTGAATTTTAGAATTGAACATTAGAAACTTCACAACATGTACAACTTTGTATCCTTTGGTCATTTTGTGAAAGTCGGCTGAATTTTAGAATTGAACATTAGAAACTTCACAACATGTACACTTTGTATCCTTTGGTCATTTTGTGAAAGTCGGCTGAATTTTAGAATTGAACATTAGAAACTTCACAACATGTTACACTTTGTATCCTTTGGTCATTTTGTGAAAGTCGGCTGAATTTTAGAATTGAACATCAGAAACTTCACAACATGTACACTTTGTATCCTTTGGGGGGGGGAATTGAACATTAGAAACTTCACAACATGTACACTTTGTATCCTTTGGTCATTTTGTGAAAGTCGGCTGAATTTTAGAATTGAACATTAGAACTTCACAACATGTACACTTTGTATCCTTTGGTCATTTTGTGAAAGTCGGCTGAATTTTAGAATTGAACATTAGAAACTTCACAACATGTACACTTTGTATCCTTTGGTCATTTTGTGAAAGTCGGCTGAATTTTAGAATTGAACATTAGAAACTTCACAACATGTACACTTTGTATCCTTTGGTCATTTTGTGAAAGTCGGCTGAATTTTAGAATTGAACATTAGAAACTTCACAACATGTACACTTTGTATCCTTTGGTCATTTTGTGAAAGTCGGCTGAATTTTAGAATTGAACATTAGAAACTTCACAACATGTTACACTTTGTATCCTTTGGTCATTTTGTGAAAGTCGGCTGAATTTTAGAATTGAACATTAGAAACTTCACAACATGTACACTTTGTATCCTTTGGTCATTTTGTGAAAGTCGGCTGAATTTTAGAATTGAACATTAGAAACTTCACAACATGTACACTTTGTATCCTTTGGTCATTTTGTGAAAGTCGGCTGAATTTTAGAATTGAACATTAGAAACTTCACAACATGTACACTTTGTATCCTCTGGTCATTTTGTGAAAGTCGGCTGAATTTTAGAATTGAACATTAGAAACTTCACAACATGTACACTTTGTATTCCTTTGGTCATTTTGTGAAAGTCGGCTGAATTTTAGAATTGAACATTAGAAACTTCACAACATGTACACTTTGTATCCTTTGGTCATTTTGTGAAAGTCGGCTGAATTTTAGAATTGAACATTAGAAACTTCACAACATGTACACTTTGTATCCTTTGGTCATTTTGTGAAAGTCGGCTGAATTTTAGAATGAACATTAGAAACTTCACAACATGTACACTTTGTATTCCTTTGGTCATTTTGTGAAAGTCGGCTGAATTTTAGATTGAACATTAGAACTTCACAACATGTACACTTTGTATCCTTTGGTCATTTTGTTAAAGTCGGCTGAATTTTAGAATTGAACATTAGAAACTTCACAACATGTACACTTTGTATCCTTTGGTCATTTTGTGAAAGTCGGCTGAATTTTGAATTGAACATTAGAAACTTCACAACATGTACACTTTGTATCCTTTGGTCATTTTGTGAAAGTCGGCTGAATTTTAGAATGAACATTAGAAACTTCACAACATGTACACTTTGTATCCTTTGGTCATTTTGTGAAAGTCGGCTGAATTTTAGAATGAACATTAGAAACTTCACAACATGTACACTTTGTATCTTGGTCATTTTGTAAAGTCGGCTGAATTTTAGAATTGAACATAGAAACTTCACAACATGTACACTTTGTATCCTTGGTCATTTGTAAAGTCGGCTGAATTTTAGAATTGAACATTAGAAACTTCACAACATGTACACTTTGTATCCTTTGGTCATTTTGTAAAGTCGGCTGAATTTTAGAATTGAACATTAGAAACTTCACAACATGTACACTTTGTATCCTTGGTCATTTTGTGAAAGTCGGCTGAATTTTAGAATTGAACATTAGAAACTTACACAACATGTACACTTTGTATCCTTGGTCATTTTGTAAAGTCGGCTGAATTTTAGAATTGAACATTAGAAACTTCACAACATGTACACTTTGTATCCTTTGGTCATTTTGTAAAGTCGGCTGAATTTTAGAATTGAACATTAGAAACTTCACAACATGTACACTTTGTATCCTTTGGTCATTTTGTGAAAGTCGGCTGAATTTTAGAATTGAACATTAGAAACTTCACAAACATGTACACTTTGTATCCTCTGGTCATTTTGTAAAAGTCGGCTGAATTTTAGAATTGAACATTAGAAACTTCACAACATGTACAGTTTGTATCCTTTGGTCATTTTGTAAAAGTCGGCTGAATTTTAGAATTGAACATTAGAAACTTTACAACATGTACAGTTTGTATCCTTTGGTCATTTTGTAAAAGTCTGCTGAATTTTAAGCCAACACATGACATCATGAAATGACAAGTCTGTTTCTATTACATCACTATTGTGTTACGTCACTGTTGTGTTAACACACTTACACAATGACAAGTCTGTTTCTGTTACGTCACTGTTGTGTTAACACACTTACACAATGACAAATCTGTTTCTGTTACGTCACTGTTGTGTTAACACACTTGCACAATGACATGTCTGTTTCTGTTACGTCACTGTTGTGTTAACACACTTACACAATGACAAGTCTGTTTCTGTTATGTCACTGTTGTGTTAACACACTTACACAATGACAAGTCTGTTTCTGTTACGTCACTGTTGTGTTAACACACTTACACAATGACAAGTCTGTTTCTATTACGTCACTATTGTGTTAACACACAAAATGACAGAAAAGTGAGATGGATGTATAACAACAACTTTGAAGATTTTCATAGCTGTGTAACAAATTATACTGCCACTTACTCGCTGAGCATTAAACAACGGTTTACATTCAATCCTACTTTATCTGTGTCTCTTGAAAACAGATCACAGTTATTTTCAAATAACTTATCATTCTTAAATCCTACATTATCTGTGTCTCTTGAAAACAGATCACAACTGTTGTTTTTTTAAGTAACTTACACTTCTTCATTAATTCTATTTCAAATTTAAATTTTAAACCTGCAGAAACAGCTTCAAACAATTTTCAAATTTTGAAAACAGAAGGGGAATTAAAGTCCAGTGAAACTGTGAAGAATGTTATGTCAGACTTTTAGCTCAAGGTGAGAGCTGTAATTCAACACTGAATTATTAACATATAAAACAAACCAAGCAGTTTTCACCACTATCTAATATCAAAACAAATAAGAAAAACCATGTGTTCACTCACTGAAAAAATAAATGACTAGATACACTATGTAAACAATCAAATAAAACATGCTGAAGCTGATATGTACTTGTATTACATACAAAAATGAAACACACACACACACACACACACACACACACACACACACACACACAGATCAACTTTGTTACAGAATTTCTGAATACACAGTAAAGCATGTCTGTATATTACATTTGTCCTCTAAGCATACATGTCAGTCCTACCAAAATCTTTGTTGTTCTCCACTGGACAGAAGTATGTCAATGTACCATTGCTCACTCATTAAAAAAATAACTAGATACGCAAATTTCAACAATAAAACATGTTGAAGTTGATATGCAGTCGTATTACACATAAAAATGAAATAAAAAGAAAAAACACACACATACACACACATTTCTCTGAAGTCACCTTTGTTACAGGATTTCTGAATACGTGTAAAGCATGCCTGTATACATTCTTCACGGCAGGAGGCAGCAAATCATAGCCAAGAACAACAGTGCCACTCGAAACATGCAGGCAGAGTCTGCTGGACGGGGCAGATGACTGGGAGTGCGCTGCAGACCTCCCAGAATGGAAGAGTCACCCAGAGATCATCAGCAAGAGTGGCATGAGACCAGACATAGTAGTCCACTCTAAGTCAACCAAGCAGCTGATCATGATCGAGCTCACGGTGCCATATGAGAACAGAATGGAGGCAGCTCAAATCTACAAGACTGAAAAGTATGCTGATCTGGCAAACAGCCTGAGGAGAGAAGGCTATCAGGTCAAAGTCCTCACTGCAGAAATTGGAGCTAGGGGGTTTGTAGGAACGTCTGCATACAGCCTCATGAAACAGCTCTCAGTTGCAGGGAAGGAAAAAACCAGAGCCCTGAAAGCAATGGCAGAAGCGGCAGAGAGGTGTTCAAGCTGGATCTGGTCAAAGAGGAACAAAAGTGAACTTCATAAAGCTTAACTTCCCTACAAATATCAGGCGTCCCTGTGGCTCTGTGGTTAGAGCGTGAGTCATTAAGTGGAAAATGAGCATGTCCAGAGGGTCATGGGTTCGAATCCCAGCCATGGCTCGTCCCAAAATGGGGGAAAAAAAAAAAAAAAGGGGCAGCAGAGGGACATCCGGAGTCATGAACTGGGTGTGGCCCAATCCCCCTAGAGTGTCAGGAGATAAGGGCCGAAACACTTGCTTGAAGGGGGCTTCTCTTCTGAGGACTCTGCTGCCACGCTCTCCACGAGTTTCTTTCTACTACATGTGTCCTATAAGCATACTTGTCAGTCCTATCAAAATTGTTGCTGCTCTTCACTGGGCAGAAGTATGTCAATGCAGCCTAAGCATTAACATTAGACTGGAGGATGGACATATAATGGGAAGTTACTGGAGTACCACAAACCTCATCCCCACCCCATTTTGAAAAATCAAACATCCACATGCACCTTTCAAGTGACTGAAAAATAAAATTTTCAAAGACACTTCTAATCTTTTTCTTTTTTTTTTCCTCTGTCCATAGTTGGTTCAAAAAATACTTCCACATGACAAATCAAAGCACATGACAAACTGTGCTGAATGAAATATTGCCAAACACACAGACCATTTTTATTCCCCACCCTTTCTCCCCAATCACTTATCCCATGTGTAAGATGCCTCAAAAAGTAGCAGCAGACCATTTATGCACATAGAATGGAAAAAGTGTAACTGGATTTCAATTAAGCACCACAGATCACCAAAGATCACAGACTGATTCGTTAAATGAAAAATTAGATCACAAATACATACTCATATGTATGATTAAGCTCAAAGTACAAAGAGAAAGGCACTGAATTAAAGCAAGACAGAAATAGAAAAAGGAAGAAATTGCCAGCAAGATCTAGACAAAACACTTTGAAGACATCCATGAGAACTGGCTGAAGGCCGCCGACATTTTCTACGAAACCTCTACGATGAACAAGAAACCAAAGAGCTCACAGCTGCAAGAAGAAGCCACACAACTGCCAACACCAGGATTGCACCACCCACAGGCTGCACAGAGAGATCTTATGCTCCAACAGGTTCAGACACAAGCGTTTTATTTATCTGAGTAATGTTAAGAGAGAGATGACACTAGGATATACGGGAGAGCACAGCCTTTGGTCAAGGTCGAATGCATCCAGGATTTATATATAATTCCAAATTCACACCAAAATCAATGGATTCATCCTCAGGCCACGCTCCATCTTTCTACCAAGTTCTGTTACAATTGCTTCAAAACTTTCTGTGTAGTCTTGCTGACAGACGGACACATAAACCAACAGATGAGAACAAAATGCAACTTCCTTAATACAGATACATTATCAACAAACTATCACAAGTGAACCACTGACCAAATTCAGAAAACAGTAAGATTTACTTATGCACCAATGCTGCTTTTTTTTTTTTTTTTTTAGGGATGGAGGGGTAGCACACATCAATAATAGGCAGCATACTCCTTCCACCACCTCTCTTTCTTCGACAGACTATATGTGTTTAAATATCTATGTTGTATCAGAACAATAATCAGGTATATTTTTGTTTCATCACAAATGTTTGGTCCAACCCTGATGTGGATGTATTGTTTCAATTCAAAAACTAACACCATCATTCATTTCAATTTAAAAGGTACATAAACAAATAGAAGGCCTAGTAGAAAAGGAAGGAAAATATTTCCTACCTAATTATGAGGTGCAAGTCCGGCAGAAAAATTTTGATCCATCTTTCTTTTCATATATTTAATTTCTGCAGCCTAAAATGATCCAAGGTAATACAAGTAGAGAATGTCAATATGTAGGTTCTATCCCACCACATCTTATTTTGCACGAAACCCCCCCTTTTCACATACAAATCACGTCCTTCACATGCTAGTTTTGGCCAAAATTAACACCTGTTTTTTAAACAAAATTAACACCCCAAACCCTCCAAAAATTGACGTAATCAGTACATTAAAATGGGGGCGGTTTCGTGCAAAATAAGCTGTGGTGATATAGAACCTACATATTGCCCTTCTCTCCACCGCTATCAACGTTCGAGGGACTTAGCCCTTACTACTTTTTAATATGTTCTACTTCCAGCACTATTAATAAGTCAGAACAAACAACTAACTTTCCGTCTTGATTAGTTATTTTTACATCTAATGAATTTATAGCCCCCTCAATTAATTCTTTAAATTGGCTGTCTCCATCAAACCTGTATAGCTGATAATCGCAAAACCCCGCCTTAATTGACGGTAGCGCTCTTAGAACTGCAGACGGCTGGCCATTAAACAAATTAGTGTTTGTTTTTAACTGTTGTAAATGGACATACAGCATTGGATTCACAGAAAAATCAGATGGTTTATTACCTTCAAATTGATAGATGCCTTCTCTTGTGCTAAATCTATAATCTCTGTAGCCCAAGATTTTAGCTAGGCCTTTAGGGAAAGTGTACTCTCTTCTTTCCTCTAGTGGAAAATTCATAGTAATTCTAAGGTTTGCCTCGTTAATTGTTAGCAATATGCCAGATTCGTTAAGTACTTCTTTTAAAGAACAAAAGTTGTAATAACCATCAGGTATTTGTATATGGCTTATTTGATTGCCTTGTTCGTCATCAACATTAATCCAGTTATTTTGAGCTCCTTCAGATATGTTAACCCACATAACTTTAAAACCAATTTCTCTAAGGGCAATCCTACAACTCCCGCTCCAATTAGTAATTGGGTACGCTAAGAACACACGCTCGTTTTGCTTGGTTATATAGATGTACATCTTTTTTATAACTATTTTAAAAACTATTTAAAAATGGAACCTTTTAAATATAATGAAAGTGCTACCTACAATGTAGGGGCGTTTTATAACCCCAAATCTTTGGACTTCAGCAATTTAACAATTGCAGTAGATGGATCATACGGCTTCCAAGTTAGACTTGTAAACCCACTAACTAGATATTTAAATCCTCCAATAAAGAGTGACAGAGTGCCATCAGCATGGTCATCTCGCCCTTTGACTTTTTTCCAGAATCAGTTAAATTTTGCCATTTACTGCGCAACCACAGGCTGCGGTGTTTCATATGCAAACCATTTAAACCACCCCAACCTTTTAGTAAGGTCAGTATATAACTTTCATGTTTATTATCAGTACAGACGCATACTAACTGAACTACAAGTACGCCTCCCCAACGACAACGCGTTTAATCCATTTCTTAGTCCAATGGACAATAATGCATATGAAAGAATCTGCAACGAATTTAACATTAATCCTTCAACTGACTTTAGACAAAAGTTAGACCGCAATCATGGGCTAGGCACATTGTATTTGTGGGGTACAAAAGAGAATATACTTATGACTACTGGCCAGGCCACACCTCTTTTCAACCAAACAAACAAGTTCGATTAGGATCCATAGAACAAAAACATCCTAATGCTTGGGCAACATTTATCTTAGATGAAAGTAAAGGTCTAACAATGCCAGGAGTGCAAAGGCTTAATGACTCCATAAGAACATACGTTTGGTGTCTATTAGGAGCACAAGCACAGACTAAATCTAGCATAGTAGATCAATCTACAGGTTTTGATGCCAGAAAACAATTTCTAGCCAATTTAGAAGATGCTATTAACTCTGCTGTTGATTTGCCTGCCAGCATACAAAGGTATCAAAACGTTCTTTCACATGCTAGGTCAAAGGTTGACTTTGTTGTAGGTCATGGATTATACATGCTGCCTTCTGACCTTAGACTACAGATTGGCATGATACAGAATTATAATAATGAAATCCTTATAGCCGGAGACAATCAAAACTTAGGACACAATCAAGGCTTAAACACAAGGCCTGCTCCATCCATTTTAAAAAAAAGTACCTAGCCTTGAAGAAAGCGATTCAGTTATAAGCGCCCCACAGCCAGAAAGCGATCCAGTTATAAGCGTCCCACAGCCAGAAAGCACGCCACCTGTTGATCTGCCTCACACTGACAGTCATACTAGCGAAAAGACGGCCCTCGTTGTGTTTTTAACTTTTACTGGATTATCCATACTTTATTTCACTAAAAATTAAACCGGCAGCCAGCACTCCTAACGTCCACAGATGGTCAGCCATATAACCAGCCACTTTGCCTATAGTAGACAAAACCCAACTAACAACACTGCCAATTATGCCAGGCAGAGCATCAAGGGCTTTAGCTGCTAACTTCTTTAATAAGTTTGCTAGATGATGCAATTGTTTTCTAATCCAACTTTTACCGGCTGAGGCGTTGGAGGCGCTACTGGCCCTGTTGGTGCGCCGCCGCCAGTTAAAGCATAAACGAGTGTAGAGATAGCAAACCCAACAGCCGTTAATATGCTAACTACTGTAATCCCCTCTTCTCTGAACAGAATCCTTATTCTTTCTGCTAACGTAGTGTTTTCATGAAGTATTTTGTTTATAACTTCTCTGATTCTGGTTATTTGTGATTCTAGATGACCTCTGTTAATAGAAATTGCGCCTAACAGTTCTGTCTTTTTGTTCATTAACTCCTGTAATTTTTGTTGTATTCTAGCCTTTTCTTCTAGTCCTAGATTGTTATCGTCTGCATCAGCCAGTTTAATTTTTTCTTCTTCTATATCTCTTTCTAGCTCACCAAGTTTTGCTGTGTTGTACATTAGTTCACCCCTTATTGTCTGTAGAGCTTTATCAAGGGCCTTGCGCTCTCGATCAGAATATTGAGAATTGACAAGTTCTTTTACACCTGTCTCCTCACTTAAACTCGTTTCAATTTCTGTTATTAGTTCATCTGCTGTTCGATTTAATTCTTGAAGAGGAATGTTTTGTATTTCAGATTGTGTTGGCAACTCTTGCCCCCAGTTCTGTAAACGACTAACACTTCGTCTCTAGGCTCTAAAAGGTTTAATTGTTCTGCCTTAGCAATAGGGAGTTTTCGCCTAATTGTACTTAGTTTTAAAAACCTGTTTGGGTTTTGCGCTGAAGTAGCATTTACACGGCCTCCTGCACCAGTTTTTATATACAAATGCCCATCAACTTCCTCAAAATCGTTAGGATCTAGTACGCCTGGTAGCTTTCGCCCTATGCTTTTATAGAATGATTGAATTCTTTCTTGCAATAGTTCTTGACGTTGTTTAGGGAGTAAAGAACCCGCTTCTTCAAGCTCTTCTCGCAATGAAGGGCCCAGTTCTGTTTCATCTTCTTCTTCAATAGGATCAATCGGGTCATAATCTTCATCCATATTTTTTATTTATATTCTTTTTTGTTTTATAAAAAATGAACTCATACGGTTGTGACCTTGATCCATACAGAAAAGAGAAAGAACCTCACGGTGTAAAAGGTATAAGGCAGACTGTAATTAGTGTAAATACTCCATCAACAGTTCAGCCCGGACAAACTTTAATAGTTAAGTTCCCCGATCTTGGCGCTGGCGATGTTATAATGCCAGGCACTGCTAAACTATCATTCAAAATAGATATTACATCGGAAGATCCTAATGCTACTGTTGTTGCTAATTTGGGCAGGGCAATCGTTAATCATATAGCAATCAAACTGGAGGGCAGAGAAGTCTTTGTACTAAGCGAGGCAGACATTTTTGCCCTCTATTCTGACCTATGGCTGCCTAAAAAAGAAAGAAAAGAGAAAGTTTATCAGGGAATACAAAGTCCAAACGGTCTCAAGCACAGAGTTGGAGCGGAGGATGCAAAGGATGATGTTAAAGATGAAGCAGTAGCAGAAGCATTTGGCAACAGATTCTGCATCCCTCTAGATTTTGAGCTGTTAAAGACGCATATGCCATATTACCAAGGCGCACTAAAAGAAAAACTTACTTATGAACTGACATTTAATCCTAGCAGTTCTGTTGTTCTGTCTGAAGATCCTGAAGCTAAATACACAGTCAGCGACATTTCTCTTGAGTTTGATGTTGTTACTAACCCTGAACTGGCCAGAACAATCTTAACTCAGTATAAAAATAAAACAGTTATTTATTATGAAAGAGTTATACACTCCACTACAGAAAATAGAAACAAGCGAGACACTCTCTGGAACATACATCTAAATCAGTCTCTGAAGTCTTTAAAAGGAATTTTGTTCTTGTTTACTGAAGGAACAACTCCTTTTCATAGAGAATCAGAAGCGTTTTATAATCCAAAAATTGAGAAGGTTGACTGCGCAATAAATGGTAAGTCTGATCAGTTGTATTCAGGGCGCGGACTTTTGCCTCACCAACACTTTGATGAAATAAGAAAGTTATTCGCTGGAGGTAGGCAAAGAGATCCTGCAGTTGATCGTGTATGTAAAAAACTTCGCCTTTATGATGTAAGACTCGAAGACTACTTAATAACCAAATATGGGCTGTGGCTGGATTTTAGATCCACATTTGACAACAGATTGTTTGGAAGTGGAGAAAGGGTGGGGCAAGATGGCATAAAAATAAATATTTATAAGAAAGCAGACGGAAACGCCCCAATACAAATTCATATTTTTATGGTTTGTGACGCTCAGCTAAACATTGAAGAAAACAGGCTAAAAGACGTGGCTTATTAAAATGCAGAAGAAATATTCTAATAAAAACAGATGGATAGTTTGAAGTTTCTGCCAAAAGATCCGCACTGTTCTCTTATCTGCGGGATTACTGGTGTGGGAAAACTGTCTTTGTACTTGATTTGTTACAAACAGTCTACAGGTTTCATTACGAGCACATTGTTATATTCTGCACAACCATTAAGCACAACAAGTCTTACAAAGAAAGGAAGTTTATTTGGACAGACGATAATATATTTTTAGTTGATCCTAGCGACAAACTGAGCGACTGTTTAGAACATTACTATAGACTATTTGAGGGAACTGAAACGCTGTTTATTATTGATGACTGTTCAGCTGAACGAGACATTGTTAAAAAAAGAAGGACTTTGTCTAAGCTAGCCTTCAGTGGTCGCCACGCCTTAGTTTCTGTGTGGCTCTTAACTCAAAAATACAATGCTGTCTTAAAAGACTTTAGATCGCAGTTAAAATCAGTCATCTTATTCTATACTAAGGACAGGGATAGTTTTGAAGAATGTTTAAGTGAAAATTATATAATCAGGGACAAAGATGAGCTAAAAAAAATAAAAGAGCAGTTAGAAAAATCTAAGCACGCTAAGCTATGCTTACGGACTGACCCCCCAGTTCAATACGTTTGTTTATTGTAGATTGTTTATTATAGACTGTTTATTATAGGCTGTTTATAACAAATTGTTTATTATAATTTTAATATTAAAAAGAATGTCTCGAGGGCCAGAATCAAAAGCGCAGCTAGCTCCTAAATGCACTGCAGTAGAGCTAAAAGACCTAGCAGACACAACTGAGTTTGATTTAATAGGAGTTCCAGGAAATGTTTATGGATTTGAGTACACCGACGATGGGGTTTACAAACGAACAGAAATTGAAGATAAAAAACGACAGCAGTATCCTACCCTGGAAGAGATAAGAAATCTAAGAACAAACGATTTTGGCAAACACGAATACAAACTTCATAAACGAGAGAATGCTTGGGCGTTGCTTCCTGAAATTGCATGGAATTTAAAGTTTGAACTACGAAGCCCTAATGTATACTTTGATAAGAAAAACAATTTTAGAAAAGCTTTGAATGCAGGCCCCTTTCTTGTTAGCCTAGTCCCAGGAACACAACAGAAAAAACAGATTGAAATAACTAGGCAGGGTTCTGAATATATGCTAAAGAGAAAGAGACCCTTAGCTGAAGTGGGGGATGACACGTTGGCTTAGAGTTTACTCCAACGCTACAGTCACTACCTAGGCAAATGACGATGCTTTTTCGCTTATTTATTACTCCAAGGGAGGTTGATTCTAGTTTGCCAGAACATACGTTAATTAGAGGCATACAAATAAAGGCTGAAAACTTGGATGCCCCTCTGAAGCTCGCTATTGTTATTACTAAAAACGGAGATGAGATAAACACCCTTGTATCATCTGACAAGGTTACTGTGATGGTTGACAAAGACAAACTAACAGTACTTGACTTTATTTTCATTAAATATGTTGATTTTATTGCGTTTTACTCTGTTGATGAAGTGCTGCCAGAAGGATTAATAAGTAGATATGTATAAGATTAATCTTAATTAAAAAAATTAATCTTAATTAAAAATGGAGGCTCAACAGTTTAGGTTAGAGCAAATAACTGAACTTCAAAAGGAAATAGAAAGTGACTTAGATAAGTATAGGGTTACTAGAAAGAAATATGCTAAAGCTTTAAGTACTCTTTCTCATGTAATTACTGGCTCATCAGCTGTAGCTAGCGTAAGTGCCGGGTCTAGTGTTGCTCTTTTAGCTACTGGGGCTGGGGCGCCAGCCTCTTTAGCATTAGGGAGCCTTGGACTAGGTTTAGGCGCTATGTCTATGATTGTGAGTGCTGTTTTAAAAAAATTAACACCTAAACTACAAAAGCACACTGCCATTGTAGCCCTAGCATCAGCAAAACTTTCTTCATTAAAATTAAGAATAAGCAAATCAATACAGGATAAAAACATTACGGACGAAGAATTTCAGAAGCTTATGACCGACGGTGAGGATTATAGACGACAAAAAATTGAACTTCAAAAGGAGTGGAGAAAGACTTTTACTTCGCGACAGGTAGACACTGGTGCAATTAAACAGAACATTGAAAAACAAACGCATGACTGGTTAAACCCAAAATAAGCCAAAAAAATAAGATGGGAACTAAAATAAATAAATTATAAGTTTAGCAAAAAATGAATCATAAGTTTAGCAAAAAAATAAATTATAAGTTTAGCAAATACTATTTTTTTTTTTTTTTTTTTTTTAAATTAATCGGCACAGTGTTTGGCGGGACAACTTGCAACTCTTCACGAACAAAGGATCTTTTAGGGGCAGGCCTTTTAGACGCAGTAGCACCGCTAGAAGAGAGAGTTTCTCTTAAATAATACACAGGAGGGGTTGTTTTCATAATTCTTTCAACTTCATATACATCTACGCTCCATATGGGGTCTGTGGCTCTAATTCTAACATCGCCTTCTGCCTCTCCTGGCGCATACAAGTATCTTACTTTTAGTCCAAACGGCAAGAGTTTTTGAGTCCCCTGCACATCTTCAGTAATGCTAATTTTTTTTAATTTGATCGCGTTCACCGGCTTAAGACCTGCTGCTTTAAATTCTTCATTGTTCATGGCGCGTAAGACTGCTGGCAACCTCCTAACCCATTCTGTGTTGCGTTCTCTGTCCATAAGGTCTCTATGATATTGATAAGTAAACAGGCGCTCAGCTAGATTCTTATTAAAGTTTTCTACTAGAGCTTGTGATCGATGGTTGCCTGGGATCCCTCTCTTAACTGTAACCCGGTGTCTTAAAAACAACTGGTTTACAGAACCTTTAAACTCTTTTCCATCATCAACTTGAATCAGCCTAGGATACTTTAATGGGCCTCGCATGTATATTTGCTGTAAAGCCACAGCCACGGCAGTTGAGCTTTTATCCGTTAGAGGTTCAGCGTCTTTGTACCTCGAAGCCATGTCAACAACCGTAAGAGCATATTTAAACTTTTTTCGTCTAACTTTGTCATGTGGAAGATACAACAAGTCCATCTGGTGGGTGTCATTAGGAACTGAATTAACAAATCTAGGCCTTATTATTCTTTTTGGGGCAGGCAGATATATTTGCCAGATCGCTTGTTTTGAAAGCCAGTCTTTCGCTTCTGATTCAGACACCCTAGCAGCTTTACTCAGTTTATCAATAGCGGCCTTTCCTTTCCAATACCCTCCAGGAGAATAATATATTTTGTACTTCGTATCGCCCATAAGGGACTGTTTTTTTATTACATTTTAACTATGTTTTTAGATTGAATATGCAAGAAGAAAGATTGCTCCCATAGCACCTATAATAAAGCCTACTTCTACCATTTTCTGATCCTCAGATGGTTCATAAAAGTCAGACAGTTCTGGCGGCGGCGATGTTAGAAACTTCTTTCCTGTCACTAAGTAATACTCATTCATTGCTTCATCAACGTCTGTAAATGTGTGCTCTGCATGGCCCTGTTCTCTTAACTTTTTATTAATAAAGTCTAAGTGAGCAATTCTCCTTTTCTCGTAAGCGTCTCTTGCCTTAGCTAAATCTTCCATTGCCTTGTTATGACGTTCTCTCTCTTCATCAGATCGCAATTTACTAAACATATAATTGCTGCCAGAGAAAGCCAATGCATTAACAATAGCTCCTCCCACCATCAGAACCAATCCAGACATCTTTTTATAAATCAATATTTTTCTAGATTAATCTGCCTATGCATTAATCTGCCTATGCATTAATCTGTCTATGCATTACTCTGCCTATGCATTAATCTTTCTATGCATTAATATTTTCTGGGATAATCCCCTGTGCAACAAGAAAGTCTTTTGAGGCAATCCCTGCAGTAATTACAACTATAACCTTAACAACATCCTCAATGTCTAACCTTCCTAGATCTGCCGGCTTCATTTTAAACATGTTTTTTGCTAGCACGCTATAACCAATACTAAGGCCGCTAATTACAGCAGAATGGTAAATCGTATTGATAATCTTTTTTTCACTCATCTTTTTATTAACTAAAAAAATAATTAAAATAATCATAATACGAAAGGCTGTCCATGTGCCTTTTAATCAAATAATCTTTTGTTGTTAAAGCTAAAAATAAGGCCGCAACTAGCCTTGGCGAATCTTCTATCTTTCCCACGTTGGGCGGTTTTATTCCTAGCAAACATTTTGCGAGGGTTGAATAGACTATAACACCAACGATAGGCACTGCATAATTAACCAGCGTTAAACTCATGGTTTTAAAAGTATTATATTATTTTTTATTGCTTTTAAAAATGGATTGTGACGAACTATTAAAGTGTGAGGAGCAGGCAGACCTCTGCCATAAAGAAAGATTATACTCTCTGGCCGCGTGTGGAAAAACTAAACAGTATTTAGGCGTTGAACTAAGTATCGAACAGATTCAGCAATTGTCTACATCAGACGTTGAGAAGTATTACGCCAGGTACGAGGCACAGCTAGGATCAAAAATGGTTAGATCGGTGGGTCAGACAATGATTAGTTTATATGCTAAGTTAGTAAGTAAGATGGCGCCGGTTGATTCAGAAGAAGATTTAAAATATGACTTATCACAAGATCCGGTTTTAACAAAGTCATTAGAGTCTCTAGGATGTGACATGTATTATAGATTTGGGACGTTGCTATGTCCATTCATCATGGGATTAATTACTTTTAATCATATTAATTTTAATCATATTAATTTTAATCGCAATAAAAAAAATGAGCGATCAGGAGAAGAAGACTCCGCAGGAGCAGAATGCCCCACAAGTGAGTGCCCCACAAGAGAGTGTCCCACAAGTGAATCTACAGGCGAGTGTGCCACAAGTGAGTAGTGTTACTAAGTCTAAAAGTGCTGGGCGTGTTGAGGCTGGTCGTAAACTAGCTGAATGGAACAGACTGCAAAAAGCAAACCAAGCAGCAAAACAAAAATTATTAGATAGTAATACAACATTGCCGCCGTCAACAACAACACAATTAACAACAACACAATCACAATCAAACGATAAGATGTATTATTATGTATTTGCTGCGGTTGTTGTTGGTGGGGGGTTTTTAGCATACAAATGTCTAACGCCATACCTAGCAGCAGCAAAGTCACAAACCCCCACAGTAAAAGAAGAAGAACCAGCTTCTGCAAAAAAAGTACAACCTCCTGCTGTAGACCCATTTTCTATGGAATAGTTTTAAAGAACTAGATAAAGTACAAATTAAGAACTAGATAAGTACAAGTTAAGTTAGTTATAAAAAGTACTTTTTAAGTTAAGAGCAAGTAAATTACAAGTCAAGTGCAAGTTAAGTGCAAAAAAAAAAAAAAGTTCTTGTTAAGTACTAGTTAGGTTCTTAAGTAAGTTCTTGTTAAGTTCTTAAGTAAGTACTAGTTAGGTTCTTAAGTTAAGTACAAGTCAAGTCAGTCGAGTTAATCTTTTAAAGTTCTCCAATGCCCTACAGCATATGAAAGCACGGGATTAACGCAAGTTCGCTTGTTATTGTCAGAAACTAGTGATTTCTTATTAACTGCAGTTGTGTTTACTTGATGCAGAGTAGAGCGCAGATTAACGTTTGTGTGATGAAATACTTTGTTTTCAAAGAGAGCTTGCTTGTAGTTGTCGTGAGTTATATTTTTTTTGACAACTTCTTTACCTATGCCCTTAGCTTTCTTTGTTACAGAAGCCTGGGTAGCAACGCTATACATCTTCGACCGCAGACCAACATATTCTTGTATAACCGTCCCATTAAGTTCATCCTTCATCTTTCCAATCACTTCCTTGTTCACGGTTGAATGTAGAGGCGAATCTTTAGGATAGTCACATGTGTCGTACCACCCATCAGCTCCTTTTGCCACTTCTATTTCCATGTCCTTATAGAAGTCTTCAGTTGGGATGTCCATAATAAAACTATCAGTGTCTGTGTAAACGACATTTGATTCTGGGTACAGCGGCTTAAAGTAGTCGTATAGAAATTCAAGCATTAATAACTTTGACAGCTCTAGCACGGCAAACCCGATAAACACCGGCTTATCCAACTTCACACTCAGTTTCTTCATCATAATGCCAACCAGGCTGTCGCTAAATATTCTAAAGTCTTGGTAGTTAGGTTTAGAGGTCAGCTTAATTGCTTGTTTTTCGTTTGTAACTAATCTTACATCTTTACGATTGTGTACGTTCTCCATGGTTTTGCCAAAACAACTGTTGTTCATCAGTTTAAAAAAGTCTTTTTCTGAAGCGTCAGTGGCTTTAGTTCTAAGATTGGTGTTCTTCATGATGTACGGTCTCATAAAGGGCGCTTGGTCACAGGTAATTATTCTGTGAACAGCTGTCAGCTTTAACCCGTGTCTTAAGTAAAATTGTAATAGCCGGTAATGACAGACATATTTAGTTTTGTTAAAGAGGTTAGGCACAAGTTTGGGCGGCTCGGCGGGGCTCATCTTTAATCTTTCTGCGGCTAGGGGGAAATCGTTATGAAGATCGTGCAATTCTTTAGGATAATCTAAGTCCACCTCTAAGATTAGCCCTATTGGATTATCAGGCGTAAGCTGTGATAGCATACTCAACACAGTATTGACATCATGAGGTCCGTCCATCATTTTAAAGTTTCTTAATGGCAGTGCCTGGCTCATGGCCCACCCATACAGATTGTTAGCATCTAAGTACATCAGATAGTTGGATGGTTTAGTTGGATCATAGTCGTCTAAATACTTGTTGTTGGCTCTGCGGTAAGGATGACAGGCCATGCTAATACCTCCCCTTAGACCGTCTTCAATCATCTGGATTGTGTCCAGATCAGAAATTAAGTGAATCTGAATGTTTGTAGACTTTAAGAATGCATCCCAAGAAAGGCCAGGCGCAGAGATATACTGTGATGAATCTAGGCCGTAATGTTTCATGCAAGTAGATCTGTAATTCTGAAAGACGTCTGCCAATAAACACACGTCAGCCATCAAATAGTGATCGTGATAATCGCCCATCGTCTTACAGTGTAATTCTGTCCAGGCTTTCTGGGCGTGTTCATAGTCAGCATCAGATATGCCTTCGCCTCTAAGACGGCTGTAAAAGTCTTCCTTTGCTGGCAGTGCTGGCTCATCAAACCTCTCCCACGAGTCCATGTATTCATAAGGATAAACTCCTTTACGGACTAAAGATGGATTAAAGTATTTTTTAGTGATTGGATAGTCTTGCAGAGATTCTGCTAACTTATCTAAACTCCCCATCAGATGCTGGGCAGAGTCATAAAAGGATAAACAGTCAAGAGTAAAGGTCATGTACTTTTCTGAAGACTGTGCAATGCAGGTAACCCTCTTATATTTAGAAGTCACTGCTTGCATGATAAAGTGAGAATCGTAGCCCCGCAAGTTATGAAAGAAGATAGGCAGTTTCCATGTCTTGGGATCAACCTTAAGTTGAAGATTACAGCCGTTATGCGCAGCCCCTCTGAATTTTCCAGTAATGTGATCATGGTCCCTTACAGCATCGCCTGATAGTTCTCTGTTGCATATCCAACAGTGGGTAGCTGATCTATAACGCTCTTTATCTTCGGGGGTCATCTTAATGCCTGAAAGGTTCAGCTGATTAGAGAACTGATTGCGAAGATGCTTCATCTGCTCTAAAAATTGATTAGCTGCGTTGGGGCCTCTGTAAATCTCAGGCTGTGTGTGTCGGCCATCTGATCTAACAGCAACAAATGCATAAGAACAGATCTGATGGCGGGACAATAAGGTTGTTTTTTGTTCTTGTTGAGGGCCGTAGTACTGTGGCAAGATTGACTCGAAGTCGGCATAAACTACGTATGGACTCATTTGCATTTTTCGTACATTCTTAAAACTAACTTTAGACCCTGGTTTGGGCATAAGAAGTTCGGTTTTACAGTCTTCATAACTTTTACAATGTTTCTTATGTTTGTCAGCCGCCTCTATAGATGGGATTCTGACCAAACACCTTCTACAAAGCTCTTGTTTAGCTGGATTGTTTGTAGTATAAGTCAGAAGTCTGCTCATTGTTCTAATTAATACATAATGGCTCTTGGAACCGTCTTCAAACAGTATCAAGTCTACATGATTTTCAAGTGATTCGCCTAAAGGGGGGGCTTCGGGAGAAACCCTTATAGGCTGTAAATTGTCTACCACAGACCATGTGTATACGCTTACAGTTATTGGTTTGTTTTGTTCTTCAAACTGAGATATACTTTCTATGCTCACTGGGAAGTCTATGTTATCAAAGTTCAGGCTATCTTTATACTGCCAATAATTAGATACTCTGTCTGGGTGCTTTTTAACAGGATGTAAGTGTGCCAAAACGCACCACATAAAACATAAGTTATCTGAATTATGTATATTTAAGGCTGCTCGTTTAAGAACTAACTCTCTCGGGAGAGGGATGTAAGAATTGCCGACCATATCATAGAACTTTGCTTGTCTCAATATAATTTTAAGGACTGTTCCTTTAGTCCAGCTGGAGCCGCGCGTTTTCGCTTCTTCAACCGCATGGTCAAACTGTGTAAGCATGTAATCAGCCCAGCCAGGTGTAAAGTTGTGATAGCTGATTACTTTTTTCTGTATAGTTGAAACCCAGACTTGCATACTACTATCATCAGGGGCTATATATTTAATCAGAATAGTTAACATCGCTTTTACTGGCGGGTTAATTTGAAGAGAGACTGGGATTTTAGAGATAGCATGTGTCACGCTTTCATAAACATTTATAGGATTAATAATGTCCATGTCTAAATCAATGGTCTTATTGTTTAATGCTTTGTTACTACCTTCCAACTGTACGTTGTTGGAAGGTAGTATTTCAAACTCGGACTCACTTGCGGGGTTCATTTTTTAACCCATAATATTTACGTAAATAAAAAAAATAAATGTAAATAAAAGTAAGTAAACGGGCTTTTTATTCTTCTCCCAAGCGTTGCAACACTTCAAGACACGTTAACCTTACAAGAACGCCTGCCAATACTTTAGCTTTTTCTGAATCACTACAGTCAATGTTCATCACTTTAACTGCTTCGTCAAATAGTTCACTATGATCTTTTATTATATTGTTTACATCATTCTCAAACCCAAATTCACTAAAATCAATGTTTAATACTTTCATTGTTTCGTCAAATAGTTCATTACAATTCTTTAAATCAGATTCACTGAGTTTGGCAGCCATTTTTAAATGTAAATAAATTTAAAAAATAATTGTAAATGTAAATTCAGCTATTGTTTATTATTCACGGTCTTTTCTAATCGCAAAGCCTGATCTTCATTAAAGTGAATAGCTACTCCTTCAGGGCTGGTAGAAACAGTCAGATTAGCATTTTCAGGAGCCATATTATCAACTAAAATGGCAAGCAACTTTATAACTGGTTGGGGCCAAGAATCTGGCATTTTACTAACGGCTTCCACTACGCCTTCTCGTATAGTTAAACGTTCAAAAAGATCATTAATTAATTCTTCAAACATGCCCTCTAACTCTTCTCTATCAGCCCCCCACCCCCTCTCCTCCTCCCAAATTCTGTATATATTAATAAGCTCTGTAGCTACTTCGGGCTTCATTTTTTATTCCAGAATATAAACGACAATTAAAAAATAATTAACTAGCCGTTCCTCTTGTTTTGCGCAAGAGAAATCAATAACAGGTAGCTGATTGAGTGCCGCCGCTGCACGCTTGTGCTTGGGCCGCCCACGGCTGCTTTAACGTGACTCATATGTGGAGCGATCACGCCACAATCGCACCAGAAAAATCTATTGTCGCAATGCGCAATTCAGTCGTGCATGCGCCGGGTAGATTTCGTCATTCTCTCACTGACTGTCGTGCGAGAAGGCCGTGCTCCTACTGTGTTTGGCTGTGTTGTTATTTTAACAAGGCCTTAGTACATCTACCAGTATGGAGAGGAGTAGTGTGTAGCCAGCGCTATCTCCATATATAAATGCTCCAAATATACAATGACAGATGTACTACTACTGGCGATTAAAGCCGTCATAAAAGCTCGGCTACAGCAGTTACTGCTGTAACTCTGCCAAAGCCAGTTGCAAGCCCGGTTGGAAAAGAGGAGCACAGCACGTCTAGACAGAGCGGTCTTACAAGAGCGATCGGCCTAGTTTACAGGGCTGGCAATTAGGTCGAGCGCTCTTACAAAGCGTTCAACCAAGAGATGGGGGTGGTTTAAATGGTTTGCATATGAAACACCGCAGCCTGTGGTTGCGCAGTAAATGGCAAAATTTAACTGATTCTGGAAAAAAGTCATAGGGCGAGATGACCATGCTGATGGCACTCTGTCACTCTTTATTGGAGGATTTAAATATCTAGTTAGTGGGTTTACAAGTCTAACTTGGAAGCCGTATGATCCATCTACTGCAATTGTTAAATTGCTGAAGTCCAAAGATTTGGGGTTATAAACGCCCCTACATTGTAGGTAGCACTTTCATTATATTTAAAAGGTTCCATTTTTAAATAGTTTTTAAAATAGTTATAAAAAAGATGTACATCTATATAACCAAGCAAAACGAGCGTGTGTTCTTAGCGTACCCAATTACTAATTGGAGCGGGAGTTGTAGGATTGCCCTTAGAGAAATTGGTTTTAAAGTTATGTGGGTTAACATATCTGAAGGAGCTCAAAATAACTGGATTAATGTTGATGACGAACAAGGCAATCAAATAAGCCATATACAAATACCTGATGGTTATTACAACTTTTGTTCTTTAAAAGAAGTACTTAACGAATCTGGCATATTGCTAACAATTAACGAGGCAAACCTTAGAATTACTATGAATTTTCCACTAGAGGAAAGAAGAGAGTACACTTTCCCTAAAGGCCTAGCTAAAATCTTGGGCTACAGAGATTATAAATTTAGCACAAGAGAAGGCATCTATCAATTTGAAGGTAATAAACCATCTGATTTTTCTGTGAATCCAATGCTGTATGTCCATTTACAACAGTTAAAAACAAATACTAATTTGTTTAATGGCAATCCGTCTACAGTTCTAAGAGCGCTACCGTCAATTAAGGTGGGGTTTTGCGATTATCAGCTATACAGGTTTGATGGAGACAGCCAATTTAAAGAATTAATTGAGGGGGCTATAAATTTATTAGATGTAAAAATAACTAATCAAGACGGAAAGTTAGTTGTTTGTTCTGACTTATTAATAGTGCTGGAAGTAGAAGAACATATTAAAAAGTAGTAAGGGCTAAGTCCCTCGAACGTTGATAGCGGTGGAGAGAAGGGCAATATGTAGGTTCTATATCACCACAGCTTATTTTGCACGAAACCCCCCCCATTTTAATGTACTGATTACGTCAATTTTTGGAGGGTTTGGGGTGTTAATTTTGTTTAAAAAACAGGTGTTAATTTTGGCCAAAACTAGCATGTGAAGGACGTGATTTGTATGTGAAAAGGGGGGGTTTCGTGCAAAATAAGATGTGGTGGGATAGAACCTACATATTGACATTCTCTCAAGTGATTCTCTCCTATAAATATCTTCATGGCACCAGTGAACAAAACAAAACAAAACACAAAAATGGCTCCAACAGTGGGCAGTTTCTATTTAGGCTCTGTGTTTGGCGAAGTATACTTACAATGTCAAACTCTCTGCCAACTTTGCCTGACTGAATTTTTGTGGCCAACACACTCCTAAGACACAACACAGACCCTTTAACTTTTTTCCCCAACAGAAAATTTCACATCAAGTCTCTGTACTCTTAAAATTAGAACTTTTCTCCAAACAGAAGAAAAAGCAACGATAGGCAGCTCCAAACGCAGCGTCTCTTCTTTTGCATATGACCTGTGAAAAACCATCTGCCTTCTAAAGAAAGACTTTTCCAGGGTTGAGGATGTTGTTGGGATCGAAGGCATGCTTCACACTCTGCATGGCGGCGACACATTCAGGTCCCACCTCCTTCACCAGCAGTTTTCGTTTGCCAATGCCCACCCCATGCTCCCCTGTGCAGGTCCCCTGCAGTTTCATTGCCAGGCTGCCAGACACACGGACAATGCACCGCGTTAGTTTTACCTTCTGCCTGACAACCCTTAGGGAACACATAACAACATTGAAACTGACCGTAATACTAACAGTAACTAGAATTTAGAAAAGAAAAAAAAACAACAAAAAAAAAAACAGCAACCACCTAATAACACTAACAAAAATTTAGTAATAAAAGGAACTCTCTGTATGTTTATCTCAAAATTTGTCCAACATTCATCCTGTGTTCAGGGCAAACCAATATTTATTTCCTTCTCTCCTGTACTCTTGCATTCACCTCCTCATCCATTCTCAAGTAGAGGCAGGGTCTATGTGAAGGCTGACTGCCACTATCCACCAGAGCTCACAACCACCCCTATTCCCCACTCCCTTCATGCCCAACACCCCTCCCTCTCTATCTCTAGGTATCTGTCAGTGCCAACTAGTTGTAGGTTTAATCCCCTCGAAAAAAAATCGGACCACTGTACGTATGAATGCGTGCATGTGTGTATAATTCTGTGTGTGTGTGTGTGTGTGTGTGTGTGTGTGTGTGTGTGTGTGTGTGTGTGTGTGTGTGTGCGCGAGACTGTGTGCAAGTGTGTGTGTATGTGTGCATACACGAGTGCTAGAGCATGTGCTTGTGAATGAAAGGGGTGTGTGTGTGTGTGTGTGTGTGTGTATGCATGTGTATGTGTGTATCGGTATGTGGATGTGTGGGTGTGTACGAGTACTATGCCTTATGTGTGCGCATGCCGTGCCTGACATATGCATGCCTTTGTGCGCCTACGCTTGCATGCATGCAGATACTTGCACATGCAAGAGTAAGGGGACAAGGTATTAAAATGGTAAGCTCCAGTTCAAGGACAGATAATGAAAAGTCACTTGTCTGTTTTGTATTGTGCATTAAATAAGCACTTGCGTTACACTCTGTGTGTTTGTTAGTGTTTTGCTTGTTTTCTGCAATGCTGCTGTCTCAGAATTTGTGTCCCATAAGTCTTGTAGTAATTGTACTCCTGTTTCTTGGCAAAGTCCTTTCTCTGTCATTACACATTAGTATTCCTTGTATTCATACCTATTCCTATCAACACTATCATCATTATAAATTCATATTCAATAATAAATCTTATAACTGACATTTTGCTTTCATTTTTTTTTCCAGCTTGAATGTCATATGCTCCGGATTCGAATATTTTTCATCTTTCTATTTCCATACGTACAGTCTACTGTCACAAGATCTAATTTAAGTATAAGATTTTTTTAAATTTCAAAAACCTTGGCTGTATCACTGCAAATGCAAGTAGTTTGAAAATCAAGTCATTGCATGGCAATGCACATTTAATAACTACACAGAACCACATTCTGTTACAATCAACCATCTCTACAATAAAAAAAATACACTCAGTACTTCAAAGGCATTCCTTACATATGTTAAGAAACCAAGCAAGAAAGCACAAAGGTGCAAATACTACAATACTTAAGTAACCAACAAATGAAAAAAAAAAATGTCAAAGAGAATGAAAACAAAACCTTTCATGCATATAGGCAAAGGTGCCACATAAGAAGTGAGAGCACACTTTGCTGTAAGTCAGTGCTTCTCACTAACAATCAACTCCATGGTTAAAACTGCAGCAGAACCACTCCAAAGTGACTTCCAAAGGCCCCGAAAAACTGAATCTTTAGAAAGACAGAAGTCTTTCTTTTGAGATATAAATCTACCAAAGACAGCCAAAAATGTTCCAGAAAAAACAGGGCTTTAATGATAGAGGGTCCTTTCAAGTTGGAACACAAATCCAGATTAGACAAAAATTTTCTGGGAAAAAGAAGATTTGGGGGTTGACATTTTGTGACTTAATTTTAGTATAGACAGTAAGACAGAGAGAGAGAGAGAGAGAAAGTGTGCACATACGCAAGAGAGAGAGAGAGGGGGGGGGGGGGGGGGGGGGAGAGGAAAGAAGAGAGAGAGAGAAATATTCAACAAAAAAACGTCTTTAAAACAGAGGGGTCCTCATTTGGGGACAAAAAACTAGTACAGACTGGGAGGGAGACGCAGAGAGAGAGAGAGAGAGAGAGAGAGAGAGAGAGAGAGAGAGAGAGAGAGAGAGAGAGAGAGAAATGTTCCACAAAAAAGACAAACACAAATTTAGTACAAAAATGTTCAGCAAAAGACTTTAAAAGGAGGGGTTGTTAGTTTAGGACATAAGTCTTGGAGAAGAGAGAGAGAGAGAGAGAGAGAGAGAGAGAGAGAGAGAGAGAGAGAGAGAGAGAGAGAGAAATATTCAACAAAAAAACGTCTTTAAAACAGAGGGGTCCTCATTTGGGGACAAAAAACTAGTACAGACTGGGAGGGAGACGCAGAGAGAGAGAGAGAGAGAGAGAGAGAGAGAGAGAGAGACAGACAGACAGAGACAGAGAGAGAAATGTTCCACAAAAAAGACAAACACAAATTTAGTACAAAAATGTTCAGCAAAAGACTTTAAAAGGAGGGGTTGTTAGTTTAGGACATAAGTCTTGGAGAGAGAGAGAGAGAGAGAGAGAGAGAGAGAGAGAGAGAGAGAGAGAGAGAGAGAGAGAGTTTTCAACAAAAAGTCCTTTAATGGCGGGGTAGTTATTTGGGGACAAAAATCGAGTGTAGACAGAAAGAGAGAAACATGTCCAGGGTTCTGTACTTTGGAACATACATCTAGTAGAAAGAGAAAGAGAGAGAGAGAAAGAAAAAAAAAATCTTAAGGGTCATTATTTTTGGACAATGATCCATAAAGAAATCTTTAGGATCATTATTTTAGGACAATGATCCATAAAAAAAAAGTCTTTTAGGAGCCATTGTATTTATTTGGTGATGTACATTTAGTACAGGCAAAGACAAAATCTTTCTTTTATATTCAGATCAGATAAGATCTTCAAATAAGGGCAAAAATCTAATGTAGACAGTCAAACATTGAGGAATAATAAAACAAACTAAAAATCTAATGTAGACAGTCAAACATTGAGGAATAATAAAACAAACTTTAAATCTAATGTAGACAGTCAAACATTGAGGAATAATAAAACAAACTTTAAAGGCTTTAAAGAGATGGGGTCTACATGGGGATATAAATTTACAACAGACCAGACAAAAATGTTTCGGAAAAAAATAGAAAAGGGGGTCCTTTCAAACCATAGAACAATGTCAGGTCTGCTACCTATTTTCCTAACATGGTGGAATAATATCAGCTCTGCTACTTACTTTCCTAACAAGGTAGAGTATTACTTGATCTCTTACTTCATTAAAGCCATAAAACAATGCTAAGTCTATTACTTACTTTCCTGACATGGTGGAATGCTATCAGCTCTGCTACTTACTTCTCAAACAAAGTGGAATAATACTTTCTCTCTTACTTCACGAATACTATGAAGCAATGCTAGGTCTGTTATTCACTCTCCTAACACGGTAGCATAATATCGTATCTGCTACTCACTTCCCTAACAAGGTGGAATAATGCTTGGCCTGTGCAACAAAGTGCCCAGTGTCAGGTTTCCCCAGAAGCACACAGTGGAAATTACCATCCCCAACATGTCCTACCAGTGGAGCTGCAAACAGAAATATGGAACCAAAAAAGTAAGTGAACAAATCAAACACAAAACAAAGCAACATACTCATAATCAGTTGGGGGAAAAAGAGGAAGTGTAAGGAGAGGTAATAGTCCAAGCAGGTTTCTGACCTGTGCAGTGACAGATGAAGGCTGTTCTTTACTTGGCAAACTTTTTGTTCACTAAGTTAGATCATCCATAACACAATCTTGACAGATCTCCTGCAATGATTCTTTGTTTTTAACACTGAGAATATTTAGTTCCAGTTCCAGGATCATGCAGAGAAAAAAGGACTTCCGAGTATGCCCTGAAAACTGATCAGTTTCACGCAGACGAACGAAAACCTTTCAAAAGTTACCTATGGTGGACATTTTCTGGTTGGCCTTACTATGTTGCATATGCAGAGAAAATTTTGACTTACATTTCAAGGGTTACCATCCAGAATGGTGGATCTCACAGGGATTAAAGAAGATAAATATACTATTCTAACAGAAAACCCTTGAACTGCACTCTTCATTTGAAAACAAACATTTCATTCGATACAGCTGTAACATTACTCAGTACTGTTAGAGTTCACTTTAATTTGAAAAAAAAAAAGTTAAACTTATCAACAAAGATTCCTAATGTTCCAGTCTCTATTAAATGGGAAGCTCCGTGCATTAAGACACTCCATTTCAGAAAAAAAAATTCTGTTGCAAAACAGGTTGCCATTGTAAATGTGCTTCAACTAAGTCTACATAGGTTTTTTTTGTCGTCACATGGTTAATGTGAGTGATGGTGAACCTTTAAGAAGACTGCTGACAATTAACAGCCTACCAACACTGCATAGATAAGGGTGATTCATAAAACCATGTAGACAAAAGCAATATGTCTGTACTTGTTAGAAACTTTTGTGGCAGCTTCTGCAATGACTTAGAGGGGCGGAGTCGTCATCGCAGTTCCAAACGGATTCCAGATTTTCTATAATTATACAAGTATAACAGCCAGTTATTACCATCAACAACACAGAAACAGACACATAACACGGGACACTATATCCACTTGTAAACTTTTACATACAATTTGGAGTGATTCAGGCTAGCAGAATTCATTTGGTCATTTAAAAAAAAAAAAGGAAAGAAAACTGCCTTAGTTTCAAAGTTAAATTTAAATTTATCTAGCACTGCTCACCCCAAACCATTAATCTGGTAGTTTGCCAGATTGTTGCATTTAAAAAAAAACTTTGCATTTAAAGGGTTAAGCAAACTAATCCAGTTAAGAACAGCTATAGCAGACACCTGCACAGTTGGACATATCTTCTGACTGAAAAGAAAGATGCACACAGCTTTGTTAACCGAAACACTATTCCACATTTCAGCTGCTATGATACTTCAAACAACCATGCAAACGTAGAATTAACCTCAGCTGCTATGACACTTCAGAGACAAAACAAACACAGCAGTAAACCATAAACTGAAAGTGTAACCAGCACTTGGTTCTTCATGCTGCATGCACACATTCTGCAGGCAAGATTCAAACCATCAGACAAAAAACAGCGTGTTCCAACAGAACAGTGCATTGGTACTCACTAACTCATTCTGTTGGTCAGCCCCCTGATTTCCTTTATCTGCTCAGCACGGTCACTTTCCATGTTGAGGAAGACATGGAAGTTACCATCCCCGACATGGCCCACCATGGGGCCTACACCATGCCAACAACAGGTCAACCACCCCGATAAGTTATACATGATGGGCCAAGGCAAATACATACATGGGAGAGGTTCAATACCTGGCCTTAGTTCCCCACTATTCCCCACAGAGTCCTGTTCCTTACACTGATTGCTAAGGACTTCTTGGCAAAGAAAATTGCTCAGTTGGGACACACTGCTTTCTCAGGCATCCATGTATGCCAGGTTGTTCCGCTGTTCAAAGAGGTCAGACTGCTGCCTGCAAGTAACCTTTGATCTCATGTGCGAACCACCATGTGTGTCAAACTTGACACAGCCAGAGGTGAAGTGTGGTGAACAGACAGCCAACCCATGAACAAGAAGCAGACACAGAGGCAATCAGATGAACAGGAAGAGGTGAATGCATTCAATGTGCACCATGGAACTCAACCAGCAAAAGGCAAAGGTACTAATCCAGCTCCCTCCACATTTTTGGCCAAAGCAACGGAGGGTAGGAAAGGTCTCAATAATGTTAACCCTCTTGCCAAGTTTAGTAACGATACTGCTTGTAGTTGCCAAGAGAAAATCAACAT
>CM065725.1:52137884-52197884 GCA_033310375.1 Conus canariensis
CCTTTGACCGGGGTCTGGGTGCAAAGCCCCCTGAAGCTGAATGGTTATATGCACTTCTGATAAGCAAAATCTGGGCATTAGGAGACACCTTACCTCCTATTTACTGTGCAATCAATAGGACCATCATTAATAATTACTGACACTAATCTTAGTGACCTGCATTTTGTGGAGTTCACTTAATTCAAGAAGCTGAAAGTGGCAATATTTTTTGTTGATGATGATTTGTATTTACCACATCTGAAGCTAATGAAGACAATTTTCAGTTGGACCTCAAGAAATAATTTGTGGTGCCCAGAATTTATGCATTTGGTTAAAAGAACTCTGCTGTATGGAAAACTAGACCTTTCTCACCTTGCATGTTCTTGTTTATTCCATGTGGATGTTCAGCCTGTGACCCTGTATCTCTGGAGGAAGGGGTGCGAGTGGCATGTGGGTGGGATGGGGTGGAGGTTGTTGGTGCAACAGGTATGTGACTTAGCAAATAGATTTTAACTGTGAAGTTTAAACTCATACTTGGAATTAGACCTTGAACACCCCCCCCCCCCCCCCCCCCCCCCCTCCACGCGCGCACACACACACACACACATAGTTCTCAGCGAGTCCTGACAAATTTCAATAAATTTATCAGGAAAATAAAAGTTACTAAATTTAGAGCACAAGTTAATTTCTTGTCTAAGCAAAAATGTTGTCATGTACAATGTATAGATTTTTGCTTACTATTATGAAAGAGATTCTAATAAATCCTCTATGTATGTTGCATTTCTAATGCACTAGGGTGACAAGCAAAAGGATATACCACTCTCCTGATTATCAAAACTCAGGCATGAAAATTAAGAGCTGAAGAATCAGTGTGCATGACTGCTTTGCCGAAATAAATCAGAATGATATCCGTCATATAAACAGAATGTTTCAAAAAAACATAGATTGAACAGTATTTGTTCATTTTGCCTCCTAAAGTAACCAATAGATGCTTTTACACTCAATAAAGAACCGGGAATCACAAACTGCCCACACAAAGTGGCCTTTCAGTTTGCATTTACTGACAAGATAAAAGCGCAATAAATGTGCCTGTATTTGTAATTAAGATAATAATCTAAATGTTTTTTTCATTCTGTGGGCATATAACTGCAGACCTGTTTACTCATACCATTTTGCCCTATTCTGTATCCATGATTGGAAAAAATACAATGAATATGATGAAATCTATTAAAAAAAAAAAAAAATTTAATGGGGAAAAAAAAACAATTCTGGAGACACAATTTTTTTTTAGCAGTAATTGCACTTAAGGATTGTAACCATAGCAGGGATCTGACCAAACAGCAACAACTCTAGCTAACTTCAGCACTCAAAATAACGTCAGGCAGTGTCTACATTTTGACAACATGTCCTGAAACTTCAAGAAAAAACATCGAAAGAGCATGAGTTTCTGCTAAAGTATGCTGATGAATCAGGGTTGAAAGTAATTTGTGTCAGAAAGAACCTATTTTCTATGGTAGTAAATGTTAGACTATGCGGTTACAACCCGGAAGAAACCTCTGCAGAGTGATGACATACGAACACGAAACTTGTTCTGACGTCGATCACAGACATATCTTCATTAAACCAACAAAGGGTATCGTGATTATTTATTATTACTTTTTTTTTTGCTGTCCCAACCTCTGCGCCACCTCAGAGGCAGTGTACTCACACCGCTCATTCCGACACCCCGTCAACAGCCACAGCCTGGTCAGTCCCGCTGAAGCCCCGGCACCGGCAATCCACAGGGAGCAGTCAATGTCAAGTCGTCTCTCCGGATGGAGAGCTCACTCACGCCAGCTCCGCGACTAAGCAATTATTGTCATCAGCAGGGGGCTTATTAAGTGGTGTCCTGCGTATGTTAGATCAGAACAGGCACCACTGAACACCACCGAAGTGACTCAGCAGTAGTGCAGCGTCTCCTCCAGTGGGTTGCCTCTTGACGGCTTGACACTGACTGCTCCTGTGGACTGCCGGTGCCGGGGCTGCAGCGGGGCCGACCGGGCTGTGGCTGTGGATGGGGTGTCGGAATGAGCAGCGTGGTGCACTGCCTCTTAGGTGGCGCAGAGGCTGGGACAGCAAAAAAAAAAAAAAAAGGTTTAACTCTGGTTTCCAGCCTGTCTGGACGTGTGGTTTCATCCATGCATGGGTCATTGATGATGATAATGGATATGGATAAAAACAAACAAACATACAAACAAAAAGTATAATGACCAACCTTTGACCCAGGCACCAGAGCTATACAGGCATACAACAGGTCATGTCGCGCCTTCCACAGCCGGTCCCTCTCCTCCGCATCAGTGGCCCACTTGAAGTCGCTGCCATTGTTGCTGCCTGCTATCTCCTCTGCACATGTCAGCACATCAGCCTGTCAGTAGGTAGGCTGGTAGGCAGATAGATAGATAGATAGACAGGTAAACAGATAGACAGATTGTTGGATAGACAGATTTATAGGCAGACAGACAGACAGACAGACAGATAGAATTTCAGGGTTCCTACAGACTCCCAAGAACAAAATTCAAGGAGTTTTCAAGATTATTTTTTTAATTCAAGGCTACAATACATGCATAAAAATTTAGAGTTACAAATTATCTCCCTTGGTTAAATAGCAGACGACAATCCGGGATCACGACAATGTCGTAAGAATTTGTTTTTAAATGATTTTTAATCAACCTGAACACAGAAAAATCAAACTGCCAGTTCTTTTTGCCACACTGAAATTTTTTGGAGCTGATGGCTTGATTTTCAAAGGTTTTCAAGGAGGTTTAGTCAACAGAATCACATTTTATTGATATTCAAGGGTTTTCAAGGCCTTGAAGTTCGCTCTCAGAATTCAAGGAGATTTCAAAGAGTTTCAAGAAGCGTATGAACCCTGATAGATATATAGACAGATATATAGATTACAATGATAACGTGTTAGGCTTGAAGAAATTTGAACTATTTTTCACACAAGCCAGCCAGGATGGACAGTAGGTAAAAAAAAAATTCCACTAGCCCAGCACTTTCATTAGCTTCAGATTTAACCAATATCAACACTTTTCCCCAACACACAGCACACATCAAAATTGAAAGCAAAAAAGAACTTCAACAGACTGGCATGAAATAATGACCCTGCAGCCCTGTTTTTGCAGCCTGCTATGCTCATTGTCAGCACGACAAAATCATTTCCCTCCATGCAGACAACAATGCTCTGTAATGCTTTTACTCTATCTTACCCCTCCACTCAATTTGCTTTCTGATTTGAAACTATCTTTTCTGATTTTAGTGACATTTTCATACTCTGACAATGACTGAAAGGAGGTGTGGTGGGGGGGGGGGGGGTTACTAAATAGCCAACAGAATTCCACTGCGCTGAAGTCGGGTGTTATTTGTTATGTACAATTCATGCAAATGAATTAGATATAAGTGAAGGGTGTTGAAACGCTTCCACCCGCACATCATCGAGAAATACTGTGACACAAATGGTGTAAATGAGATACACATAAGGGCATCTGAAGAGACAAAGACTGTTACATAAGGTGCCTGAATAAGAATGTCAAGAGGATGAGGGATCATAACTGAGAAGGTGTGAATTGATGCCAAGACGGATTTAAGGTGCTCATTTAGACATGCAAATATAACTAAAAATACTTTGAGTAGAAAGTTCCTTCTGACATTTTTCTTTTTTCATCTTCTCTTTGAAAGTTATCTGTTGCAACAGAATATTTCTGTTTTACACAACTATTTGGGCTTCATGACTTACGTTAGTTATAGGATTCAAGGTTTCAGGTACAGTCAGGTGCTGATTTGCCTTATGAACATGGCTTTAAGAGATCTGCTTTGTTTCATTTCAGAGTGAATGAATCTGCTGCATTTGAAGGTTTACTATTGCCTACCCCAAGAGCCATGATGCAACATTTTATACCCCAACACAATTTGATCAATAGCCCTGGCTACTAATACTGCTCAAACATTTAAACTTGACTAGTCTATGAAACTTTTTTGTTCAATAGTTTTGTTGGCGGGTTATAGTTTAAAGATTTCAAAATGTTCTTTCTTTTACCTATGAGAGCTTAACAGGAATGGCTGATGCCATGCACACTGGCTGAACGAAGAGCAGTTTGTCTCTGATAATGCGGTGAGAACCGAAATCGAATGGATCACCCAATAACTCAAGATACGTGGGTTCATATCCAGCCGGCGGCCAAAGGAAAGGCAGTAGCAGAAAAGAGTCCAGGAGACATGACCTACAGTAACCCGGTCCCCTCCGAGAGTCAGGAGTCAAGGGTTAAAACACTTGCATGAGGGGGCTTCTTCTCTCACAACCTGCTGTCCAACTCTCTCCCCACTACACTGACCTACAGTGGCCACCTGTTCCTTCACAGAGGTGGATGACCCATGGAACTCTAAGAAGAGTGATGGGGCCTCCTTCATGTCATACTTGCTGTAATTGTTGAAGGCCTTGATTGCTACCTCATCCAGAAACTCTGAAACAAGACATCAATGACATTCAAGAAAAAGAACAATGGTAGGGAAGAAAAAGTAAAAGCACTTTATGACTGCAGTGAACTGATTTTTTGGCTAATGAGAAAAAATCAGTTTGATACGCAATCTCAAGAATCCACATGTGAAACTTTGGGTTGATATTATGTCTTCATGAAAAGAACTGCCCTCTCAGGTTTTCCATTTGAAAACATTATAAATAAATAAATAAATAAAAGCACATGCTGCATGCAGTGAACCTCTCCATGTCTGACCAATGTTAGACCCAAGACAGCATATACCTGCACTTGGTCTCCAGAGGGGGCGGGCGCTCACTCGTGTTAACTCCGCAACCAATTGTTGTTGTAAGTAAGAGGATTAGTAGGTGGTATCCTGCATGTGTTGGGTCAGAACAGGCACCACTGAACACAATCAAAGTGCCTTGGTAGCAGTGCAGTGTCGACTTTGGGGAGTTGCCTCATGATGACTTGATGATGCATGTCCCTGTGGACTGCCAGTGCTGGGAGTGACCGTACCACACACTGCTGCCTTCACCAAAGAGTTCTCCCAGGTGTACAAAAGAGTATGAGAAGACAGAGCAGCCATGTTACCCTCTGACAGAGAAAGTATTAACTCTTTACAATATTCACCCTTGCACCAACATGTTATTTAATGAAACGTATTTGCAGCTACCAAGCTAATTTTTCAGAGCATAAAAAAAACCTCAAAACTTTTTAGACTTAGGAAAAAAACAAAAAAAACACCAATCACCAGACAAACACTGCATATCTAAATCACACAAATTTTCTGTAAAAATCTTTATTGAAGGTAGGTTGTGTATCTGTCTGAATTTGGCTGGTTGATGACTGTAACTGAAAATTTTGATAGCTCACCTTTATTCTGAAAACCTGAAGTCTACCCATAACCTCAACGCCGACTCCCTACTTTATCAAAATCTCACATACTGAAACTGAAGTTAACAGACAGTGCAGACAAACACTTAAAATCTGCATGGCTTTCTGAGTGATTGTTATCAATTCAGTGGCCCTTGGGCCACTACACTGTCTACAATAGTCTTGAATAGACAGTAAGCAATCACCATCACTCATAGTGACACTTGTCATGAGCTTAAGAAAACTTCTAACTTTTCCAAGTCAATTGAAACATTTTGCAAAGGCAGCTCCTTCTGCAGCAGCCATTATCTGCAAACGGTGCGGTTTAACATTTAGCGTTTTCACAATAATTCAAATAGAAAATGTAGTATCATGCTTGACAAGCAGAATAAGGATAAACAGTAGTAGTTAACTGCTGATGGCAGACAGGTGGCAAAAGGTCAAATGGTAGTTACAATGTAGTAGTTAACTGCTTATGGCAGACAGGTGGCAAAAGGTCAAATGGCAGTTACAATGTAGTAGTTAACTGCTGATGGCAGACAGGTGGCAAAAGGTCAAATGGTAGTTACAATGTAGTAGTTAACTGCTGATGGCAGACAGGTGGCAAAAGGTCAAATGGTAGTTACAATGTAGTAGTTAACTGCTGATGGCAGACAGGTGGCAAAAGGTCAAATGGTAGTTACAATGTAGTAGTTAACTGCTGATGGCAGACAGGTGGCAAAAGGTCAAATGGTAGTTACAATGTAGTAGTTAACTGCTGATGGCAGACTGGTGGCAAAAGGTCAAATGGTAGTTACAACGTAGTAGTTAACTGCTGATGGCAGACAGGTGGCAAAAGGTCAAATGGTAGTCACAATGTAGTAGTTAACCCTTTGACTCCCAGAACTATTTGTAATTTTTGGGAAAAAAACGCCAACCTTGCAAAAAAAAATCGCAAAAATTCAAGTATTGCTCTAAAGCATACAGAAGTGTACATTTTCTTGAAGGAAAATGAACGGAGAATATAATTATCATATGTTTCATGTTGACAGGGTGAGATAACTCACAATCATGGGAAGATAACCAAGATTTTATGAAAAAATATACAATATTTTGAAAAAAAAATCCATGAAAATTCAAGTCTCAATATATCATACGTGGAAATGGTATTGAAATGTGCACAAATCTATAGGCCATAAGAACCAAGTGCAATTATTTACTAAAAAAAAAGCACACAGTGTGTTCAGGGATGCATTGAGTAATGCATGTCAATGTCAGCTAATTCTACCACGAACAACGCTACAATCAATACTCCACTGAACCCAACCAGAACCCTCCTGCAGCAGAACTGCCAGCTGCCTGGAGTCAAATTCAGGAACCAACAGATGGGAATGGGCTAACTCCCTTACATTTCAGCTGACTAATGAAGGATTTAAAAAAATGCATTTTCCATCATCATGATTTTGCCAACATCTGCATATCATCATTTGGGCTTTGTTCTGCAATGCTGTATCATCCCTTTTCAAAATGAAAGCCCGAACTACAGATTTTCAACAAACTTCTCAAATTCTGTATTATTTCAATAAATTTAGGAATTCAGGACTAACTTCTAAAATATGGAAATTCAAGAAAAATTCAAAGAGTTGGCAATTATCCTGCAGGAATAACTCTTTGCCCTAACAGTCGATCTACCTCCGTTCTACATATTGTATGACCAGCAACAGCTTTTTTCCCATGAACCATCAATGAATGGAACTCTCTTCTACCCGAGGAAGAGTCACTGCCCTCAGTGGGGGAATGTATCACATCCCTGATATTAAATATCAGCTCCAGGTTCATTTGCTCGATATATTTCCCCCTCCCCAACCCCCCAGTCTTCTCAACTATCCATGCACACTCTTCTCCCTCCCACTGCCACTAAAAGAGGTCAATCATTCAGGCAGCCACTATGCCCAACACAGAACTCACCTCAGGAGCATCTCTCCCATCTGAATCTCCCTCTCAAACCTTCAAAGTGATGACGGTGGACATCAACCAAAAAAAGAAATATACACACTGATAAATCCTTTAACTGTACATGCTTTAGGCACACAGTTCTCCATACGAACGCGTAAAAATCCACTCATTACCCCATATGTTAACCTAACCATCCAGCCATGCACACACCGAGGAACCCCTTACCTATCCGTGCTATTGGTACACCTGTCTGTAAGACCTCAACCGTTGTGTCCACTGCCTCCTGTATCCCAGGGAAATGCACCACCGCTGACAGAGTCTGTCATGTGTCATGCACACAAAAGATAAAAATGGAATCCTTCCTGTATTTTATAAAGAAACAGTTCACTTTAGTCAAAATTCTTGCAACTGCCTGTGATCAATGTCTTTGATGACAATATATTCTACATTTGGAGTGATGACACACAATTTCCTCACACCTTCTATCATCATGAAAATTAACCTTCTAGAAACCATTCCACCTTTTCTGCCAATCCAGGGCGACCCTCCATTTCATTCCCATACAGGTTATCTCGATGGTTTTCAGTGTAAAAGACACTGGCATTTGGAAACAGCTTCCATTCAAGCAACAAAACACACACAAAAAAAGCTTTTTGACCATGTTTTTTCAGTCTATGTCAAGTTTGGGCTTGATGATAGTTGCTGGCGACTGCATTTGCAGCTATAATACAATTTCCATCCTCCCCCAATCCCCCCCCCCCCCCCCCCCTCCTCCCGCCCCCATAAACATAATTCATACAGACTTCTGGAGGTCATAAGTTAGGGGTTCCACTATACATCCAGTTCAAAGACACCATAAACCACGATATTTCACTCGTTGGTACCACGCCTTCGAGACCACACACTTCACTCACAGCTTCAAGGACCATATGAACATGAACATGTACCACCTGACTTCATAACAATTCCCTGTATAATTCTTACTCCACAAGAACATCTGTGTTACTCTCAGCTTCAGGGCGGTGTAGATGTAAATGATATCACCTATGACATTCACCCTACGGAGCTAACTCCCCAAGAACATATGCATAACTCACAGCTTTAGAGATGGCAAGGAGATGAACAGTACCACTGACTTCATTACAATAACACCGTGATGCTGTCCCCCCCTCCCTTCTTCCCTATAACCATTATCACTCACAGCTTCAGGGATAGCATGGAGACGAATGATGGCCTTGGTGATGATGCCCAGCGTGCCCTCTGACCCCACAAACAGGTTGGTCAAGTTGTAGCCAGCTGCTGTCTTTCTGCAAAATGCCATCTCTCATTTCATAACAACAACAACAAACATGAATGTTTGTATCACACTCGGACGTTACAAGCTACATTTTTTTCCATGTTGTTTTTTTTCTTATATTCTTTACATATTTTTAAAACATATGAACAGACCCTTAAGTCATAGATTTCAAATCCTTACATAAGTTGTAAATGATTCTTTTCTATCTTGCATCAATGAAATGTTCATGTCGAAGGCATGTATTGAACTACCCACACAGTGAATGAATATCTCATTTAGTCAACACTTTTTGCAACCTACAGTTCCAGTATTTGCTTACTATTTGTGTAAAAACACATCTGATGACATATTTACACTATAAATTACTTTAATAATCATTATGACAAAACCATACATAAAACTAAAAAGACCTAATGACATATTTGTACATGAAAATCATTAAGTAACATCATACTTAATAACATAAAGCCTCTTTTCTATATACTAAAAAGTTAAGAGAGTTTTAAGTCTACAAACAAAAAAAATCCTACAAACAAAAGGGAAAACAAAAATTTGGAAAATCTATAAAGATATTTTCAAGGTGATACAGATTCTGAAGGACAGAAAATGGTTAGGACAGAAGTACCCACATGCAGCGTTTCCCTTTGCCGGCTGTCCAAAACACATTTCCATCAGCAGTTACCACTTCCAAATTGAGCGTGTTTTCTCGCATGGTCCCATAGCGAACGGCATTGGTCCCTGAGGCACTTGTGGCACACATGCCACACAGTGTGGCATCTGCTCCTGGATCTGAAACATGATGTGGGGCCCGACAAGCGGCTGGTTTGTCTGTTCAGTATTCCTGGATCCATCCTCAGAACTAGATCAGCACCAAATTTTAATGAACCTGTCCTTGGGCCACATTCTATCCTTCCATCAACTTTCCTAAAAATTGATTTGGAAGTTTTCTACATAAATTTGTTGACAGATAGACAAACAAATGCAGGTGAAAACATAACCTCTTTGGAAAATGCAATACAAACACATATGCACAGGCGCGCGCTCGCGCACACACACAACACACACACAGACACACACACAATCAGGTGCATGCACACACTTCCGCAGCCATACGCGAGCAGGTACTTGTGTGCATGCCTGCATGCACACACACACACACACACAAACACACACACTCTCTCTCTCTCTCTCACTGCCACCATCCACTGGAGACTAACTCTACAGACAAGGTTTCAGGAGAACAGTATGCTCCCCACAAGACCATGGTCGGTGAATAAAGACTTCTGAACTCAATATCAGACAGCATATACAAGGGAAAATGTATTTTTATAAAAGCACACATGGATAATAAATAAGCCAGACAGGTTTTTATCTCTCTCCTTTCAAATATCTTTTTCAGCTTCTTCTTTTCTTTCTTTCCTTCAAAATAAGGAAATCATTCAGCAAAGTATTTTTAACTGATGTTCTAAGTTTGCTTCTTGTTTAAAAAAAAGTGTAATGATTGGCAGATATATGTTTCCATAAATCAAACAAAAGCACGCTAACACATTCATCCATTCTCAAACATGCAAATGTATCCAAGCTTTCAAACACACATACAAACGCTCACAAAAGTTTGAATCAAAATTCACCAGCACAACCTTTTTTTTACACAAGTACAGCACAGAATATCTTGTGATACTTGACTGGTTTTCTCCAGTTCATAATAAAAGCACTATCATCTTATCTCCAGTGTTTCAAATTACACAGAAACTAGGGTACAGACCCTCTGAAACTAAAAGTCACATTGAGAAAATCCATGAAGAGGGTAAGAATGTATTCTAATTTTCAAAGATCTTGTTCTTTACTGTTAACAAGCTTTGGGGATCCATGGGGTATCAACTTCATCTGCTAACAAGATTTAAATAAATAATGACGTTTGGGGTTTTTTTTGCCACAAGCCACAAAATGGTCTGTCATCAAGTTATTAACAGACACAAACACTTGCTCGATGAAAACAGTTTGGCCTCAGCCAATTATTCTGTACTGGGCAAAGAGAGTACTCTCCGTTTAAAAATGACGATATCAAATTAGGCTATACAAATGAAACTTCCGTCATAAAAAAAAAGAAGGTTATGCTTATTTTAGTTCAATCTATACCCCTGGAAATTCTTGCTGGGGGTATGATTTCCTGGAAAATGGCATGAATACACCTTTCACCCACATGGATCTGAAACACGGTTTCTCCCCTGAATGTAACAAACATGTCTGCAAGCACTGACCTATGGGGAAAGTGAGTCCAGTGTCCCGAATGTAGGAGTTCAGCTCCATGCGTGTGACTCCTGCTTCCACAGTGCAGTCAAAATCTTCAGCATTGAGTTCAACAACTTCCTTCATCGGGCTGAGGTCCACACACACCCCTCCCTGGCGGGGAAAAAGGTGTTTCATCAACTTCTTTCTCTGCTGAGCGACTGTTGGTAGCTTGCCCTTTACCTTTGTTACCCACTCACTTCATATCATCACAGGATATGATTGAGTAGTTTGTCCCCCTGCCTTTGTTATTAATCCCCTTTCTGAAAATGTGGTACAATTAAAACCATTCCAACAGTGTGCTTGTTCTGTAATCAAAGTTTAAGTTTCACCCTTTGTCCAACACTAATTTTTGTATCACAAACATAACGCAAGCATACAACAACCATGTTTCTGCACCCTTGCCTCTACTATCTCTCTCTCTCTCTCTCACACACACACACACACACACACACACATGCGTGCGCATGCGCGCGCGCGCACGCACACACACACACACAACACACACACACACACACACACACACGCGCGTGCGCGCACACACACACACCACCACCATCAACAAAAAAAAAAAAAAACAACGATAGAAAGGATATTACATTCTAAGTATACAACAGCAGCAGCAATGGAAAGGACATCATATTCTAGATGTATATTCAATGAGTGTTTTTTGTTTTCAACACTAAATATTTAAAACTTGTGCTATATACAAAAACAGTCAAACCACAAACCATCTTGCATTCACACATAACAGAAAATCTTTGCAGCATTTGCCATTGTTCAGACTTTTTTCATGAAACACAGTCCCAAAATATGTATAGTCCTAATCCTATTCAGCAATCTGGTTACTAAGTCACATCTTTGGCAGGCCTGAGAAAGCGAGCTCAGTGTTTCCTCCCTCTTCTAGATGAAGTCAGAAAGTAGTGTCTGAATTAACAACAATTTTTCACAGATTCATCCAGACTTTAATCTTAAAAGTTTTGTTCCAGGTTGTATACAAGAAATACAAAACTCATCTGTTGTCCTGCTTAAAGCTGATCACAAAAAAAAAAAATCAGTCCTTCTCATGGTACAACTTTGGCCACATCGAACGTACCGAAGTGATTCTCATGACTGCCGGCTGCTGCCAAAGCAATTTTGAACAGCTTGTATTATTTGTATTCAGTCGATGTTTCAGAGTCTGCTACATGGGAACCAAAAATGCTCAGCACAGTAACAGCAAAAAATGTTTTCAGTAATACTAAATATTTCACAGACACATATATGCACACATATTTATCTACAGACAGATGCGACTGATATAAAACAGATCTCTGAAAGCTGTTTTCACAATGACATGTGGGTTGACTATTTGTAGTTATTTCTTCTTGTGGCTGTTGAATTTAGCTATTGGAAAAAATGTGTAAAATCAGCTTAGAAACCAGTGAATCATTACACCGGCACTATTCCTTCCAAAATCTTCAGTACCTATAATTACAACGTACAACAGCGTTAACCAGCAAATGGTGTCAATTTCTTTTTTTTTTTTTTTTTACTGTAATGTCCAACTAAAGAAATCTGTCTTCTGAAAGTGCGTCCTACCTTCACAGCATTGACGCCCCCTTCCAGTCCTGTGCCTGAGCCAAAAGCAATCAGCGGAATGTTGTTTTTGTTGCACATCTTTGCCACATGACTCACATGATCCACACTGTTAGCAAACACCACCACATCTGGCAACTTCGTGCTAGAAAGACAGACAACGATCAATTAACTGTGCCCCATGTCTCGCACAGGTTTAGGAAACACAACTGCGCACAGCATTTGGGTGTTAGCGAGATGAAGAAGTCAGTTATGTTACACTTTAACATCTGAGCTGATAGGTTTTACAGCAAGAACCATGATCCCTGGAGGTCAAAATTTTATCTACCTCCTTACTCTGAATAATCCATTGGTCTTGAACTTAATCTATCTGAGACTAGCCACAAAGAGATGGTTCAGTGAGAGGTGACGCCAGGGCGTGGGGATGAGGGTAGGGAGGTGTGAAGGGTGTAGTGAGGTGGGGTGGAATGGGGGGGGGGGGGGTGTCAGGATGTGCCAAGAACAGCAGAAAATGACAAGTTAACTTGTGGGTAAACCAAATAGTTGGTTGACTGCAGGACCTGGATCGATAAGACAAACTTGCCTGGGGTATGGTAGCAGGTCCTTGAGGAAGAGGTGGATGAGGGCGCTTCGGTTTAAAACCTTCTTTGCTCAGAGGGACAAGTGGGAATGGGTGACAGTGGGCAGGGAGAAATGGGGAAGTGAGGAAGTGAGCACTGCCAAAAAGCTGAAAAGTGAATACTGCTTGAAGATGAAAAGTGTTCAGCAAGGATTGAGGGGGAAGGAAGGAGAGAGTTGGAGGGATGAGGGGGGGGGGGGGGTATAGAAGGAGGGTGGGGAAGAAGAGAGAAATGGGCCAAGAGCAGAAGGACTGGGGGGGGGGGGGGATAAAGTAAATAGAAATAGTAATAATAATGTTAAGAGACAAAATCAAGATAAGTAAGAACAAAGGGCTGTTATAGAGGAAAGTCAGTGTTTGATATTGATTCCATTTGGGTGGATAGTGCCAAGTTTGTGAATAAGGAGGGACTCTTGTTCTTTACGTCTTATAGAGGAAGATGAATTTTGCCAGACTGCAGCAATCTGCATGTGGGAGAGGTTGTGGCCGGAAGAACAGAAATGGTTTGCAATTGGTGTATTGTAACCGAGACGGACTGCTCGTAGGTGTTCTGTGAAACGGTCGTTGAGGGTTCTGTAGGTTTCTCCAACATACAGGAGGCCACAGAAGGAGCAAGAAAGAATGTAAACTACATTGCGGGACTGACAAGTGAAAGGGTTGCGTATGGAAATTTTGCCTGAGGGGCCACAGATGGTTGTAGAAGAGTTTAGGTGAGGACAGGTTTTGCATTTGGGTTGCTTGCATGGAGAATTGCCAGGTGGTGAGACTGTGTTTGTGGACAATTTTGAATGCACAAGAAGATCTCTGAGGTTGGTGTCACGTTTGTAGGCAACTAGTGGAGGCTGGGTGAAAATGTGTTTCAGGGAAGGATCAGTCTGCAGAATGTGGTAGTTCTTCATAAGGATGTTTTTGATGGCGAGGTTGTGAGGATGGAAGGTGATAGCAAGAACAGGCCTGTCGTCTGATGAAGGAGTGATCTTTTGCTTAAGAGCAGTGTTTCTGGGAATTCTAGAGGCCCTTTGTAGGGCTTCTTGGCAAATGGGTTCAGGGTATCCACGTTCAAGGAAAAATGAGATCATCAGGGTAGATTGTTTGGCGAAATCGTCATCATCGCTGCAGATGCGTCGCAAACGAAGTAGTTGAGAGAAAGGAATGCTTGTTTTGGTGGAAGCAGGGTGACTGGAGGAGTACAGAAGGTATGAATGCGAGTCGGTGGGTTTGTAATGAACAGATGTGGTGAGGTAGGGTGAGTTGGGACATAGAGATTTTGATGTCAAGGAAGGAAATGGTAGTCTGAGTGATTTCAAAAGTGAATCTAAGAGCTGGATGAAATCCACTGACGAAGTCAATGAAGTTTTTCAGATCTTGGATTGGACAGGAGGCTGCACCGAGGCAATCGTCAATGAAGCGACGGAAAAAGTCTGGGAAAGTGCCTGTGTATTGTGAGAAGATCTTTTCTTCAATGTAGCCAACAAACAGGCAGGCGTAGCCAGGACCCATCCTGGTGCCCATGGCAACGCCGCAATTCTGTTGGAAATGGTCAGCACCAAACTGAAAGTTGTTGAGTGTGAGAACAAGCTCAGCAAGACGGAGAAGAGTGGTGGTGGGTAGATTTCTGCTGTCTTTTGACAAGAAGTGTTTGAGGGCTGAAAGCCCTTCATGATGGGGAATGCTTGTGTAAAGTGCACAGACGTCCATGGTGAAGAGGTGACGGTGTTGGGAGCCAGGATGGAAGGAGAAATTTTGCAGAAGATCAAGAGTATGGTTTGTGTCCTTAAGAAAGGTGGGGAGGTTGGAAACGATAGGCTGGAGGATTTTGTCGAGAAACTGAGAGATCTGGACAGTGGGGCAGGAACAGGCAGAGACAATGGGGCGGCCTGGGTTATTTGGTTTATGTATTTTGGGAAGCAAGTAGAATTGGGAATCTTTGGGTTCAGAAACGACCAGGGAATGGGCTTCATTTGGGAGGTTTCCAGCGCTAATGCACTCGCGAATGAATTTTCTGATCAGGGTGTTATTGGTTTTGGTTTGACTGGGCTGTGAAGAGGTGTAGAATCTGGTGTCTGAGAGCTGGGAGAGTGCCTCGGCGATGTACAGGTCCCGCCGCCAGACAACAATAGCGCCACCCTTGTCAGCTGGTTTGACTACAATGTCTTTACGCTGGCGTAGATCTCTGAGAGCTTGAGCTTCTGCTGAGGAAATGTTGGAGTGTCTGAGGGGTTTGGGTTTTAGAGCAGCGATTTGATGAGAACAGGTTTGGATGTAAAATTCTAGAGAGGAAAACTGGTTTGTGGGAGGGGTCCAGGAGCTGGGGAGGGAAGGAAAGGGAGGGAGGTCACTGTCAGGATCAGGTATAGATGGGGTGGTGGTGGTAGTGTTTTCAAAATGTGCCATGAGGCGTAGTCGCCTGAAGAAACGCTGACTCTGAGCAAAGAAGGTTTTAAACCGAAGCGCCCTCATCCACCTCTTCCTCAAGGACCTGCTACCATACCCCAGGCAAGTTGTCTTATCGATCCAGGTCCTGCAGTCAACCAACTATTTGTGTTCTTCATCAAGCTACCAACGACTGCTCCCTCCCCATCATGCCCGTTTCCTCTCCCTTCTTCCAACAAGTGAGCACTGCCTTCCGCTTCCTTCCTACCATTCCTCGCTCTGCAGGTATGTTCTACTGTAAATCTGTCCTTCACAAGACAAGTACCTGCAGTCATCTCTCTTTTCTCCGCACCTGCATCAACAAAAAAGTCATCCCCCAAGGTTTCTGTTTAAAGTTTCATCCCTCTACTTTGTCGCCTCCTGCTCTCCGCTCTGTCCATTCTACTCTACAAAGCACCTCTTTCCGACTCATGAAGGACATTGTCAGATCCCACCAACAATCTATCCAACAAACAGACAAAAAACTGCAACAAACTCGCAAACAAATATCTGACCTTTGCACTCCCTCTATGACACATTTCATCATTTCAACAGTACGTTCAGCAAATGAAAAATTGTACAATAGCCTGAAACAGACCAAATCAAAAAAACTATCCAACCTGCTTTCCAGTCAACCTCAGCCACAGCCCCCTCAAACCTCATGTCACAAAAACCTTGTGGTCACCATTCCCGCTGATCTCCATTTGACAGACACACAGCGTCAAGTCCTCAATCGTGGGCTGAACTTCGTACCCACCAAACCCAAGGCCAATGGTTCTGATGCTTGTTTTCAGTGTCAGCGTTTCTTCAGGCGACTACGCCTCATGGCACATTTTGAAAACACTACCAACACCACCCCATCTATACCTGATCCTGACAGTGACCTCCCTCCCTTTCCTTCCCTCCCCAGCTCCTGGACCCCTCCCACAAACCAGTTTTCCTCTCTAGAATTTTACATCCAAACCTGTTCTCATCAAATCGCTGCTCTAAAACCCAAACCCCTCAGACACTCCAACATTTCCTCAGCAGAAGCTCAAGCTCTCAGAGAACTACGCCAGCGTAAAGACATTGTAGTCAAACCAGCTGACAAGGGTGGCGCTATTGTTGTCTGGCGGCGGGACCTGTACATCGCCGAGGCACTCTCCCAGCTCTCAGACACCAGATTCTACACCTCTTCACAGCCCAGTCAAACCAAAACCAATAACACCCTGATCAGAAAATTCATTCGCGAGTGCATTAGCGCTGGAAACCTCCCAAATGAAGCCCATTCCCTGGTCGTTTCTGAACCCAAAGATTCCCAATTCTACTTGCTTCCCAAAATACATAAACCAAATAACCCAGGCCGCCCCATTGTCTCTGCCTGTTCCTGCCCCACTGTCCAGATCTCTCAGTTTCTCGACAAAATCCTCCAGCCTATCGTTTCCAACCTCCCCACCTTTCTTAAGGACACAAACCATACTCTTGATCTTCTGCAAAATTTCTCCTTCCATCCTGGCTCCCAACACCGTCACCTCTTCACCATGGACGTCTGTGCACTTTACACAAGCATTCCCCATCATGAAGGGCTTTCAGCCCTCAAACACTTCTTGTCAAAAGACAGCAGAAATCTACCCACCACCACTCTTCTCCGTCTTGCTGAGCTTGTTCTCACACTCAACAACTTTCAGTTTGGTGCTGACCATTTCCAACAGAATTGCGGCGTTGCCATGGGCACCAGGATGGGTCCTGGCTACGCCTGCCTGTTTGTTGGCTACATTGAAGAAAAGATCTTCTCACAATACACAGGCACTTTCCCAGACTTTTTCCGTCGCTTCATTGACGATTGCCTCGGTGCAGCCTCCTGTCCAATCCAAGATCTGAAAAACTTCATTGACTTCGTCAGTGGATTTCATCCAGCTCTTAGATTCACTTTTGAAATCACTCAGACTACCATTTCCTTCCTTGACATCAAAATCTCTATCTGTCCCAACTCACCCTACCTCACCACATCTGTTCATTACAAACCCACCGACTCGCATTCATACCTTCTGTACTCCTCCAGTCACCCTGCTTCCACCAAAACAAGCATTCCTTTCTCTCAACTACTTCGTTTGCGACGCATCTGCAGCGATGATGACGATTTCGCCAAACAATCTACCCTGATGATCTCATTTTTCCTTGAACGTGGATACCCTGAACCCATTTGCCAAGAAGCCCTACAAAGGGCCTCTAGAATTCCCAGAAACACTGCTCTTAAGCAAAAGATCACTCCTTCATCAGACGACAGGCCTGTTCTTGCTATCACCTTCCATCCTCACAACCTCGCCATCAAAAACATCCTTATGAAGAACTACCACATTCTGCAGACTGATCCTTCCCTGAAACACATTTTCACCCAGCCTCCACTAGTTGCCTACAAACGTGACACCAACCTCAGAGATCTTCTTGTGCATTCAAAATTGTCCACAAACACAGTCTCACCACCTGGCAATTCTCCATGCAAGCAACCCAAATGCAAAACCTGTCCTCACCTAAACTCTTCTACAACCATCTGTGGCCCCTCAGGCAAAATTTCCATACGCAACCCTTTCACTTGTCAGTCCCGCAATGTAGTTTACATTCTTTCTTGCTCCTTCTGTGGCCTCCTGTATGTTGGAGAAACCTACAGAACCCTCAACGACCGTTTCACAGAACACCTACGAGCAGTCCGTCTCGGTTACAATACACCAATTGCAAACCATTTCTGTTCTTCCGGCCACAACCTCTCCCACATGCAGATTGCTGCAGTCTGGCAAAATTCATCTTCCTCTATAAGACGTAAAGAACAAGAGTCCCTCCTTATTCACAAACTTGGCACTATCCACCCAAATGGAATCAATATCAAACACTGACTTTCCTCTATAACAGCCCTTTGTTCTTACTTATCTTGATTTTGTCTCTTAACATTATTATTACTATTTCTATTTACTTTATCCCCCCCCCCCCCCAGTCCTGCTCTTGGCCCATTTCTCTCTTCTTCCCCACCCTCCTTCTATACCCCCCCCCCCCCCCCCCCCCCCCCCCCCCCCATCCCTTCCAACTCTCTCCTTCCTTCCCCCTTAATCCTTGCTGAACACTTTTCATCTTCAAGCAGTATTCACTTTTCAGCTTTTTGGCAGTGCTCACTTCCTCACTTCCCCATTTCTCCCTGCCCACTGTCACCCATTCCCACTTGTCCCTCTGAGCAAAGAAGGTTTTAAACCGAAGCGCCCTCATCCACCTCTTCCTCAAGGACCTGCTACCATACCCCAGGCAAGTTGTCTTGTGGGTAAACCATTTGCAGCACTTAACATGTTGACACATGGATTAAACTTGCTGACTCATGGATTGCAACTTCTTCATTTCTATGACCTCTTTACTTTTCTAGCTCTATAACCACAATACAAACTGTAGCCTAATGGCTACAGATATGCTTATCTCTTCAAGTCTGGCAGACACTTGGATATTTAAGAGTACAGCTCATTCATGGAGTCTCTAACTAGAATGAAACTCCACATCATCTTCATTATCCTTATCTTCACTGACCATCATGACAAAACCAAGAATCAAATTATTTGTCCCTTCATGCCCTGCCCTTCTGCTGACCCAGTTTTGATTTCTTCCCAGTGTCTGTGACCCTCATGATTTCATGTCAGTGTCATCTCTATTGGCCAAAACATGGCCATCAACAGATCCATAGTAGATCAGCATGGTGAACACCTACAGGAGGGAGAAACATCCTTGCTGACTACACCACTGAACATTACTGTCACCACTATCGGCCAATAAGTAGTATCCTATATATGTAGGATCAGAACAGACGTCATTGAACATCAACAAAGTAACTTGGCACCTGCACAGCATCTTCTCTTGTGGGTTGCCTCATGACGACTTGATACTGATTGCCCACTGTGGACCAAGGCTGTGACAGAACCAAACTGAACTTGGCTGTGTACAGGCAGTAACAATAAGCAACACGGAGGCAAAATCACTAGAGTGGTAAGGAAAATAAAACAGGGTTGTGTTTTTAAGGGAAAAAAGCATGCATGACAAGAAAAATATAACATACCCCATTATGTACACAATACATTAAAAAATAGACAAACAAAAAAAGCACAGTAAACCACATCTTACGGATGATACGATTCATCATGTCCATGCTGCTCCCGAATAGCTTCAGCGGTAGACACATTGCTTTTACCCACAATGCCTTTCAGGTCCTCTACAAACCCATCCGTCACTTTTCCCGTCTTTGCTGCCTGAGAACACAATACATATTATTGGCTCACAACAACAATAATGGAGAACAGTTCTTCTTTATTCTAAGGCCTGATCTTCAACAGATTACGGAAACTACTGATCATGTTGCTCTTGATGCCTTAGTTTCTCTCCCCCCCCCCCCCCCCCCCCCCCCCCCCCCCCCCCCGCCACTTCCTGGGGTTGCAACCTTGCTGTGGTCGGAGGGTTTGTGCGGTCCAGTCTTTGGCTTTGCTGACAGGGGCATCAATACTCGGCTAGATGGTTAGTTCTTGTTAACACTTCTAGGCCTGTATAGGCAAGTTGCTGACTGGCCCTATAAGCACAAAGTGGTAAGAACTGATGCCCCTGGTAGGGTCTCCCATGTCAGAAAGATTAAGAGTGAGGGTCCTGACAATTAGTAACCCACCTTTTTCCTATTCTATCTTCTGCCTTTCTTAATGGATCTTTTCTCTCTTTGTCTCCCCTTCAAGCCTTCTTTTCCACATTCTTTTTTTTTTCAATGCTTGAGTCGCTGCCGTAAGCAGTGGGGAAGCCCAAGCTACAGTTACCTGGTGAGGGGCTGTGTGGCTGATCCCAATTCAGTCGCAAAGGTGCACTGTCTGGTTTTCATGCAGGATGGTACCAGACAGACGGATGCCATACCATGGACATCCATTGTCCCTTCCCCAGCATAGCAGCTCTCCTGGGGTGACCGTTTATATTGACCTGCCAGTATTTAAAAACCTTCATGGCTATGAAAAACACTAAAAAAAAAATAAATAAATAAACGGGAAAGAGAAGAAAACTGGGTTCTGACCCTTCGAGGGGCACGGGCTCAGACTCCGATGTAACAGTCTGGAAGACATTAGGCGTTTGGCCTTCTTGGCTGGTGATCCAGTCAGCAGATGGCAAGCGACCGATTACCAAGCTGAGTCCCTTTGCTACTGCAATGGGGCTGCAAGGTCTTGCAGACACAGAGCCAAAATCAGTCAAGAGGCTGAGGGATAGTTCCCTGCTCATGCAGGTTGACCGAAAAGTCCACTTGGACAATATGCTGAAGTCAACTAGTCTTGTGGATTATCCAATCTGGGTATCCCCTCACAAAAGTCTGAACTCCTCAAAGGGTGTCACTCATTGCCGAGAGTTGTTTGGGATGTCTCAGGGAGAGATAAAGGCTGAGTTGGCTGATCAGGGAGTTGTAGAGGTCAGGAGGGCGACTTACTGAAAAGGTGCAGAGAGAAAACCAACCAATACTCTGTTCCTCACCTTTGCAAAACCGACCATAACGGTGGGATACCTGAGAGTGAAAGTATCCCTGTATGTACCATCCCCACTGAAGTGCTTTAGATGTCAAAAGATTCGGTCACATCAAGGAGAAATGCCCGGGAGAGGAGATGTGTGTCACCTGCAGCAAAGCAGTTTATGAGGGCAGATGTGAATCCGCGAAATTGCATGAACTCTGATGGAGACCACCCCTCTTCTTCAAAAGACTGCCCTGTTTGGCAAGCAGAAAGCGAAATCCAGCATGTAAAAACAAAAACAAAAAAAATTCATTCTTCGAAGCAAAAAAGGTTGGTGCAGGAACAGAAGGGTACCCACTCCTTTTTTCGACAGTCGTCAAAAAGACACTCAGGGCATCTCAGGTGGAAGCCAGTGTTCAGACCCAACCATGTGGTCTCCAGCCGCTGAAGTGTCTCCTGACTTCTGACACACTGCAAGGCAAAACCGCCGTTAATGGGGGCCTTAAACCCACCAAAGGATGCACTTCCAGTGCATCCACTAAGCCTGCAGCTGTGCGGGCTGCCAGTAAGGGGTTCGCCCCGAAACGGCCCCTAAGCTGAGACCACCTCCCAAGGGAGGTGCCCCGACAGTGGCTTCAAACAAAGTGGCATTGGTGGAGTGCAAAGGAAAGCTCCACCAATGCCACAAAGATCACTGAGTTCCTCCGCTCCGGGGAAGAAGAAACTATCTGCACCATCAGACAGATTGAAAAAGGCAGCACTCAAATAGCAGAATGCGTTTGAAGCTCTGTATGATGATCAGGATGAGGACGCTGACATGGACGAATAGAGTCCTCATCTAGAATGGAAACAATAGTACAATGGAACATCAGGGGACTGTATTCCAATTACAAGGAACTTCAGCTTTTGTGCCGTGAAGCTAGGCCTGTCCTAGTTTCACTGAAACAAACTGAAAGAAACTCTTCTGAGGCCTGATAAAACTTTCTCCCTTTCTGGTTACAGCGTCCTAGATCAACCTGCACAACCTGTTGAACATGGTGTTACTGGCGGGGTAGCCTTACCAATTCATAACTCTGTTCTCTTCAGCCCAGTTGCTCTGCAGACTCCGTTTCTGGCAGTGGCAGTTCAGGTAACTCTCCATAAAACAATAATGATCTGTGGCTTGTAACTCTCCAAATATCTGTCACCGAACAGAACCTCATTTCACTCTTGGAGCAGCTTCCTAAACCCTTCCTGCTATTGGGCGATCTGAATGGTCATTTCTCCTCTATGGGGAAGTGAAATATCTTCACCAATCTGCTTTTTGAGGAAGTGTTTTCAGAGCTTGATTTGTGTGTCTTAAATGGGAAATCGCCAACTTACTTTCACTCCGCTAATGGCACCACATCTTGTCTAGATCTTTCTGTTTGTGATCCTTTGTTGTTTCTGGATTTTGTTTGGGAGGTTGATGACAACCTACATGGTAGCGATCACTTTCCTGTGTTGCTTCAAAGTACAAGTGAGTCCTTACCTCAACACCTCAATTTTAACAAAGCAGATTGGGACCTCTTTGCCACTAATTTTCAAAATGATCTGGATAAGTGAAGATCTTGCAGGAAGTCTTTCAGATTTTACACTGAACTGTGCTAAGTCAACTACTCCTACATCTTCCAAGAAGTCACTAATGCCAAAAGTTCCTTGGTTCAACACTGAATGTAAGAAAATGAAGAAAGCCCGCAAGACAGCTCAACATTGGGTCTCCCGCAGATCATCAATGCCCAACGTCCGAGCACATCAGAAAATGTGAGCAAAATCCGAACACATTTATATAACCAGTAAACATTTGTCTTGGAAACAATTTTGCTCAAGTCTCACATCTAAAACATCAAAGTAAAAAGTGTGGAAAATCATCAAGAAAATTAAAGGGAAGTACACCTGCCCTACTGTGAACCATCTTAAGTTTTCTGACTCTTAAATAACAGAGAAAAATGCTGTTCACAATCTGCTTGCTTCAGCTATTGAAACAAATTCCTCTTCTAACAAATCAACCTGTTTTGTCAAAAACAAAGCCCTCATAGAAAAACCACCCTGCAATTTTTCATCAGACAACATGGAAGAGTACAAACTTACTTTCACTTCAAACGAATTGAAATCCGCCTAACTTTCTTGCAGCGATTCCTCTCCTGGTATAGATGAAATCCATTATAAACTTTTGAAACATCTTCCGCAAAAAGGTCTGAACATCCTGCTACAAGTGTACAACCATGTATGGACTACTGGGTTATTTCCACCTTCGTGGCGATAAGCCCTCATCATACCTATTCCCAAACCTGGAAAAGATCTTTCAAACCCATCAAATTACTGTCTGATAGCTTTGACCAGCTGTATCTGCAAACTAATGGAAAAAATGGTCAATGCTAGACTCACATGGAAACTCAAAACTGACGGCCTTCTGGCGAAAGAACAGTGTGGTTTCCACAAACATTGAACTACAGTGGACCATTTGATTCGTCTCAAATCTATGCTTCAAAAGGCCTTTCTAAACAAACAACACACAGTAGCTGTTTTCTTTGACTTGGAGAAGGCCCACGATACCACCTGGAAATCTGGGACACTTTACGATCTCCATGATCTTGGTTTTCGGGGTCATCTTCCACTTTTTATCAAAAAATCTTTAGCAGAACGACAGTTTCCTGTTTGGGTTGGCACCATCTCTCTGATGTTCACGAGCTGGAGTTGGGTGTTCCACAAGGGAGCATACTGTCTTCCTGCCCTTTGCAGCATTAAAATTGTTAATTCAGTTCAACAGGGTTCCGACTGCTCATTGTTTGTAGATGATTTTGCCATCTACGCAACTGGAAGCTTGTACCCGAGTTGAACGTTCAGCGCAGGCTCCAGCTTTGTGTGGATAAAATTCATCTGTGGGCAGAAGAAAATGGCTTTACTTTTTCTGCTACTAAGACACAGCACATTCATTTCCATAATTTTCGACAGTTCTTTGCTGATCCTGAGATCCAAATAGGGAAATCTCCCATTCCAGCTGTAAAAGAGGCCAAATTTCTAGGAGTTATTTTCAACCAAAAGCTCAGCTTTCTTAGTCACAATAAAAACTAAAAAAACTTCCAGCCAGAAAGCTTTGAACATTCTGCAGGTCACAGCGCACACTGACTGGGCACTGAAAAGGAAACTTTGCTGCACCTCTACAGAGCCTTGGTCCATTCTAAACTGGACTATGGTTGTGCTGTGTACAACTCTGCAAGACACTCTTATCTGAAACTCTTGGATCCTATTCAACATCAAGGGCTTCATCTCTGTCTTGGAGCATTCTGCACCACACCTGTGTACAACCTGTACACAGAGGCAGCTGAACCCTCATTATCCAACCACAGGCTGAAACTATCCTTGAACTACTATCTGACTGCTCTCTGAACCAGAAAACCCTGCCTATGACTGTGTTTTTAACCCTCAGTTTCAAAGTAAATTTTTTTTTTAATCCCAACTGTATTCTTCCGTTTGGACTTCGTATGCACCCTCATGCACAGAATGCAGGTCTTGAGCTAGGACTTCTCCAAGTTTCCTGATAAACCTCCATGGACCTTTTTTCACACCAGAAATCTGCTTTGATCTTGCTGCTTTTTGCAAAGAATCCACCAATTCTCACACCAATTCTCAGGCATACAAGCCACTGTTTGCGGGTCTCTGTACAAAATTCCCATCCTTTCAGAAAATATTTACTGATGGTTCAAAGTCTGAAGATGGAGTGGCTTGAGCAGCCTATCAAATATCATTAGAACATATTCCATCTGATATTTCTGTTTACTCTGCTGAACTTACAGCTCTGGTTCTAGCACTGAAGATAATCTCTCAATCCACAAAGAAGGACTTTCTGATTTAGTCTGATTCGCTGTCAGCTCTGGAGGTGATAGCTGGCCGTAACCTCCACCATCCTGAACTTTTTCACTTTTTTAACTTTTTACCTCGTCGAAAGCGGAAGGTCACGACATTGTTCTGGCTTGGGTTCCCAGCCATGTTGGCATCGGAGGGGATGAAATGGCTGATTGTTTGGCCAAGAATGCCACAACAGGTAAACTGTCTAATATATCTATCCACTACATAGATCTAGAACCGAAAGTTAATGATTATGTCAGAGACCTCTGGCAGGAGGACTGGAATACATAGACCGATAACAAGCTTTTCCAGATCCGTCCAAACCTAATAGAGTTCCTCTCATCTACCTCTGTTGGTCGCAAAGAAGAAACGGTTTTATGCTGGCTGCACACTGGCCATTCGTAATTTACTCATTCATACCTTTTAAAGAGTCCATGTCATGTTCCACTCACAATGAAACACATTCTTTTAGAGTGTTGGGACTTGCATGACGTGAGACACAAACATTTTACAGCAGATTCCACGAAAACCTTGTTCAGAGATGGTCCACCTGATGTGATCTTTGAATTTTTGAAAGAGATTAACATTTTTCATCTAATCTGAGATTTTACAGTGGAAAGATTTTTTACAAAATTTCGGGTGTGTTTTTAGAAGATGAATTTCAAAGGGTTGTGTGAATGAATGACTTGTGAGTTGACTTCAACGTGGTGACAGCCCTGACATGGCCCTTTGCGGTCGGCTGGGCTATAAGCAACATAACCTTACCTTACCTTACCCCACCCCCCCCACCCTTGACATTTTTAGTGTGTATAAGGATTATAGAGCAATGTCTATTAATCCCGTGAGTGTGTGTGTGTGTGTGTGTGGGTTTGTGTGTGTGTGTGTGTTGTATGTGCATGCTCACATGCACGCGCTTGCATACATGTGTGTGTGTGTGTGTGTGTGTGTGTGTGTGTGTGTGTGTGTGTGTGTGTGTGTGTGGTGAGTGAGTGAGTGAGTGAGTGAGTGAGTGTGTGTGTGTGTGTGTGTGTGTGTGTGTCTGTGTGTCTGTGTGTCTGTGTGAGTGTGTGCATTACGTTGTGTCTATCTTTATGTGTGTGTGTTCACACTTCATTTTCAGCGCACTCTTGGTGGCACTATTCCCAAGCTGTTCATTCTTGCTTCCTGTATTCACGACGCTCAGAACCATCCCATAACAGCTTCAACACAGGAAATCCACATGAAGCAATCTCAAATCATTAAAGGAGACTCTGCTCAGTATTGTCACTTCTACTGATGACAATAACTGCTTAAAATCGGACAGTGTGGGCAAATGTTCACCTACAATGGTCAACTGTTTACCACTACCCCCTTCATCTTTTTGTCCCTTTTTTCCCCAATACATGACTTTAAATTTCAAGAGTATTGCTTTTACTCCCATGAAAACCCAAGAAAAATATAAAAACTTCACAGTCTTCATTTAAGAACAGAAAGAACTAGCTTGAAGAACAGTAGATAAATGCGGGATTACAGTCTCTTAAAGTGATGACACTTTTCCTTTCACTGGCTAGTCTGATACAACTATTCACCAACTCTTTATATGTTTATTATTCATGGCTGAAAGCTGTGTCAGTGGAAGGGGAGGTGGCGGGGGAAGGGAAGAGAGACAGACAGACAGAGACAGACAAGATAGAAAGGTAGAGTGTATGTGTGTGTGTATGTGTGTGTGTGTGTGTGTGATAGAAAGGTATAGCTTTTGTTTGTCCTTCCACTAGTATCTGTCATGGCCTACACTGTCAGTAGACATTTCTTATATAATTTCAACATTTTGCCCTGAATACCAACTGTGACCAGTCTGCCTACGAATTTCTATGTCACATGAAGACCAAGAAGAGCAGACAAGATTATATTCAAAGGCACCAGTGGGACCCAAAAAAGTATGTGTCTTCAACCACTGAACCAACTTGTTAGAGCAAACATGTACCACCCTTTGAAGCCTGCGTTGTGTTGACCTGAGGTTCAGGAATGCATAGGGCTTTCCAGTAAGATGTCAAAGGGCATAACTGCTCCCTGGCAGATGCAAATGTGTAATGACCACTGGTTGCAACACAACAAGACCTCCATGGAAATGTCCTCATGGGTGTGCCAGCCAGTATTTCATGACTGCAGAACCTACAGCTAGCGTCATCACCACAAAGTAAACTGCTGCATACATCCCGCAGCTCTACTTGTGTTTCACTGACCAGTGAAACCAGTATAACTGCAGAAACAGCCAAGCTTTGGCCACAAGGTCTTGCTTGCCTTCTGAATAGGATCGCGAGTTGCAGTTTTTCCCACTGTCATAACGCTTTTCTCTGTGGTCAGTAGGTCTTCACTGCACCTTTTGTGAGAGTCAGTCAAAAGGCAGACAAGAAATAGACACACCCAAAGACGCAAAGAGTACCCAGAGAAGTACTGTCCTTAACTATTGAACCAACCAGTTGGGAGCGATCCTGCACCACTCTCATAAGCCTGCACTGTGTTGAGACAGGATGTAGGCACATACAGGGCATGTCTGTCATCAATGCGTCTACAGACCTAAGTTCTCCCTGGTATATATTGTGTAATAACCACTGAACACAACATAATCCCCATGGAAGCATCCCCATAGATGTACCAGCCGTATTTCAAGACTGAAGTGTCCATCAGCAAAAGACACCTCTTTCAAGTAAACTGCTGCATGCAAGTTGCAACCCCATTTATTGCTATATCATGGACAGCTGAAGCAAGCACAACTCAGTCTGTCACCTGACCTTCCCAGTGGTAAGTGGGTCTTTTCCTAACATTCACAGGGCCTAAGGTTCAAATTTACATTCAACCCCAGTCTACAAACAAAATATGACTCCCTGCCACTTAACAAGAAACCGTTGAACGTGTCTTTGTTGGATATCAGGCTGAGACAACATCTCCCCACGTGTGCTGAGAGCCTTGGCCAGTGAGGTGGCTCCTCTCCTTACGAGCATCTACCAGCGCTCACTTTCCACTGGCGGTGTCCCCGAAGACTGGCGCACTGCACATGTCACACCTGTGTATAAGAAGGCAGAACACTACAAACCAAGCAACTACCACCCAGTCTCCCTTACCTGCGTCTCATGCAAGATCTTGGAACACGTGATTGTCAGCAACGTGATGGGACATCTAGAATCTTCTAACATCTTGACTCCACAGCAACATGGCTTCCGCAAAAAACACTCCTGCGAGACACAACTGCTTGAGCTGTCAGACCAGTTAACATTAAACCTGGACAAAGGTCTCTCAACTGACATGGTAGTACTTGACTTTGCTAAAGCTTTTGATAAAGTAAACCACAGCTTACTAATGCATAAACTTGACCACTATGGTGTTAGGGGTGACACAAATAGATGGATTTCCAACTTCCTACGAGACAGGAGGCGGGCCGTGGTCGTAGAGGGGAGCAGGTCCGAGTTTGTCCAAGTGAAGTCTGGGGTTCCCCAGGGCTCAGTCCTGGGCCCTTGCCTGTTCCTGGCTTAAATCAATGACTTGCCAAGCCACATCTCGTCCAACGTCACTTTGCAGACGACACTGCCATTGACCGCCCTATCAGGTCTGATACTGACCGCAGGATACTGCAGGAGGATCTTGACGCCCTGAGTGAGTGGGAGACTCGGTGGGACATGGAGTTCCACCCCGACAAGTGTAGCATCCTAACCATTCAACGAAGCCAGAAGCCGACACCAGAGGTGGCCTACACACTCCATGGCCAGCAGCTGGAACATGTCTCCTCCACCAGGTACCTTGGGGTCACCATTCAGAGTGATGGACGTTGGGACCAGCACATAACCAGCATTGTCAATAAGTCAAACCGCACACTGGGTTTTTCTCCGACGAAACCTAAAAATCGGCTCCAAGCGCATCAAACAAACAGCATACAAAGCTCTGATCCGCCCAGTACTCGAATACTCAGCCTGTGTCTGGGATCCCCACGATAAGAATGACTGTGACTCTCTGGAGAAGGTCCAACGACGCGCAACCCGCTCTGTCCTCAATCGCCACAGGAAAACTTCCAGTGTGGAACAGATGCTGCATGAGTTGAAATGGCCCTCCCTGGTACAGCGCCGACGTACAGCACGCCTCTGCATGATGTACAAAATCATCAACAAACTGGTGTGCGTGTGCTGTAACCAACTGGCCCCCGCTGTGACCCGTTCCAGAAGATGCCACAGCAAACAGCTGAAGAGGATCCCCGCCAAAAATGACTACCGCAATATGGCCTTCTTCCCCTGCACAGTCAGGGACTGGAACAGCCTGCCAGCAGACGCCGTCCTGTCCCCCAGCCTTGGCACCTTTTCTTCAAAGGTGTCAAGTCCACAATAGACCGTCAACCCCTCCGTCAACACCCCCCCCCCCCCCTCCTGTTTTCTTTTTCTTTTTTTTTTAAACTTATTTTTCTTCTGCGCACTCCCGAAACGCCGATAATTGTCAAAATGTTGACCGTGGGTGTACACGGAAAAAGAGAAGAGGGGGCAGTAGGGCGGTACATGGAGGTGGGTGGAATAAACAAGATCAAGGAGGTGGGCATGGAGTCCAAAGTTACTGGACAACCTTATTTGCTGTTTAAATATTGCAACACCCACAACAATCACTTGCATACATTGTTTAAGTATTCTGTAAATGCAGTGCTGCAAAGATTGTGGTTCAAAAGTGCATCCAAAAGATCTAAAGTCAAAAGTTTTCAGTGTTACTCTCTCTCTCTCTTAGTTCACCAAAAAATCCTTGTCCAGACTTACCAATACCTTCGTGGAATGAAATGCATGTCGAAGCCAAAATTGAGCTGTCTGTCCGGAAAGACAGAAACATCTGTAGCAGTTTCGCGCAAACATTTCAGTTTGTGCAGTTTACACTATGCCTCAGGTCATTGTCAAGTTCAGGGTCAAGGACACAACGAAGTCAACATAAACAAAAAAGTGTTTGTTATATGTTTTATTGTTCTATTTTGTGGCATGTAGTATTATGCATAACTTTCCAATAATTATGCGTCCCCCCCAAATTTTTGAATATTAGTTTTTTAAAAAATCCCACCACACATTTTTACATCCGGTTTCCCAGCAATCTGTATAACTTACTCTCTTTCCGGTTAACAAGATGGTGAGTGTGGCATTCACGTGTTCAGCGCCGAATAGATTTTATTATTGTATTGTATATAAAACACTTGTTATTGATAGATTTGATGATTGTGAATTGTTACACTCCCTTATTTTAATTAAACGTAATTTTAGGTTATGTGTATTTTGATCGAGAATTCTAAATGTTTTATACAAGAACAGGGTGCTCCGGTTCGGGCACATGCCGTTTTGTAGTTCTCGGCCAAGTCCTGCTGGTTTCGACTAGCAAATGTCAAACATCCCAGCCTGGCGAGGAGAAATTGTATAAGTGTAACTGCAGTCATTGCAAATTTAGTGGTAACTACCAACAGTTGAAAGTCACAATATTTTGATTTCGAAGTTGTGAAGCTACATCATCTGCAAAGTTAGTTTTTAATTAAAGACCGTACCCACGATTTTACCATACCATACCATACCACAGAATCACAGAAATGTTTGGCTATAGACTAAAAGCCTTTTGCCCTCATTATTAGTGTCCATTAATATGCTTCTGGATCACTGCATAGTGACTGTCCCTTGGTTAAATCAGGTATAGTATATACTACATTTATTACCGCTTCAGTAAAGATTTAAATTAGTGGAAAATACTTGGTCCTTAAAAGTTTTGTCAGTTTGATTGTTGAAAGCGTTAACTGATGATGCATTAATGGTATCATATGGAAGGTTTTGCCACAGATTAAATATACGATTAGTAAAAAAAAACCTGTGGAACTGGTTAGTTACGAAGTTGGTCTTTTTTTAAGTTTGAAGTTGTGCCCTTGAGTCTTATCATTGTCAGCCATGGTGAACAGGGAAGAGGTAGTGAAGGGATCGTAAATATTGTGCATGATCTTGTATACTTCGATGAGATCACCTCTTAGTCGCCTGAATTCTAGGCTGGGCAGCCTAAGTAGAGCCATACACTCCTCGTAACCAAGTTCTCCAGTACCAGTTATACACTTGGTAAATCTACGTTGAACGCCTTCAATCATATTTATGTACTTTTTTAAGTAGGGGCACCATACTGAGTTCCTGTATTCAAGAATAGGCCTAACTAAAGCTTTGAATAATGGAACCATTATTTCAGGAGACTTATTTGCTACAGACTGGATTAGGCTATTAGCCTTTAGTCTGGTCTTGTTCACAAAACTGGTAAATCCTACATTATAAACTTCTTGCGTGGGTGATGATAGCGCAGCAATCTCAGAGTCTATCTAGTCGAGTATCTACTGTCTGCCCAATGGCTGTCTAGACTGGCCTTACAGCTATCGAGAGATGTGTGTTAACCACTTTTTCTGGGAGAACGTTCTAGGGATTCACCACTCTATAGGCGAAATAGTGCTGGCACAGTGAACTATCACAAATCCTTTTCCTGAGCTTCAGATTATGCCCACTGGTCTTGTTAACACTGCTTTCCATCGTAAGAGGATTCTTCGCGTTGTATAGCCCGTGAGTGAACTTACAAGTTTCAATCCTGTCACCCCAGTCCCTCCAGTACTGCATGCTGGGGATTTTCATTCTGGCAAGTCGCTCTTCATAGGGACAGTCAACCAGACCAGGAATCATCTTTGTTGCTCACCCGAGAACACCCTCAATGAGATCCTTATCTTTCTGATATCATGGTGACCACACACTGTTGGCAAACTCCAGGTGAGGGCATATCAGTGCAATGAAGAGCTGTCGCATGGTCTCAATGTCGAGTTATTGGTACGAGTGCCTGACCAGCCCTAAAATTGTTGGCTTTTTGTTGACCTGCATCTCGACATGCCGGCAAAATTTGAGTTCCTGATCTACCAGTACACAGGTCTAGATCTTTCTCTCCCTTTGATCGACTCCAATATCACCCGCTCTTCGCTGTTGTGTAGTTTCATGATATACTCTGCTTCGGGGTTACTGCGTCTGAGGTGTAGAACCTAACATTTTGTCGCATTGAACCGCAGCTGCCAAGAATCTGCCCAGTTGACGAGGTTATCTAAATCCTGTTGAATCCTGACCCTCTTGTTTTGTTCCTCTACTGTGTCAAACACTTTTGTATCATCTGCGTACATCTGACATATGCAGTTCACCACCTCCGGCATATCATTGATGAATACCGCAAACAGCACTGGCCCCAAGATGCTACCTTGAGGGACTCCACTTGATACTTGCTTCCAATTGGAGAAACTCTGTGCGACCCCAACCCTTTGTCTTTTGCCTATCAAAAAATCTGTAATCCAGGACAAAACCTGTGAAGTGACTCTGTAAGATTCAAGCTTGGAGATTAAATGTTGGTGGGGCACAGAATCAAATGCCTTAGCGAAATCCAAGCAGACTACATCTGCAGGTTTCCCCTCATCTAATGATTCAGTCCATGCGTCCAGTACGCTCAGAAGGTTTGTAACACAAGATCTCTGGCTGATGAAACCATGCTGGCATGGCATGAGAAAGTTGTTGACTTCCATGTGGGTTATCACTTTGTCCCTAATGATGGACTCCATAACTTTGCAGACTGTACTTGTCAAACTCACTGATGTGTAATTGTAGGGCTGGCTCCGATCTCCTTTTTTGAATAAGGGAATGACATTCCCTCCTTCCATTCTTCTGGCAACTTTCCATCTTCTTCTGACTTCGTAAAAATAATAGAAAGTGACTCTGCCAACTCCTCAGCAAGTTCCTTCAGAACACGTGAATGAACACCATTAGGGCGGGGAGACTTCCCAGGGTTCAAGTGCTTAAGTTTCTTCAGCACCGCCTCTTTGGAAAAGCTGATCCTTTCTAATTTTTTTCACACTCTTTTTCCTTACATGATGGCATCTGATTTAGTCTCTCCTGTGTAAAAACACTACAGTAAAATCTGTGCAAGCATTCAGCCTTATCCTCACTATTGGTTACTGTCCTACCTCTTTCGTCTACAAGATCTGCAACACCTTGCTTTGTCTTCAATTGACTGTTAGTGTAAGCATAGCAAGCCTTACGATTTTTCTTTGCATCCTTGGCAACATGTCTTTCAAAGTTCCGAACAGCTTTTCTACATGCTCCTTTGGCCTGATTTATTGCTTTTGCATAAGCCTGGTAATCCTTGCCTTCTCTTGTCTCCATGTACCTCTTGAAGCATTCCCTTTTCTTCTTAAGCTTACTGAGTGCGTTCTCATCACACCACAGCGGTTTTCTTTTTTTGGTATTTCCACAATTTCTACCCCCAATGTTGATCTTAGGAATACATTTATCTGTTTCCTCCACTAGTGCTTTTTTGAAACAGTCCCATGCCTCGCTAACACTAAGACCCTTCATTTTCTCAGACAGGTTTACCTTTCTCAAACCCTCCCCCAATTTCTTGTAGTCTCCTGTAGCATAATTGTACTTTTGTCTGTTGCTCCTTAGAAGTTAGAACTGTTCTCTGTGTAAGCTAGAAACTCAAAGTGAGGGATATGATGATGGCTCATTCTAAGTGGAGGATTGTGGATGATGTTTCTGACTATACCTTCTTCATTGCTAAAAATCAAGTCGGTCAACGAAGCAGCGTGGTTTGGATGAGTATGAGTGGGCTGCTTGACATGTTGGGTCAAAAATGTCTCTCACAAATGCATCTAAGAACACTGTAGCTTTATGGTTTGGACTAGGTGGGGAGGTCTCATTGCTCTAGTCAGCTTCCTTAAGATTAAAATCACCTGTTATTAACACATGAGATCTGCCAACAATCATGTTTTTCATAAAACTGTGCAATGCTGTATTATTTTCTGCAGAATTGCTGTCAGATCTGTACACACAACCTACAAGGAGTTTGTCTCCCTTATTCAAATTGATCTCTACCCACACAATGTCTTTAGATCCTGGTCTGATCAGAAACTTAACTTCCTGCACAGAGAGATACCTCTTTACATAAATCAAAACTCCTCTCACTACATTTTTTTTTCACAGACATTGCAGAAACAGTCATAACCTTCTATGTTCAGTTCTACTGTCTGCACATCAAAGCGAGGCACCACTTCAGGTATACAAATAATATCTGGATTCTCATTTTCCACTATAAACAAAAGCTCTGTACGTTTGTTCAAGAGGCTGTCTACATTTGAATATGTACACTTCAACGTTCTGCCATCCATCACCTTTTGTCTAGCCCGACCTCCATGGGACGAGCATCCTGTTTCCTTGCCACATTGACAACCCAGTTTCCTCTGATCACCCAATGTGCTGTTTCTCCCTTGGTGTTTGCCTCCTCTCACTTCTGATTTCTTATAGATACCAGGTTTCTCATTCGGTCTCGCTGTAAAGGGGTCAAGTCCTGTTTCATGTGAAGTGAGCGGAAGGTACTATCCTTTATGCTCTTTCAGTCTCTATGATGCTTTGAGTACTTCAATGACTTCTTCCTTTGAACTTAAATGTGGCATAGAATGCGTGTGAAAATCATGGATAGGGGTCATTTTTTTTTTTTTTTTTTTTTAGTGAAAATTTGATGAGATTTAAATTTATTAATTAAGAGTAGGAAAGTAAAAATTTTGATGAAAGATTGATGTCTGTCATTTTTATGAATCTCATATATACATGTAGTAGTAGTAGGGACTGGCTTTTGGCCTTGGGCCTCGCAGCCTATATATGTGTCCCCTCATTATTTTTCAGCTTTGTTTAGGTCTGATTGCATGTGCATTTAATAAACTCCTATGTAAGACTTTTCTAAGTTTTATCCTGATAAAGTGAAATGGCTGAATTCAGGGTTTTTAAAGGTTTCCAGTGCCATTCTGTAGATTTGCATAAATCTGTTAGGAATTGGGGGGGGGGTAAGAGTAAGACCAACAGGTTTCAAGTTCATAATTCAGCCCATTATCTTATTCTAATTTGATTTGTAAAGATTTAATGGTTATGACAGCACCCTCGGACTTGTGAAAAGAAATGCAGGCCTCAGTATGTTTCAAAGGCTATGGAAAATCACTATTGCCAAGAAGCATCAATTTGACAAGACTGCAGGTGTCCAGAACTGTAAGGGTAGCTTTAGCACACAGTTAAACTCACAATAGTTTGCAAGGCTGGTGGAAAAAAGCTTCCGCTTCAAGGGCCAACATCCCCTGATCCCTAGAGGCCATTGCCTCAGATCCTGACCTGAGGATCCAACCTGGGTGTCAGGACCATTTGAAATTTTTCAGGCTTTTTCCACTTGATCAGGTCTCATGTCTGGTATGTAAAGTAATACTATGTTGACATGTTGATATAAACTAAACTATTAATAAAATTTGTGGCCTTTTGCTAATGGCTGGGGTGTAGTGACGCATGGTAGGGTAAACGCTTTAGGGCTATAACTCAAGCAACTTGAATTGAGTTTAACTTTAGATGAGCTGGGGACCTTTCCCAGTGATGTACCGAGGTTGTAGAAGTAATAGGACAGACTGTCCTGAAGGAAAGAAATCAATAGGCCATAATGTCCTGAACCTTGGAAAGCAATAGGACAAATTAAACTTTGAGCCAATGCTCCTGAAAGTGACGCGGACCAGTTGTTTGTTTCGACGAAGTCGATGGATGATTGTCCAGCGTATTGTCTGGAGGCCTAGCAATAGCACTGTCAGTGTCACTTTCACCAGTTTCAAGTACAGCCCCCGCGTCAGATTGAACAGTTGATCCACCACTTGTTGAAGACGAAAAAAAAGAGCCTATAATCTTTTGTCCCTTGTCGGGTTTGAGCTTCTTTTTCGGTGGCATTGTCGTTTTTCAATCGTAAAGCGTGATTCCTAGCAGAAACAAAAAATGGTGAAACGAAGACACGAGAGTTGTTTCCCTTACCTTGATTCAGGGTAAATCCATACTGTACTTCTTCCAAGTATTTCGATCAGCACCGTCTACTTTTGGTTTTGCCTAATAGCAGCTGTGGCGAGTGAAATAATGTGGAGCATTGCAGTCGAGAATCTGTCTGGGAAAATGCAGATTGACGTGTCAGCGAGTGACGTGAAACGATCGGACCGAGGCCGCCAGCGCTACATTTCGATCGGACAATGAGTCCGGGCTGGGGAAACACGATCGGACTTTTCAGTTTTTAATAGGCCATTGGCCGAAGGCCGATGCCTCGGTGCAACACTGCTTTCCATGATTTTAACATGCAGTTTCACTTTTTCCTGAATGCTTATGTTGGTTTCAAAGCGCCTCTTATTTGTGTTGTTAATCCCTTAACAATCTGTCGGCCCATACTGTTTGCAAGTCAGACACAAGATGCATTTAACAGGGGCAAGAACTGAAGAAGCTAGTTTTTCTTGCAAGTTTGGCAAGTGGCAGAGTTTCATAGTATACTCTCATAGCATGTAAGGCAAGATGTTGGTTAGAAATCGCAAGTGTTTTGGGGTCTTCGTTTATGAGAGAAAACATCCAATTGTAATGTAGCCTCCAATGGGTAATGAAAAAAAAGGTGATGTCCTCTGATTGCCGCATATTATGATCTGATCGATGGCCTTTGGCTTCAACAGCCAGGAAAGCTTGAAGAAGTAGTCTTGATGTTAAAAACAGCATGGCAAAGCCTGTTTCTTTGCTTCTCTGTGTTTTGCAGTCTTAGCTGCAAGTAGTCAATAACCACTTGAAAAGTGTGTGAAATCTGCTTTAGGATCAGCATCTTCAAATCTGAAATGATGAAAAGTGGTTGTGAAATCTGCTTTAGATCAGCATCTTCAAATCTGAAATGATAGCTCAGCATGGCCTGTGTGGCCATGTATGAAAGACAAAAGTATGACAAGATACTGAAATGCTAATCATTTGAAGAATTCAAATTAAGTGTTCAAGGCAGCTGAGTGTGAAAGAATGTATGAATCTCAAACTTCACCCCACCCCCCCTTTCACCCTTGTGTTTCCCTCCCTCCCCCCCCCCCCCCCCCCACACACACACACACACAAAGTGTGGGGGGGGGGGGCTAGGGGAAAAAAATGAAGAGAAATTGAGAGGTCTCGGATGGTCCTTTAGGTCTGAAACCCCCATTTCAACATCAACTGGATTCTAGTTTAGTAATAATAGTAGTACTAGCAGTAGTTAATGCATGCAGGTGCGCAAAACTCAGAAATATAAGAGTCGCTGAACACAGTGGCTGGCACAAAACTGATTTTAATGGGAAAAGAAATGCTGTGTTACCGCCTGAACAGCAGGTCCATACGTGCATGCTTCATACTTGCTACAACTACAAACCAGCTAGCTTGTTAAAAGTAAAAAAATAAAAATAAAATGAATTTTTAAAAAGATGACCACTTTTGTGAAAGCTGACAATGTGACATATGTTCATAAGTTAAGATTTATCAGGAACACTGATAATTAACAGTTTGTTTCCTGTCTCTGTTAAATGCAGATTTATAGTTAGCAGTATTCTTCTGCTTTTTTTTTTTACACAGTCTCTCCAGCTGTTAGCTCTGTCTTGAAGTTTCTTTAGCTACCTCAACTTTTTCAGTTTCATACCTCAATTTTAAAGTGAAGAAATACCCCACGGCTGTTCAGAGCAAGTTACTTAGTTTTGAGTCGCAGGGGAGTTTACAGCTGCAGAGGCCAAGCTGTGAATGCAGGTGAGGGAAAGGGGTGTTTTCTTCAGGCCGCTCCCCACCAGCCAGCTAACCGCACTGTATTCGGCCAACTGAATGTCATCTGTGCATAGCAGGTCTGGCAGCAATGTGTTCGGCAAGGTTGAGCGGCCATTACAAATGGGGCTATAGGTTTGATAATTAGTTATTGTCATGAAAAATGTAATATATCTGTGCTATTGAGATGACTGAATTGGCGAATTCCCAACAATTCTTTTAATACCAAACTCGACTGGGTTTATTTTCCTGTAGATAACATAGATGCAGCATGAAAGCTTGTACGCAAGTGGTCAGGCAATATTAGAACAATGACAACACACACAATATTGTGCAAAAATGACGTCATCACTTTCTGGGAAGTTAATTTTCCATAGTTAAGTAGTACACAAGTTTGATACATGCCTCTGCTCAGACTACAGCAACACAAATATTGGATTACAAATGTGTAAAGCCTTGTTTGTTTGCCCTTTCACTAGGTGTCTCATTCAGGACGGAAAAATAAAGCTGTGACCCCCAGACCATGGACGATAGCTTCTGGCACTTGACAGCATTCAACGCAATATTTACAGTTATTATTAATACCATGAGGAGAGGGATGTAGGAGGAATGTTTTCTTTGGGGTCTGAATTGCTATACTTCGAAATGTTATAACTGGGAGGTGAATTAGCTGAGTAAGCAATTGACAGATAATGGATAACTCATATACGTCTTTTTGTCTGTCTTTCAGGTGTTCGAACGTTTTGTTGAGATCGGCCGCGTGGCCTTCATTGCCCATGGAGATGATAAGGGCAAACTGTGCGTCATTGTTGACGTTATTGACCAAAACAGGGTAAGTTGTTATCCATCAGATTAACAGTTCAGGTGTGTGTATAGAGAGGGTTTGGTTTGAATAATGGGACAGTTTGGAAAATGAGTCTTTCACCCAAATAGATTGTTTTGTCTTTATTTTCCTTTTATTCTTCTGAAAGGTGAGAGGATGAAAGTATATCAGTGCTTGAAAATGATAGTGTAATGTATGAAAATTGGTTTTCGTCAAGACCTTGACAAAATATTGTATATCAACAGGGTTCGTACAGTCCTTAAAAGTCCTTAAAAGTCCTTCATTTTGAGGGCATACTTTTTAAGGCCTTAAAAGTCCTTAAAAATCAGGCTTTTGCTGAAAGGTCTTTAAAAAGTCCTTAAATTTTGTCACTGCCTATGATTTTGAATAAAGTCTGTGTAAAATCTCGAGTTTGTTAAAAAAAAAAAAAAAAGAAGAAAAAAAAGGCTTGAAATTTAATTTTAAAAAAAGAAAAAAGAAGTCGGAGTTAAGATCCACGATCACACCGATGCGTCGTCTGCTATAGGTCAAAACACCAGAGTTACCGGCCTTCATAGGATGTGAATGAATGTTCCTCCATTTTGAAATTGAGAAGTCAGCATGCCGGCGAAGTGTTTGTTTATAATGGATTGGCTGGAAAAAGACGAGTACAAAGAATGGCTGCAGGCAGACACAGGTGGAGACAGAAGCAAGGCCTTTTGCAGCATTTGCAAGAAGATCATAGACATTAGTACAATGGGAGAATCGGCTGTAAATAGCCATGGAAAAGGAAAAAATCACTGCGACCTGATGAAGGCTTCATACCCTGCAGTTCGTGTTTCGCATTTTTTTTTTTAAATTCTGCAACGAGTGACCAGCCCATCACTTCTAGCAGTTCACCAACCAACAGAACTGCTCCAACTCAGATGTCAGTGAACAGCCTGAGCCCTATTAAAACAGAGGCAATGAAATCTGAAATACTGAGGATTTTAAAAGAAGTGACAAGTCATTACAGCTTTCGTTCGTGTGAAAGCAGTTCAAATCTGTTCCAGCGAATGTTCTCGGACTGTGCAGTACCAAACAGTTTCAGTGTGGAGAAAGAAAAACTTGCATCCTCTCAGTGTTTTGATGTTTATGCCCCCAGTGTTGTGACGTGTAGCGTTTTAGTTATAGAGGCATTTTACCCTCAGTGACTTCAAACAAACATGTTTGACAAGAACTGAAATTCTTATGGAAGTCAGGCAAACAAACATTTTTGTCAACTGCAAGATTGGAGAATCTGTTGTGTACAGCGAACATTTTCAAATATTTTTGTCAGTTGATCACAAGAAGTGAGAATCCTACTTTGCTCTGCTGTTGTGTAACAAACATCTGTATCTATGCTGATATTAACAGTAACAGCTGAGATTCCTAAAATCTATGCTCACAGGGGATCCATGATGTGAATATTGAAGAGTAACAGCAAATGATTTAATTTGCGTCTGAATTTCATTATTATTTTTCTTAAAATTATCCATGAAATAAGTCCTTAAATTTTAAAAAAAAAGGTGCTTCAAAAGTCCTTAAAAAGTCTTTAATTTTTTTGTATGGAAATCTGTATGAACCCTGATCAAGACCATGACAAAATATTGTATATCTGAAGTGTGTTTTGCTCCACACCTTTAACAGTGCCAGTATTACATACTCTAATTAAAGGTAATACTGATCCAATCTGTGTTCAAAGGCTCTGGTTGATGGACCCTGCAGTGGGGTTCTGAGACGTGACATCAACTTTAAGGCCCTGCACCTGACCCAGTTCACCGTTAAGATCGGGCCCTCTGCACGCACCGGCTCTGTTCGCAAGGCTTGGGAGAAGGCGGAGATTACCAAGAAATGGCAGGAGACCACCTGGGCCAAGAAGATTGCCGCCAGAGAGAGGGTGAGTCATCTCTCTCTCTCTCTCTCTCTCTCTCTCTCTCTCTCTCTCTCTCTGTCTTGTTTACCTAATCCCCCCCCCCACCCCCACTTTTTTTTCCTGCCTAAATTTAAGGGTTTTCAAAAATTCTGTTTGAAATAATTTCTTTTATGACAGTCTGGTTTCTCACCATTTTTATATGAGGATTTTGTTCATTTTTGTCAGTTGAAGACAAATGTTATTTAGGTAGTTCAACTTTTCAACTGAATTATAGACATATCCACAAAGTCTGTATAAACCAGATGCATTGGCTCAAATCAATCTTAAGTTTGGATAAAATGAAAAAAGTCATTTGAAAAGAAATTTTGGTAGTGAGGACTTCGATACTTGCCGGTGACGAGCCTTGTATGATAGGAATTGCCGTCATAATGTGTCACATGACACTTGCTGACGATCCCTAATCTGAGGCAAGTTGCTCTCTCTCTTTTCTACACCTGATTGATTTTCGGATTTTTTTTTTTTTTTAATGATGACATCTTAACAAAGAAGCTTTCATTTGATCTTGTCATTTTAAACATTAGAATCTTTTTTGTCGTGGTGATAAGATAATGTATATATACAGCAAAATTTCAAGGTCATGAGACAGAGTGACACTTGCAATGAAAATTATCTCAAAAATACACAGGATTATGACAGCAATATAATTTACATTCCAGGTAAAGACTGCAACTATAAATGGCAAGATCTTTCAATCTTCAGTGAATTAAGTTTCAAGTTTGTGTATTGGGTGGGTTTTTTTCTAGGATGGCAGAATAAAGAGAAAATCTAAAGCAGATGTTATATTCGCCAAACTTCAGAGCAGTTTTATTGATATTATGCAGTTTTCCACATTTTCTATCAACATGCTTGCAAACATATCCTGAATTTTAAATAGCTAGATACAAACAAACATCCTAAACATCAAATAGCTGTGCAAACGTATTCACAACATAAAATTTTTTAGTCTATGTAAAGGTATCCCAGACATCAAATTGCTAAGCACATGCAGGCTTATCTCCTGAATACCAAAGTGCGTAACATATAGAAAGATATCCATGTCATACTGCTAGGCACATGCAAGACTGTTAAGCATGTGTAAGCATGTCTTTATGAGCCTTTTCCACATGCCCATTACCTTTCCCTGTCTTTAACTAGTTTAAGTTTAGGGCAGGAAGGGACGTCACTGAGTGATGCTTGCCGGTGATGAGCCTTGTTTGATAGGAATTGCCGTCATAATGTGTCATCTGACACTTGTTGACAATCCCTAATTTGAGGCAGGCAGCTCATCAGAGGCAGGCTTTTATAGTTACATTATGGTTTTACATATTTTGTGAAACCCGCAAATCATTCTTATCAAGTAGCTCTTAAAGTAATGTGTCAAGAATATAAGAAAAAACGCTAGTCAGTTTTCTTAAAGTGTTAAGTTTATTGCATGGGACTTCTTAGTAACAACTTTGAGCAATCCTAAGAAACAGGGTTTCAGATGGGAGGGAGTAAACCAGAAGAAAAGCCTTGAAGGGGTATTACTCGTTTTGTGATGTTATACTGTATTGTCACACGATCACCCTTCGGAGCCTGTGATTACTTCAAGGACAGTAAATGAAAGCAAATACCATCGTTCATAGACCCATGAGTTCCTTTATTTTGCATATTCATCTCTTGGAAAATAAGTTCTGGCAACCAAATGTGTAGAGAAACTCGGAATATGATTTGCAGGCGTATTCAGTGCTTACGTCAACTCGGCTCAAAGCGTGGACGTTAGTCTGCCACACAGGCATAGTAGATATTCTGTGTACACAATTTGTGATTGTCAGTATCTGTCAAAACCTGGCATGCACTGTCATCAGTATGAAGAGCAACAATCACTCAGTTAATATTGGTTACAGTTTCTTAGTGATCTCGCTGTATGTTTAATATGGATGTTTACAGCAGCAACTGAAAAAGAAATAAGCATTCAGAAATCTGATTTTAAAGTGAAGTAGATGAGACGACAGTGAGAAAACATTACAAAAAAAAATGAAAGCGAGATTACCACTGGCCTGTCCCCAAAGCAGAAGCGGATCTTGTTAAATCGTGGCTGAGCTAGAAACATATATATGGCTGTTTGCATTCATTTCTGGCAGTCTGCTTTAGGCTACACCTGCGATTTTATTGGGTTTCATTATGATAATGATTATGGATTGGAATATTTTTTTCAAAAATTTTCCAGTTTCTTAACTGATGTTTTTTTTTTTCAACTCTGTGACTTTCTGGTTTATTTTTTTCAATGAAGAAATAGATCTGTGGCTGGATCTTTAGTGCGATGATGTATGCATAGCGTCAATTAAAGACTGGTTTCATACGTACCAGAAATAAGGTGCAGTCTTGTCAGAAGTTCCTTATTACAGGTAAAATGGATTTTAGACACATGATTTTCAGTGGATGGGTCCTTTTCTGAAAAGTACGAAGCAGGTAGAAAATAGGGGTATATTGTGTCAGTTCTGTATGTTTAATTGAAACTAGGGTTGTACCTCAAACAGAAAACTTCACAGTTCTTCCAAAATTCAGAGGAAGTCCAGTAAATCTGACTGAGATTAACTTAGATCCAAGTTTTGACATAGAGTATTAAGTCACAAATTGGCAAACATTTCCCTTTTTTTTCTGTCTTGTTTATCTATAGCCCCAATTTTACCCATATACAGGCTTGTATGTATGCAGAACTTACATGCAAGGTTGAAGTATTTGGTGTCAGGTATTTACTGTTTAATAATTTAGTGTCAAGTCTTTGATACAAAGGTGTTCCCATCTTTCTTGAACAGACACTTTTGCATTCAAAGGTAGTTGTGAAGTTCAGTTATCCAGTGTTCCTTCCGCATGCTGTTAGTAACCAGTTCTGATATAAAAAAATCTTTTCTTGCCAGTGATGAACCTTGTTTGATAGGAATTGCCGTCAGAATGTATTCATAATACTTGTTGACAATTTCTGTTCTGAGGCAAGCAGATTTTCTATTAAAACGAGTCATAAGATGGGCTCTGGAGTCGCATTCAAGTTGGCCAGAAAGCTCCTTTCAGTGAAAGTGACCCGTGAAACACAATCTGAAATGACAATGTTACAAGCCTGTTGACAGAAAATGGCAAAGTTGAACAAAATTCAGAAGGGTTAGTGACTTTTGTGGCTTCATAGACAGGTTCACAAAGGTTAATGACTTTGAGAGGTTCACAAGGTTCACATTGTTCATGAAATAATGTTTAACTGTTCTGTGTTCTTTTCCTTGTAGTTATTTTGTTAACTGAATTCTGTTGTGGTGTGTTTTTGTCAAATAGAGAGAATGGTATGACTTTATGTTTTTTATGTTTTTCAGGCTTTTCAAGTGAATAACCCATGAAACTGAATGAAATATTCTGTGTATTTCAGAGGTCTGAGCTCAACGATTTTGAGCGCTTCAAGTTGCTCAAAGCGAAGCAGGCGGTAAGTTTGCTTCCTACCAGCTTAGTCTAACATTAAACATATGATCAAGAGAGGATCATTGCACCATTCCAGTTTCCTTGTGCTTGCCAGTGATGAGCCTTGTATGATAGGAATTGCCGTCATAAGTGTCACATGACACTTGCTGACAATCCCTTATCTGAGGCAAGTGGCTTGAGAGATGTAAACTTTCACAATTATATCAAATTAAAAACTTCAGTATTTGTGACAGCTTGTTTAAGTGTAGAACAATTATTGGACATGCTGATTATGTTTATTGGATTAATATGTAACATTGTTCAATAAATGTTAACCCTTACGCTGGTTGTAGCGACATAAGTCACGCCATTACGTCATGGCCATCACTGGTTGTCGCGACATAAGTCACGCCATTACGTCATGGCCATCACTGGTTGTCGCGACATAAGTCACGCCATCACGTCGTGGTGTGGTGGGTGATAGTTTTGTTTTAGATCAAGCACCATGAATGTGACATTTTAGATCGACACGGACAGTGACTGGATGTGTGCCTAAGAGGGAGGGGAATCTCAAGATGCCATTCAGTGGGGAAGGAAAACTCAGTGTAGTGCTTCCAGATGCTCCTAAACCTTTAAAACGTAAACAACAACAATGTGGGCTAACTGTTACTTTTGTTGATAGTGACCTTTTTTTGTGTGTATGTGTGTGTTATGAGCACGTGATTTCAATGGGAAAACTGAACTGTACCTTATTCATTCTTACCTGGATTACCTGTATGGAAGATGGGTATAATCCACACTATCTTTCCTTTGAAAAAGGCTGTAACTTATTTCTGGATACTGTGGAACATCATTGACTGGATTATTTGTGAAAAAGTTCTTGAGAATGACAAGCAGGATGTGCCACCTGTTTTCACCTGTTATTTTCACAATCTAGACAGGTAAGCACCTAATCATTCAAATCAAAACTCACAAGCACTAAAGTTCTGTTTTGTAATATTCTTTATTGAATAACCAACAATTTTCATTCTGCATATCATTTTCAAATACCAACCGTTGAAAAGTTGTGCATATTATACAAGCATAACTTCTTTTTTTTTAACTTTCCTTCTGTTAATTCACCAGACAACATACTTAATAGTACATTGTTAAATAACAAGTGTAGGGGTTAATTGCATGAACATGGATACAATTCTGACAGATTAACTATGACTGAAAATCCATCTCATATTAACTATCATTGAAAATCATCGATCATTAGTATCCAGAATAATCCATGATCATGGTCATCTACCTGGCATTATATTATACTATATCAGGTACAGTTCAAGAGAAATTAAGATCATATGTTCAAGAGAAATTAAGATCATATGAAAGAATCGTACGAAGATTTTCTTATCGGTGATAATTCTTATGCACAAATGTGCATCTCTGACGCATAAACTTCCAGTCTGACGCATTGGAATTCAGGCCAAAAATGTACAAAAATTTACCGTGACGCACTGATTTTCTGTTGTACGCATTACAACTCTGAGCAGTGCATCACGCAAAAGGGCTTTCGTCTTATCTGCCACAATCGAAGTTAAAAACGTAAATTTCCTCAACATTTTAGAACGTTCTGAATCAATGAACACTTTCGCTTGAGAACTCTTCTCTACTGAAAACCAACAAGAGTCGTCAAAATAGACTAGGCCTATCCAGTCTATGATTGGACCACAAGATCACGTGATTCAGCTAAGTGGGAAAAGCATGGAAAACCGTAGGAATTTCGACTTTTCAGAATCAAAGTCCGACAGGTTAGAAGTGGCTGGTGGGTGATAATCCAGCGAATGGAGCAAAAGTCGAACAGTCTATGCAACATGACCATTTCGGATAATTAAAATTGCTCCATTCTGGACGTACGATTGTGCTGTACAAATCTGTTGCTCACAGAGCAAGAATGGCCAGTCTACAGTTTCGTTGTAGGTTCCACCGGGCTTCCCATGATCATTGCATGGCAATTGGAATTTGGCCATATAATATTAAAATAATTCAACATTGAAGAAAATGGCTCACGTAGTGGAGATTATGTGATGGTAATCAAAGAGGACATCCCACAAATCAAGTTTCACTGTTAAAATCCTGGTCCTGTAGATCTCACATTTACTTATGTTAGTTGATAACACTTTAAAAACATAGGAACACGAATATGAATAGATAATATTTAGCTCTGTCTAGAATGTTTTATTAACTTTACTATACACACCTTTTCTAATGTATTTCTATCTCTGTTATAAACACCTATTTTCTAATGTATTTCTAACTTTCTCTGTACGTTTATGTGTGTGAGCTACGTTTATGTGTGTGAGCCAGTGAGAGCATGCTCGTGTGTGTGCGTGTGTTCACTATATTTTCTAGCAGTTATTAATGGTGACCCCCTAAACAGTTTTGTGACCCGCTGAAAATTTGGAAGTGAAGTTTTTTGTACAGAATCTGACCCGCTGAAAATTTGGAAGTGAGTTTTTTGTACAGAATGTGACGCCCTAATTTTTTGGAAATAATTATCACTGCATTGCAAAGAGGATAATCTGTGTTACTCTTGCGGATTCTTTTCTACTAGCCAGAATTCCAGCTCAAAGCAGGACTTCTCCCTCACCCCTGTCCCCTAAATCCTCTAGCTCTTGAAGGTTGACTGCAGAAGACTGGCTGCTGTGTTTACTGCATGGGATGTTTTCATACTGAAGACACTGAAATGTGTTGCAGAGGAACCGCCTGATCAACGTGGAGTTTGGGAAGCTGCTGAAGGCTTCCAAGAAGACGCCTGGCAAGCCAAAACGTCTCAGGAAGAAAGTCAGCAAAAAGTAGACTGCTTCTGTGGAAATAAAAACCTACTGTGCTGTTTCATTTTTCATCTGATGAGTTCCTATGTACGTGACAAAGACCATGAGTGTGTGTGAAACTGTATTCCATAAAAAGATTGGAAGTGGAAATGAGTCGGTCAAGAGTCAGTGTATTGGCAGTCGATACCAAGTGGGTTATGGTACTGAAATGAATTCCTTCTCATTGTAACATGGGCAATAAAACAGCAAGCTCTGCATGGCAGGCAGCAGGTTGGAACAGACAACATCCCCCCCGAGTTTTTGAGAAATGAAGTCAGTTCTGCATAGCCATTTGTGAACCGCATGGAAAGCCCCCTCCACTTGGAGATCGAAAAAGGCAGGATCCACCAACTGGACTGAGCCCAGCAAGTTGCTGTCTTCAGGCTTGAAACAGGACATAGCCAGCTCCTTTCCCATCTCCACAGAATCAAGATGTCCTCTGCGGAAAAATGTCCTTGAGACACTGGCTTGTTGACCCCACATAGCTGCCAACCCTCTCAAATTTTTCTTGAATTTCCGTAATGTAGAAAGTACTCCAGAAATCCCAAATTTAATGAAAAAATTCCAGGATTAAAAAATTTTTGTTTAAAAAAAAAAAGGGGGGGGGGGGGGGGGGCATTTTTGAATGGGGATGATAAAGTGTTTGAGAATAAAGTCCAAATGCTATTTATGTGGATGTTGACAAATATATATGAATGGAAAATGCATTTTGCTTTTAAACCCTCCGTTTGTCATCTGAAGCATAGTGGAGTTAAATAAATACTTTGTCAATGTCATCTGAAGCATAGTGGAGTTAATTAAATACTTCGTCAAAAACCAAACTGCGCCCTCTTAGCCCATCCCACCCCCTTCATTCCCTCTGTGTTCCTAAAGGTTGGCAGGTACGTGTTCCCAATCCATACGTTCCAGTCCTGTTCCATCTTCATTGCCCAAAGGTGCCACACATGGTCAGTCTAGTAGAGATCCCAGGAAAACTTGGGGAATCTCCAGCAAAATGGTTGCAACAGACTTCACCTGTCTTGCTGGACTTAAGGTCTAAGGCTTTCAGAAGCACAGACTTGGTAAGGAGTAATGTCCCAGTTTCAAATGGAAGATTAGAAATGGCCATAGAATGAATATGACAGTAAATGTGAGAAATTAGATGTCATTGTTTCTAATGGAGTAACGGAAATAGCCATAGAATAAACCTGGCAAAGAATAAATCTGACAAATGGAGAACACTCAACAGCAGCTGCTGTGGCACAATAGATAGCTGCGTCCATTCCAGGCTTGAAGGTCGTGGGCTTGGTCCTCACAAGAGCAGTTCATTTGTGGGATTTTTCTGACCCTACCAACTCTGATTATCAGTTAACTTCATATGGCTCATTAGGAAGACTGGAACCACATCGTCAAGTTTATCCACTTAATGGATGCATCTCTTGGAGTGTGGCTCAAGTTTCTGGATCAAAATTCCAAGTGTCTGTCTTTCATGCCTGGTCCACACCAGGGTATATTATGAAAGGTAGCATAGGGTATAGCCCTGCCATACAGTCTCAGACCAGAATGGACCTCCATGGCATCGTCTTCCTCATCCCAGTCAATCGGCATGAAAAAAAATTCGGATTCAATGCCCCATCATACCCTGCTGTCATGACTTTATTTTCAGTTTCCTTTGCGTGTTTATGCCCATGGAGACTTCATGTTGGGGTTGCTGGTATCAACAAGTTCAAGAGAACTGTTGTTGGGGGACGTGGTGGCACCGTCTGGAGGGAGAGGGGGGCGGCTCACGCTGGCTCTCATTTGGGGGCTTGATAGGTATGCTGCATATGTTGGGATAGCAGCAGTGCAGTTTCTCTTTTGGCGTCATATACTATACCATGTCAGACCATAGCATTCAACGGCAGTTAGCCAGCTCTGTCAGGCCGAATTTTTCCGTGGCCAATGCAGTCATAAGACAGTCACGTGCAGTCACGTGATGTCACCCCACTTCCGGCCCCGGAAGAAGCCAGTGTCAACTTCGTATACGTCATTCATCTTCGGCCTGCCGTCAAAGCAAGATAAGTCTTGTGCTCTGTCTCGCCTATACTTGCCTTTGTGTTAACATTGCTGTGTTTTGTTTCTATACTTGATTCAGTTGTGGCTTGCACTAGACCCTGAGTTTTTTTGCCGTGTGAGGCTCTTGGTGGGAGCGTATTTATTAAAAGATTTGTCCCTTTTACCGGCACTCTCGCGACTTTGTTACTCGCGATCGTCGGCACCGCTCGCCGGGCGTGTTCCCCCACCATATTGCCGAGCCTCGGGTTCAGCACGCATTTTGTGCTGGTTCCGCTTATTAAGGTTTAGTGCTCAATAACTATCACACCTGTACTCTTTACCCTTCACAGGTAGAACGTGTTCGAGTAAGGGTGCGTGACACTGATCTGCTTATTAAGATTTAGTGCCCAAGAACTATCACACCTATACACAGTGATACTCCACGTGTAGAGATTGCTATTAATAGCCATACCAGTCACACGACCGGTGGCGTGTACGGGTAGTTCGAGTTTTCAGTCGATCTCTCGAGCACTTTGCACGACACCACACGGACGATCGAGATTAATTGATTTTCTCGATCGGCCACCTTGTCTCCTCTTTGCGGTCGTGTGTTCCGGGTTTGCTCTATCCACCTGTGCCCAACATGGTGAAGGACACCGCCGGGTCGAGCCACTCCACTGCTCGGAGTTCGCTCAATTTCCCGGAGAACCCGCGGGTCGATTCCATCTCGGAGCAATCCGTTCGCACTGATGAACGTACGGTTCGGGTAGACAGAGACGACTTCTCCGCGGAAGGGACGCGTGATCTTTCCTCGTCTACCAAACCGACGGACGCACGACCGCGGCGTCCCAAGGCTGATAGGCAAGCGGCCACCATTTCAAAATGCCTTTCATTTGATCTGCCTGCAAAGTCTAAGGGCAAAGCTCCCCTCAAGGTGCTGCCCAGAAAGTCTAAGGGCAAGGCTCCCCTCAAGGGGCCCGGCCGAGCAAAGACTAGCCAACGGAATTCGCCCTCCCCCACCCCTTCTCCATCGGCCAGCTTGCCCTCTAGCCTACGGACTCGCTCGGAGACTTCTAACTATCATGCTGAGTCACGCGAATCTCGGCCCCCGGGGCACCTTGCCGAGCCGCGGACCAGCACGGGTGACGGATCTGGGATGGAATCACCATCCGTCACTCGCCTTGATGAGTCACGTATCTCTTTTTCCCCCCAAATTGATACGTGCACTCATAGCGCTCGGCCCCACCGGGCACAGGTGCAGCCAACACCTGAGCTCGAGGAGCGCTTCGACTCCGGAAGCAGCCTTATGGTCACCCCGACGCACGACCTCGGTGGTGTCCATAATCCTGGGCGTGCGGGCACGCCGCGCCATGGGCCCGGCCGTGCCCATGCACAAGGACGGTCGACCTACCCCGATCGAACGTCACCTTCTTCCCTAGGGGTATTGGACGTTGGGGAACCGACCTTTTCGGATCCCCATTTGGGCAACGTCCGCGGTCCCGCTCCTCCGGGGGGAGGATCTACCAGCGGGACCAAGGGTAACCTGACATATTCCTCCAGGGGGAGGAACACGGGACCGCATCCTGACCAATCCGCACTTTCGCGGGTTGGGGGCTCGACTTCCGCATCCTCCTCCGTACCATTATGGCCCTCCCAGGCCCATTCCAAGGACGTGTATGGTGCAGTGCACGGACCTGGACGGGGACGACAGGCCACGGCCTCTCAAGACCCCCCCAACAGTGATTCAGGTTACCCGGGTCCCCGGGGACTTTCTGCCTACACCCCAGGGCCGCCACAGCCCGTTTACCTCCCCGGGGACCGGTGGCTCTATGCCCCCGAGAGAGACCAGTGGCTTAACGCCAACACCCAGCACGACCAGCTACATGGTCGAATGTGGCACCCGGCCTCACTTGCCTGGGTCGACCTTGGTCTCCCTCCTCGGGCGCCGTCCGATCGGCAGGACGATGTCCCGGCCGCCGATTATAGGGCCACCGGGGACACACTACAGGCACCCCTCGACTTACCTCCTGAAGACGGGTGCTATGAACCCTCTCAGGACCAGTACCTCCCTGAGGCGGACGATACGAGGAGCTAGCCCCCACCTCATTGTACGATGTCCGCACGATAGAACGGTGGCGACCAGACCTCGTTAGGAGGGAGGCCGCACCCGCTGACGAAGTTCTCTCCCTCTCCCAATTCGCCGGTCCCCCCCCGGCCCAGAGATCTAGACCAATCTACCCAAGAACCCCTCAGTCGCCTCCTTGTTTACGGACAATCCCGTGACCAGGGAGATGGGCATTTCCCAGTCGGACCGTCGGTTGATCCCCCACCTGCCCCCCCTACTTCCGGCACCATCTCCTTTAAGAACCTAAAGGAATGGGACCGAGTAGCCAGGATGGGCTTCCTCCACACCACGGCGGGACACACCTACTTGGACATGCCCCTTCAGCGAGCGGAGGCTCTATGGCCGGAGGACGATGGTGCCATCCCAGTACCGGGGGACTCGGGCTCTGAGGCGCACCAAGAGCCTGACCCTCGCTTGTTCAGCGATCCTTTCATGCGACACCTAGTTAACAGGATTTCGCATCACCTTTCGGCTGCGGCGGACAGCGCAGCCAGAAGCCACTTCAACTGCTTGTTGGTCGCGAGAGATGCCATGCTGGCGCGGACCTCTCTCTCCCCGACGCTTAAGGCAGCCCTGCGATGCATCCCGGGCCAGGACCAGTCGCTCTTTGGCGACTACTCGGCTGACGTCATAGCACAAGCAGTTGAGGAACGCAAGCAGGCTGTGTCCTTTGCGCCCAGGCCACCGCCACGCCCTGCTAGACCCCCACTTCGTTCCTTCCCCAGGCACAGACCCTATCCCAGACAATCGCCTTCCCGCACCGCACGGCCCGCCAAGCGACCTAATCTTCTCCCAAGGCCTAAGCCAAAACCCCATCAGCAAAATTTTCGGTTAGGCCAACAGTCACGCTCCCGGAGCTGACTAGGGAGACAGCCCGAGGGGGACTTAGATCAGGTAGCACCCCCCCTCGCCCTATCCCCCACCCACCAGCCCAGACCCTCGCCCCCCCTGGCGGGCAGCCTCTCCCGGCATGCCCACCAGTGGAGACGCATGCGCCTCACCCCTGGATAGTGGCGGTGCTACAGGAAGGGTTTCGCCTTCCTTGGGCCCACGAGCGTCCCCCCCCTCATGCTATCTCCCCCTCCCTCCCCCAACGAACCCTCCCCCGCCAAAGCAGAAGCTCTTCGCACGGAAGTCCAAGACCTCCTCAAAAGAGGGGCCATCTCGGAGGTTTCCCACCCAAACCCCGGCTTCTACTCTCACCTCTTTGTGATCCCAAAAGCCTCGGGAGGATGGAGGCCCATTCTAGATCTTTCGCCCCTCAACAAGTTCCTCAGGCCCACCAAGTTCAAGATGGAGACCCCCACCCAGATCCGAGACTCCATCCATCATCGCGACTGGGCCACATCCATAGACCTGAAGGACGCCTATTTTCAGATCCTGATTCACCCGGCCCACAGACGATTCCTACGGTTCGTCTGGCAGACCCCGGAGAGGCCTGCACGCATAGTGGACCTCATCTCCTGCCTGTCACAGGCACCCCACACCTCGGCCAGAACCCTGTCCTCCCTCCTAGGAATGATGGAGTCCCTGTCTCCCCTCATTCCCCTGGGGCGGGTCCCCAAACGCCAACTTCAGAGGGAGTTCCGCCGACGTTTGTCACAGACCTCCGACCGCTGGGACCAGGTCATTCCCCTCGGACACTGGTTCATTTCGGCGACGGAGGAGCGGCTCACTCCAGCCACTCTCTCCACCGGGGTCCCCATCTCCCTCCCAACCCAACCCAACCACTGGAACTTTATACAGACGCCTCCAACTTGGGCTGGGGGGCCCACGTGGAGGACAGTCACGCCTCGGGGGACTGGGAGCTGGAAGCGGTCAGGCTAGCCCTTCTCCAACTCCAGCACAAGGTCGCGCACCGACTTGTTCTCCTCCTCACGGACAATACGTCGGTAGCTTGCTATGTCAACAAAGGGGGAGGGTCCCGCTCCATAGGCCTCTCCCTCAGAACAGAGGCCCTCCTTCGCTGGTGTCGCGCAACCATTGGTTTGTGCCCATGATCGACCTGTTTGCCACCAGCTTCAACCATCACCTGCCCCTGTACGTCTCCCCCGTTCCAGATCCCCAGGCGGATGCAGTCGACGCACTATCCCTCCCCTGGACGGGCCTACTGACGTATGCCTTTCCCCCCTTCCCCATCCTACACAAGGTGATCAGGAAGGCAAGGCTGGAAAGACCCAGGCTGATCCTCGTAACGCCATGGTGGCCGACCCAGTCTTGGTTCCCGGACCTCAAGTCCCTCACCCACGTTCCCCCCTCCGGCTCAGCCCTCGCTGGGACATGCTGAGACAACCCCGGTCAGGTCTTCCTCGCTCCAATCCCAAGATGCTTCGCCTACACGCGTGGCTTCTATGCCAGCCCAACTGCGAACATCTGCATCTACCCCCCACTCGGAGAGACCCCAGTCCGTCCTAGACACACTAGCCGGGGCAGGGGCCTCTCAGGGATTACGGGACTTCGCCTCGGCATCTCGCAGAGCCAGCACCGAATCCCTCTACAACTACCATTGGGAGAGATGGATAACCTGGTGCTCAGATAACTCTGTTCCCCATGACTGCCCCTCCAACATCCAGATAGGAAATTTCCTCTCCCACCTATCCTCTTCCCTTAAGCTGTCGGCTGGCTCCATTCGGGGCTACAGATCAGCTATCTGCACCACCATTCGTCAACTGGGGGGCCCTTCTTTTGACAATGACTTTCTCCTCAGAGAGGTGTCTAGAGGAGTTGCTCTACGGGAAGCTCAGTCCCCTAGGCGCATTCCCCTCTGGGACCTTTTTACGGTCCTCGATGCCCTCAGAAAACCCCCTTTTGAACCCATTGCTTCTATTCCTTTTGACCTCCTCTCCTTTAAGACCACCTTTCTCCTCGCCCTGGCCTCGGCCAGAAGACGAAGTGAGATTCACGCCCTCAGCGGTGACCCCACAGATATCGCCTTCCACAGGGACGGCTCAGTCTCTCTCAAGTTCCTTCCGGAGTTCTTGGCAAGAATCAGGAACCGGGCACCCCCTCTCCCTTCCTCGTCATCCGTTCCCTGACGGACATCTTGGGAAAGGGAGAAAAAGATGGAGACATGGACCTTTGCCCCTCCAGGTGTCTCAGGTACTACTGGGAACGCACACGCCCCAGGCGCTCCTCCCAGAGACGACTCCGTATCTCCCTCAACCCCAACAATACTAGAGATATCTCGGCGGGAACTATCTCCAGATGGCTCTCCAAGACGGTGAGATCTACCTACGCTCAGGCGTACAAGGATCTCCCTGTCCTATCACCCAGGGCCCACGAGGTCAGAGCACTGGCCACTTCCACAGCGTTCCAGTACTCTGTTCCCGTGCGCCACCTGCTGGAGGCAGCCTACTGGCGTTCGGAAAATCCCTTCATTAATCTTTACCTGAGGGATATCCGCATGACCAGAGCTGATGGGTCTAAGGGGATTTCCTTTGTGGCGACCAATGCAGCCATATCGGTCAACCCCAAGAACCATTAGGGCGCTCGCCCTCCTCCGATTCCTTTAAATTCTGCTATGGTCTGACATGGTATAGTATATGACGCCAAAATGGGGAGTTTGTGTTATACTCCCTGTTTGGCTAATATACTTACCATGTCAGACTCTAATTCCCTCCCTACCTTCCCCTCTGGCGCCAAGGTTCTCGGGGTTACCATACACACAGGCCTCGCTGAATGACGTATACGAAGTTGACACTGGCTTTTCCGGGGCCGGAAGTGGGGTGACATCACGTGACTGCACGTGACTGTCTTATGACTGCATTGGCCACGGAAAAATTCGGCCTGACAGAGCTGGCTAACTGCCGTTGAATGCTATGGTCTGACATGGTAAGTATATTAGCCAAACAGGGAGTATAACACAAACTCCCCATTTTGGTTCGTTGCCTACAATGATTCAACATTGACGGAGTCCTTTGGGTTATCAATGATGGGACAAGTCAGGATGTGGCTGTGGACAGGGAGCTGGAATGAGCAGCATGGGGGCAGTGCCTCCGAGATGACTTAGAATATGAATGGGCCACACACACACACACAAAAACGAAGAAACAAAGAGTAGATAACGCTGGAATGTGAAAAACTTTTACTTAGATAACGTCACCGTTTTATTATTGTTTCAACTTTAGCAATTGCATAATCTGGCATGTGTGCATGCCCAAATGTACACCTCGCTCGCAGAAGTTACTTCACAATTTCAGTGCCAGACTGTCCTGTTTTGTTCTCAACTTATAATTGCAGACCAAAACTGATAACTGTACAACTGCATGCTCTGTAAGAAGAAACGCTAGGATACACAAAGTAAAGATTTTGGCAAAACATGATGTAAGACCACTGGTACACTGACTTTACTGTAGTTGAGATTTCTCAATTGTGGACAACAAAAGACGGGATGAGCTCAATGATGATGGATGGTTCTGTCTGACTCGTACATATATGTAAGTGTATGTGTGTGTGTATATACGAGAACGAGATATTCAAATTTTCACATTTTTTGTAAAGCTACGTGATCGTAAAATGGAAAATAAAATTTATTTAAACCAGATATTGGAACATGAATTCTGGCACCAACAGTACTTCCGCAAACTTGTGTATGCTCAAGTTGTAAAAGAAAACCATGATTTTTTTTTTTTTTTAAGTCTCAAGTGGCGTTTCCAAAATGATTTTAACTTGTACGCTGGTTGTTAAGTCGTGCCATTACGTCATGGTTGTCGCAACAAAGTCGTGCTGTAGGGTGAGCCTTGCGAGCCTAATTTCACTGACACAAAATATGAAACTATAGCTCAGTGAGAAACTAATTTACATGAATGACTGAGCGAGCCCTGTAACATGGATTTTTAGCGCTTTAGTTTATGGTTAGTAGCGGCATGTAATGCATAGTGCGACTTGGCTCGTCTTGCAAACAAAAATGGCGGTGCCCAAAGGAGAATGTGATAGAATTACGTACTTGTTAGATGTTTTTGCTGAATTTCTTGTGGAAAAGTTTGAAAGAACTGGGTGTGGTGGGTGATAGTTTTGATTTAGATAAGCACCATGTAATCATGATTCAGAGACCGAGATGGACAATGACTGGATGAGTGCCAAAGGGTGAGGGGAATCTCAACATGCCGTTCAGTCAGGAAGAAAAACTCAGTGTAGCTCTTCCAGATGATCCTAAACCATTCAAATGTAAACAACGACAGTGTGGGCTTACTATTACATTTGTTGATAGTGACCATTTTGAGGGTTGACTGCCAGAACCCAGTATCTCGCATACATGTATATAAGGGAGATACTGGGTTCTGGCAGGCAACCCTCTTATTTTGTGTGTGTGTTATGAGCATGTGATTTCAATGGGAAAACTGAACTGTACCTCATTCATTCTTACCTGGATTATCTGCATGGAAGCCGGGTATAATCCATGCTGACTTTCCTTTGAAAAAGGCTACAGCGTATTTCTGGATACTGTGGAACAAACATCATGGGATTATTTGTGATTAAGCTTTTGAGAATGACGAGCAGGATGTGCCACCTGTTTTCACTAGTTATAGTCACATTCTAGAAAGGTAAGCACCTAATCAAACACTCAGAAGCACACAAGTTCTGTTTTGTAATATTCTTTATTCAATTACTAACAATTTTTATTCTGCATGTCATGTTCAAATACTGTTGAAAAGTTACACATATCATACAAACATAACTTTTTTTTTTCAAACTTTCCCTATGTTTATTCACCAGACAACATACTTAATAGTATGTTAAATAACCAGCGTAAGGGTGAAAATGATTGCAATACAAGGTCTTGTAAAGTACGCATACTGACTGGACTCATGTTTGACACAGTGGTTTTCACAACATCCCATTACACCACACGTGTTCAGTGCAGTAAATTTGACGGTAAATGGTTAGTTGATTGAAGCATTGTTCCACAACTTTTTTCTGCAACCCCCCCTGCCATACGTTGGTCAGACCAATTCAAAACATGATGCCTATTCACATCCTTCAGCCAGAGAACAGACCTCGTTCATGGCACTAGACATGCATCATTCATCACCTTCAGTTACAAAAGAAAGGGGGGGAAAGGGTAACCAAAAATATTTTAATTTAGATTAGCCACACTGGTGAACGACAATGCAGAAAGGATGGTAAATGTTGATCCTTGACAATGTTTACAATTTCACTGTGTAGTTTTTATGTTAGATGAAAAAGTTGGCCTAACTTGTAACCAGATTCTTATAATGTCTAAACACTTCCTGAACGGATACAGTGAATGGATAACAAAGGCAGAAAAACTGGACAACAGTTTAATACTGACATCAAACCTATTGCCTTCAAAAAGGCCTTGAGGGATACTAAGTCGTACAGGATCCAGGTGTTAGAGATTTTTTTTTTTCTGTTTCCTCCACCATTTAATTGGCATTGCTCCTAAACTGCTCATTCCAGCAGGCCCCCAAGCACAGCCACAGCCTGACCTTGCAGCTCACACATCAGCAGTCCACAGGGGCAGTCAGTATCAAGTTGTCATAAGGCTATCCATCAGAGGAGACGCTACTGTGCTGCCAAGTCTCTCTTCAGTGTTGTTCAGTGGTGCCTGTTCTGATCCACTATGCACATGGTGCCAGCCTACAAAACGCCTTACTGGCGATGATCATGGCATAGTTGCAGAGCCACCATGAGTGGCCATTCCCCTCTAGAGGGTGCCATCACTTCCATCCAGACAGTCCCCGTGCACTTGCTGATACCAGCGACTTGGACATGAACTCGCCAAGGAAAGGAAATTCAAACTGGAATGAGAACTATCATTTAGACAAGTGTTCGAAGGAACTTCTCTATTGTAGTGCTTTAAGGCTAAGGAAGGAGAAAAGTGAAAGGTCAGTGGATCATGGTAAGAACAAAACTTGTACAGGAAGTTGGGACATAATTTACATAAGACCCCAGGTAACTAACTACCCATGGGGGCTGAGAAATTACTTTGGTAGGCCCTAAGTAGCATTAAATCAAACGCACCAGGCTTGTTCTCATGGATGTGCTGTTGGTCAGTGAAAGTAAACTATCAAAAAGCTGATCTTCTAAATTTTCTTACCTATTACAAGGATTGTATAGTATGTATTTGATCTGTGTTGCAAACATTCAATTTGGTCATGTGACAATGTTCTTCTTCAAGAGAATCCATCTAAAACTGAACCAGTTTCCATACTTCAGATATTGATCTTAATATGAAAAACCAATCAGGAACATGACAGATAGTATGCATGAATAATGCCAACGGTGACTATAAGAGATAGTATGCATGAATAATGCAAACAATGCCTATAAGTTATCCCTGAACTTCTCTGCTTGATGATTTACAGGCACACTCGCAAAGACGAGAGGTGCACATCAAGTCCAAACTTCGGTCAAAAACCAAATGATAACCTGTTTTTTTTTTTTTTCCTCCAAAGTAGGTCACTAAAGTAATCAACCTGTCATCTAGTTTGTCTTTCATTTGATCAGAATGTGATCTAGATTGCTTTGTTTTTCAGCTGATGGTGGCTTAGTGTAAACAGCGATGGGGTCTTTCATTGATAAACTGTTTGACCTTTTGTTTGCTTTTTCAAACCACTTGCCAAGTCAGTCTCGTTCATGGTTTTCTGGGTCAGTCATTCTGTGCAATTCCTCGATACAAAATTTAGTATGGATAAAACATTTGCAAGTCTGTTCGTGATCTTGCTCCCAAGAAGTTGACATTTGACCTTCCCCCCCCCCCACCCCTCATAGATGAGTTTGAAATACATCTGTTCTATTGTAGATAAAAATGATGGATGTGTATGTGTTCATATTGAAACGGAGATCAAATGAAGGCTGCTTTTTTTTTTAATTCCATAATCTGCCATGCCTGGAACCTCTTTTTCCCTTCTAACTGTCTCCAGATCCAATTTTGCTTTGAAACTCTTGTGTTGCTGGGGGAAGGGGGGGGGGAATAGAAAAAGTAACTCATCCATTTAATATGAATTTGTTGATGGAAATAGTCACACTTCCAGTTGTCACTGAAAGGTGACTAAGATTTGTCAAAGTTACAGTTTGGTTAACAATTAAGTTTCATGAAGACATTCATTAGAGGGTCAACAAACCACCACACATGATGGATCCCCTGCCATTGAAGTGCTTCCACAATGTGACTAGCAGCAAGGCCAACAGGAAATGAATGAGGAACGTGCCAGGGTCATATTGCCAAGGTTTGTGAAAGTGGCCAACTGGATCACAGTGCTATCTGTGAAGTTAAACAACGTTCATGATCATTCCAAAACGTCAGCCCATAATTCAGTTAGGATCAGTTTAACGTTTCTTATAAAATTGTAACTGATTGTTATTTTGGAGAATACATAACTCGAGTAGGTACTCTGCGGCTACCATGTACACACATTTCACACACACCATGGCTTAGACCTATAAACTCGTATGATACGTCGCACATGAGGAAAACCTTCAGTTCATGACTAAGTTAATCGAATCTCCCGTTGATGGTCCCTTGCAAACTTCAGTATTTGCACGCACAACAACAGTACAAACGCAGATCGACCATGATTAGCAATGGTATCTTCGAACTATGAAATCAGACAAAAAGTTGATGGTTTGAGAGCCGAGTCACAGCTGAAGTTATCTGGCTATTCCAACTTGTCTCTCCCAGATAGCATGGGTAAGCCTGTACCGTCTCCCCACCCACACCCCATGGACAGCATAGGCTACCCATGCCGTTCTCCCACTGCCAAAATTGTCTCCTCCCCAGGACAGTTTAGGCTGCAAGGGATGCCCAAAGTGCCTGACAACCTAGTAAGGTAATAAAGTGGGGATTTTTTTTTTATGTTCAAACAAATCCGCCAGAGAACAGGGACAAACAAATTACATGTCAAAACACGACGTTTCGACCTCTTGGGTCTTCTTCAGGCAAGATGAACAACATTCAGGACAATGAAAATGAAGAACGAGCAGTCACTTTTCTTGACGAATTCGGCACAAGATTCAACGCCCATCTTGCGCCGGATTTGAGGTGGGAATACAAGTTATATTGAAAGACTCTTGGCATCATGATAAAGGAGGAAAGATGGAGTCAGTCTCTCTCTCTCTCTCTCTCTCTCTCTCTCTCTCTCTCTCTAGCGCAGGCACTCACACACACAGACATGCACACACACATGCATACACACTGGAGATTGGAGACACGTGCGCTGGCACACGCGCACGCACTCAGGAACTAAAACGTGGAGCAATTTACATGGTGGGACAGGCTGTGTTCGATCTGAAGCACCCAATCTTCATCCAGAAATCCATTACAAACTTCACTGGATCCTCCACAATCCGAAAAACAACTTTGACATACTTCAGTTTCAATCTGATCGGCCTGCTGACACAGTGACATGGAA
>CM065725.1:52202884-52205384 GCA_033310375.1 Conus canariensis
GACGTCTGCAGTTTCAGTCAGGAAATTTAAGCAATAGTCTCAGAGACGCGTCCATCCATTAAATGCAAAAAACTCGATAGACAGGAGAAGGCTGGAGCCAAAAAATATCACAGATTAAATGCCTGTGATGGGAATTGAACCTACGACCTCCTAGTGTACAATATGTGATGCTGATCATTACGCCACAGCAACTGCATGTTAGGGTCAATATTTTCGCTTTTCACTAACTGGAGTTCTGTTGAGCAAATTGAGGGCATTCACCACTTTTTTTTTTTTTTTTTTTTTTTTGCTGTCCCAACCTCTGCGCCACCTCAGAGGCAGTGCACCCACGCCGCTCATTCCGACACCCCGTCCACAGCCACAGCCCGGTCGGCCCCGCCGCAGCCCCGGCACCGGCAATCCACAGGAAGCAGTCAATGTCAAGTCGTCAAGAGGCAACCCACCGGAGGAGACACTGCACTGCTGCCGAGTCACTTCAGTGGTGTTCAGTGGCGCCTGTTCTGATCTAACATACGCAGGACACCACCTACTAAGCCCCCTACTGACGACAATAATTGCTTAGTCGCAGAGCCGGCGTGAGTGAGCTCTCCCTCCGGAGGGCGCCACCACATCCGTCCAACGACAGCCCCCATGGACTCGCCGATACCGGTGACCCCGACGGAACCAAACCAAGGCCACAGACGTGGAGAGGACATCGAAATTGAGGTCACCATGAGAGCAGGGCATGAAGGGCCACAGAATTTGAGACATTTTTTTTATGCTGATCGATGAGAATGAGGATGATTAAGATGATGCTACGGAATTCCATTCCGGTCTGAGACTACATGACAGGGCTGTACTCTACGCTTCCTTTCATAATATATCCCGGCGTCAACCAGGCCCGAGAGATACAGGCACCTGCAGTGTTGGTCAGGAAATTTGAGCAACACTCTCAGAAAGCATCCATTAAGTGGATGAAACTCGACTGTGTGGTCCCAGTCTTCCAACTGAGTCCGCAGCAAACTCAACTCTGGGTAGGAGCCGGTCGGGGCAGAAAAACCCACGTGACTCTGATGGAATTCGAACCCACGACCTCCCAGCCGGGAGTCCGCGACGCTAACCACTTCGCCACGGCGGCTGGTGCATTCACCACTTCCTCTTGGTCTGATTAGCCCTGTGTCTGCTATTATTTCACAGACTGGCTGTCTGTTCACCACAATTCGCCGCTGATAGTATCAAAATGTTAAGTTTAAAGCACACCTTCGGCTTTGTGCAGGGGAAAAGCCGATCTCACTGAACAGTAGAGAACAAGAAAATTGTGTGTGATTACTCAGAAGGGCTGGACAAGGTTGCGCTTGCAAACGGGACTCCGACAAAGGTGAATACATGGAAAAAAAAGAGACAAGATACTGATCCCTTTACATCTGTATCTTTGGAAAGGATTTCGTTTTTGAGCTTCCAGCCTGTTAAAGTCAGTCTGTTTGTTTTAAATATGGAGTGGACTTTCAACGGAAACAGGCCAGCTTAAAAGAAGATTTATTGTTCCGCTGAACGAAAGAGATAAACAAATTGCAGGACAAAACGCGACGAGTTTCGACCTCTTTGGTCTTTTTCAGGCAAGACAGACGACAATCAAGACAATTAAAACGAAGAACGAACATTCACTTATCTCCTCAAATTGGGCGCAAATCGGATGGGGAATCCTGTTTTTGAACCTAACTTCATTCATGTTTTTCATCTCTGCCTCTTTCATTTACGAAAATCAGTATGTTCATCTGGCTATGTGATTTGTCAAAATCTGCAAAGTTCCTTGCCATTGATTTTGGTAGAAAGAAACCGTTAGCATTCATGTTGCTGCTGTCCACACTTTTGAACGGATGTTCTTGGTTGTGACAGTCAGCCAACCAGGGGACTTCCACTGTCGAAACGGCTGGAAGGTGAACGCCTCGCTGCAGTGTGATGGATATAACAACTGTGGGGATTGGTCCGATGAAGACAGCTTCCTGTGCCGACACGTCACGTCTCGTTTCACTGGGGTCATCGTCAGCTGCTGTCTTTTCGTAATCGCTGTCCTCATCGTCGTCGTAGCTGTCGTCTGTCGTCAACGTCGTTCTCGTCACCAGAGAAAAAAACGTCCGTAATACTCTCTCTCTCTCTCTCTCTCTCTCTCTCTCTCTCTCTCTCTCTCTTCTCTCTCTGTGCGTGCGCGTGGGCCTGCCTGTGCCAGTGTAGATCTGTTTGCTTGTTGTTTGCCTCTGTGTGTGTGTGTGTGTGTGTGTGTGTGTGTGTGTGTCTGTGTGTGTAAGCAGCGCGTTCCGGTGTGCACATGTATAGGAGTCGGAAAAGCGTGTGCTTGTACATATGTCGTTGTGACATACGTTGTGTGTGTGTGTGTGTGTGTGTGTGTGTATGTGTGTGTGTGTGTGTGTGCGCGCGCAGTGAAGGAGTCGTGTGGGAAGGTGCTTAATATGTATGCACACGTGCGCGAACACGTAAAATCTGCCGTCAGTTTCCTCCTTAT
>CM065725.1:52210384-52212884 GCA_033310375.1 Conus canariensis
CCGCGGAAAACAAATTATCCTCTAAAAAAGAAAAAAAGCGAACAGAAGTAGTTTTCCGGGCGGATAGAGGAGAAAGGGGAGGGAAAAGAGTGAGAGTATCATCACAATTCTTTGTTGTTGTTGTTGTTTTATAGACAGCAACTGATTTTCTAAGAAAGAGACGGACAGACAGACAGACGGACAGAGGCACGCAGAGACAGACAGACAGACAGACGGACAGACAGTGACAGACAGTCAGACACACACACACACACACACACACACACACACACACACACACACACACACACACACACACGCACGCACGCACGCACGCGCGCACACACACACACACACACACACACACACACACACACACACACACACACACACACACACACAGATAGACACAGGCACAGACAGAAAGACAGACAGACAGACAGACAACCAGAGAACGAAGTTATCAAAATCTTATGAAACTGGTTATATGAGAGAGAGACAGACAGACAGACAGAAGCACAGAGAGAGACAGACACAGACGCAGGGAGAGAGTAGTATCACAAGCTCGTGAAGCTAGTTGTTCGCCACTAGCAGTCAGTGGCGGAGCCGGTGGCATTGGTAGTGCTGGTGGTGCCGCTCGTTGTGGCGGCCGTGGTGGGCTCGGCTGAACCGGAAGCGACGGACGCTGCGGCGGACTTAGAAGGAGGGGGAAACGGGCTGTAGGGTGGGGGAGGCAGGCGGGTAGGCGCCGGAGTCAACGGTGGGGAGTAAGGGGGAGGGGTGGGAACGAAAGTGGTGGGGGTGGTGCTGCCGTAGATGGGAGTTGTCTGCACTTGGCCTGTGGTGATAGGACTCGCCGCTCCCTGGAACATCACAGAGTGGTACATGGAAGCGTTTCAAGCTCGCGCAGATCAATATGCTCAACCGCAAGCAAGCGCGCACATACATGCACTCGCGCGCGTGCGCGTGCGCACACACAACACACACCAGTATGCTCTCGCCCGCGCAAGCACACTGGCGCACATATGCGTGCGCGCGCGGCGCGCACGCGCGCATACACACACACACACACACACACACACACACACACACACACACACACACACACACACACGCATTACGTCCCTCTCTCTCTCTCTCCCCCCCTCTCTCTCTCTCGCTCTCGCTCTCCTCTGTCTCTCTCTCGCTCTTTCTCTCTCTCTCTCTCTCTCTCTCTCTCTCTCTCTCTCACACACACACACACACACACACACACACATACACACATTAAAATAAGTACACAACCACCCATCCTACACCCCGCTTTCCTCCCTGATACAATCATGTTCGTAAAGCAGGCATCCTAACAAATACACCGCCTCCCCCTCCCCACCCCCTATTCCAAAAAAGTCCGAAAAGCATATATTCAAACAATTTCACAAAGAACCCATCAATGTATTAAAATGCATGTCCGTAAGGCAAACATTCAAACAAGCAAACAAACAGCCCCCTCTCCCCCTCCCCTCCCCTTCCATAAGCAGATGGCCCAAGAAGTAGCCTACCATCACCATCCAACCCCCTCCCCACCCTACTCCCACAACAATTAATACGTCAGATATACCATTAAGTTAACAACCTCATAAATAGATAAAGAAATATAAAAAAATAGCTAAATTCTTTATAACTTATAAATTTATCATCATTATTCTTAGTTGTAACGGAGCTGTTTGATTTACAGAAATCCTGAAGAAGCCTTTTACAGGTGAAAGCTTAAAAAACAAAAATTGAACTCCCTGGGTGGGTGTTACGACTTAGTCTTCATGACTATATACATATATAATTCCTAAACCAGACATCCACATACACCTTTTCCCTTCGCCACACCCTCCCAATAGATAAGTATGATAAATCACATTTACGTAAAGCAAACATCCAAAGAAGTAAACGAACAACAACACACACACACACCCTCTCTGTCTCTGTCTCTGTCTCTGTCTCTGTCTCTCTCTCTCTCTCTCTCTCTGTCTCTGTCTGTCTGTCTCTCTCTCTCTGTCTCTCTCTCTCTCTCTCTGTCTCTGTCTGTCTGTCTGTCTGTCTGTCTCTCTCTCTCTCTCTCTCTTCTTCTCTCTCTCTCTCCCACCCTACCCCACACCCCACATCCACTCTCCAGTTCACACCCACCTCTCTCCCCCACCATCACCCTCCCCTCAACCAAGAGTTTACATTTCCCTGCAGCTGAAGGCGACGGCGTCGCAGCTTGACCCGGATCAAGCAGGAGACGACAACGACCAGGGCGATGAAGGCCATCCAGGCACACGCCGACAGGAGGATGGCACTCCAGCGCCAGGGCATGAGGTCATCAGGGCACAGGTAGGACTTCTCGTCCGACCAGTCTCCGCAGTTGTCGTAGCCGTCGCACACCACGGAGCGGGCTACGTCCCACAGGTTGTCGCAGATGAAGTCGTTGGACCTGTAGTCTGAAATCACGGCGACCGCGAGGGTTCATCTCAGTAAATCATTAAGTAGGACTTTCAGAAAATGT
>CM065725.1:52222884-52227884 GCA_033310375.1 Conus canariensis
TTTGCGTATTGGGGCAGATCTGACAAAACAGCAAAGAGATACTGTGGCCCACTACAAAGAACAAGGAAAATATGCATTTTACACCAAAGGGAAGTTGGTGGTCCAAGATTTCCGTACACGCCCCAGTCATGACCATGGAATACATCAAGAATCCCATGCATCCCCCTCTGTCACTTCCTATGCGCAGATGGCAGAAAGAGTACCAGAAGCCCAGGACAGTGCTCTCATGACTGTATGTGACCACACTGTGGATGAGGGTCCAGTTGAAATGTCTACCAGCCCTCAAGAAGACCGACAGACTGAGCAGTCCTTTCCCGACACACCAGGTGACCATGGCACACCACTTAATCAGCAAGCACTCTCCTCAGGAACGAGAGGTTTTGGAAGAGGATCTCCACTTCCTAGTCAACAGCACTCCGTACCTTGTGGTGGAGGAGGGACGGAAATGGAGGGAGGGGAAGGGGGAGGGCGAACAGAACTGGTAACACTTGTGCACAGAATTCACCCATACTAACCCGCAATCGCTCTGCTTCACAGCAGAGTACTCTGCCCTATGACTGGAACTTGGGTCATGCCAGATCTGCTCAGAACAAAGGAATCTGAACGAATCAATAGGGAGAAAACCTGTCCGAATAAATAGTGGTTAGGCCATGGCCCAGATCAAGTGGATATTACACTACATGAAGAAAACGGTCATGAATGCGTTCTTAACTCTAACAGAGTCAATGAAAAATGTACAGAATCGTTTTTGTCATTTGTTACTTACAATGTTGAAGGTTTACATTCTATCATGAATGAATTTGATTTATCATCATTTGCATGTCAGTATGATTTTGTTTTTCTTGTTGAAACTTTTCTTCAGACATTTTCTAGTTCATGTGTAAAATCTCATTTGTCGTTTGTGTCACCGGGTGTGAAGGTGTCTGATAATGTTCATGGTCGTTGTCAGGTGGGGTCATATGTTTTGTTCGTAAAGAACTCACTGAATATGTACAACGTATTGAAGTAGAATCTGATAATGTAATTGTATTAAAACTTTCACACAAGCTGTTTAGTACGTCTACAGACTGCTTGTTGGTTGGAATGTATATTCCTCCAGAGAATTCACATTACTATGAGGAAACTGAAATTTATAATGGTGTTATGTTACTTGAAGATTTGTTGCTTGACTTAGTCAGAGATTATGGAGACATTCCTTTAATTATTTGTGGTGACCTAAATTCTAGAACAGGCTGTTCAAATGCTCAAAATAATGATCATGTTGAAGTGATATATGAAATGAGAAGTGAAGATGAAGGACATGAGAAAGATGACGATAACAAAAGATGTTCTAATGACTCTGTGGTTAATGCTTATGGAAAGTTTCTTATTAACATTTGTCAGGAATTCAATCTGTTGATATTGAATGGTCTGCAATCAGCAAATTTCCCATGCGGTTTTACATATATTTCACAAATGGGATGCAGTGTTGTAGACTATTTTATTGTTTCCAAAAGTCTGTTACACAAATGCAAGGTCATGAACATTTTACCTATGATTGAATCAAAACATTTAGCTGTTGATTTGTATATTGAATCCATGTCTGATGCTATCTCAGAAAAAGAAGCACCCAAAGCTTATACACTTACAAGATATAAATGGGACGAACTAAAGAAAATCGAGTTTACAAATAAAATACAATGTGACTATGCTAAGAACTTACTACACCAAGCCATATCTTTGATTCAAAGAAGTATAAATGAAGCGCTTAGTAATTTAATGAATGCTTGTATTTTGCTGGTGAATGTATGAAGAAAACATCTGTTGTTCGAGACAAAAAACATCATGTTTGGTTTGATCAGGAATGTAGACATGAAAGGAAAATTGTTCGACAAAATTTGAGAAAAATATGCAATGTACATATTTATAAAGACGATCTTACGTATACTCAAAAGAAAGCAGATCTTGACAGAGACAGAAAATTATATGCACGTAAAAGAAGATAATATAAAGAACTTATTAGACTAAAGAAAAAATCGCATAGAGAGAAAATAGTCAATGATTTGCAAAATAATCTGAACAACCCAAAGAAATTTTGGAATACAATCCGTTCAGTACGTTCAAAATGTGGAATACAAACTACAATTAGTCTAGAAGAATGGTTATAACCATTTCAAAGATGTGTTTAATTCTCTCTCCAATGATGCACCGGATATTCAAAATGGTGAATTTCATAGTTCAGATACTGTTATTGATAGAGATTCTGAAGCTTTAAACGAGCCAATTTCAACAGAAGAGGTGAGGGATGCAGTTAAAGCATTGAAAATCAATAAGGCCTCGGGGCCAGATGGGTTAATTGGAGAATTCTTTAAGAATAGTATAGAGCAAACTTTACCTTTTCTTACAACCTTCTTTAACTTTATTTTTGATCATGGTTTGTTTCCGGATGAGTGGTGTTTTTCAATTATACAGCCTTTGCATAAAAAGGGAGACATAAATAACACTGACAACTACAGAGGAATATCATTATTAAATATCTGTAGCAAGCTCTACAGCTTTATTCTGAATAAACGTATCACGAAGTGGATAGATGACAATAATATAATTAGGGAAGAACAAGCTGGTTTCAGAAAAGATCATAGTACATTTGACCATATATTTACACTTTCAGCCATGATTCAGAAGCAATTATTACGACATAGAAAACTATATGTAGCCTTCATTGATTTTCGCAAAGCCTTTGACTCTGTGTGTCGGGATAAGCTATGGAAGATATTGCATACGAATGGTTTAAATGGTAAATTGTTAAAAGCATTAAAAAGTATGTATAATACTGTGATGGCAAAAGTGCGTACTGGAGGTGACCTGACTGAGGCCTTTTTGTGTCCACGGGGTTTGAAACAAGGGGAAGTGTGTTCACCAGTTTTGTTTTCACTGTTTATAAATGAACTAACAAAAGATATCATCAATAATGGAAAACATGGAATCCAATTGTCACCTGATTTTGTTGAATTGCTCATCTTACTTTTTGCAGATGATGTATTATTTTCTGATAGTGTAACTGGTCCCCAAAACCAGCTGAACATCTTAAGTACGACAGCAAAAAGACTCGATTTATCTGTTAATTTAGAAAAATCTAATGTGGTTGTTTTCCGAAATGGTGGATACTTGTCTTTATCTGAGAAATGGTCTTTTGATGGAGAAGAACTAGTTATTGTCAATATGTATAAATACCTGGGTATATATCTTTCAATAAGGCTTACCTTTTCTCACACACTTAATGACCTTGCAAATCGCGCTAGAAAAGGCATCTTAGCTATAATCAAAGTTCTCTGGACTGTAGGTGAACATTCACCACAGGTTTTTTTTCAAGATGTTCGATTGCCAAATACAGCCAATATTGACATATGGATCAGAAATTTGGGGACTATCAATTGACCAACAGCCCATCGAAAGAATCCATCTATGTGCCCTAAAACGGTTTATGGGGGTTAGCCCAAAGTCACCAAGGCAACTGATATATGGAGAAACTGGTAGGCATCCTCTTTATGTAAACACTTATTTACGATGCATACGTTACTGGCTACAACTTGTTGCTATGGAAGAGTCTAGATATCCAAAAAAAGCTTACAATATGTTATTATCATTGCAAAATCAGAATTATGTCACATGGGCTTGTCGTGTTAGAGATGTTTTATATAAATTTGGCTATGGAATAGTTTGGGAAGCACAAGGTGTGGGAAGCGTAAAATTATTTCTCTCAGAATTTAAACTCAGACTTATTGACTCATTTAAACAAGACTGGCATGCTGCACTGGAGACCCATAATTTTTTTATGTATACTCAACTTTTGGTTGTACATTTTCTCCAAAGTATATTTGTTTAAGCTTAAAAATGTGTATTTGCGAAAATGTCTTGCAAGATTTCGAATTGGTATGTCTCCCTTAAAACACAGCTACTTGCAATATAAATCATCTCTAAACAACCGTAACAACAATTGTCCATTTTGTTTAAATGCTCTTGAAACTGAAGTTCATTTTCTTTTCATATGCCCGAAATATAACGATTTGAGGGATGAATTAATATCTGATAAGTACTTCAGATACCCATCATTATTCAAACTTTCTTTGATTCTTGCCAATGAAAATGAAAATGTAATTATGAATATTTCTCTGTTTGTGTATAAGGCGCTGAGTTTGAGAAACCAATGTCTTAATATTTTGTAATTAATCCAATGTGTATCTGGTTCGCTCACTCTCATTGTTATGGGCCAGAGGCCTGACAATTAAACTTTTTTTACTTTGACTTTGACCTCCTCTCTCTCTCTCTCTCTCTCTCTCTCTCTCTCACGCACACACACACACACACACGCACGCACGCACGCACGCACGCACGCACGCACGCACGCACGCACGCACACACACACACACACACACACACACACACACACACAACGTAGCATATAATGTTCCTATGCGGAAACAGGATATAAGGATCATCAGTCACCAAAACAGTATCATCAGCATAACCTGCGGAGGAATGAACAGTGATTCATGAGGCAGCCATGTTCAAGTGCACATGTTCATATTCATATTCAGCATTCTTGTCCATGAAGCAACACTGGTCTTCAAGGCAGTGAGGAATAGGAGCTAATTTTGTTGTTCAGAGAGAGAGAGAGAGAGAGAGAGAGAGAGAGAGAGAGAGAGAGAGAGAGAGAAGAGAGAGAGTTTTATTCGTAAAGGCCACAGTCCCTTAGAAGGGGGGTGTACACAGAATAACGTTACACGAGAGAGAGAGAGAGAGAGAGAGAGAGAGAGAGAGAGAGAGAGAGAGAGAGAGAGAGAGAGATTGATTGATTGATTGATTGATTAAGAGAGAGAAGAGAGAGAGAGAGAGAGAGAGAGTTATTGGCACATCTGTCTTCTTGTTTATTTCATTTATGTCGATGATTTTACATTGCAATGAAATCTTATTGCCACTGTCTGGTCTGTATATCAACAATAATCAACAGAATAAATAGA
>CM065725.1:52232884-52235384 GCA_033310375.1 Conus canariensis
ATCAGCATGTACAAATCTACAATTTCAGCCAAAATCTGTGGATCAGACATTTCCCATGAGATCTTACTTAAGCGATCCAAATGAGTTTTACAAGGTTCCAACATCACGCTATATATCTATGTGTTCCTGGACATTTCAGTCTACATGGCAACGAGATTGCTGATGCTTATGCAGAGGAAGCTGCAAGGAACATATGTGATGCCTTGGTTTGTTCTGTCCCTCTGTCTTCTTCTGACGAGTGGTATTCATATTCTCACAAATTCAGTCGGTTTGAAGTACCACATTAAACCAATGGCACAAGATTTAACCGGAATCATCACTGGAATCTAATACAACAAAAACTGAACTAATCCCGAAAGGTCTATCTAAAGCCATGACTTAACTTGTCGGTTAATGGATGGCTAGGTAATATAAGAAAGAAAATCTCTCACACTACCAGAACCACCGCGCTGTCAGTTTGGTAACCACGCTGGCAAAGTAATTCTGAAGCCAAATCATTCTGAAATGATTACAGTCGTGAGTAGGTACCACCAGGCCTGTTGCTGAAGAACAGGCTGGATCCCACAAGAAAGCAGAGACAATCAACAACCTCTTAACCTATGTATCCTATGCTAAACCGCACTCCAATACCAGATGCCGGAATTCTTCCCCGTCTTCACAGGCCGCCAAGAAGGCATTCGACAGAGTCTGGCAGGAGATGGTATGGGCCACAGTGAAGAATTTTGACATCGGGCAAAAGCCACTTCAACACCATCCCGCTACCGTAGGCCAAAAACAAGAAAGTGAAGTGCTCATATGGGTGCTCTGATATTGGGAAGTGATTCCACTCTTCCAGTGGATTTCGTCGGGGCTGCTTCTGTCAACCACATTTTTCAACTACGTTTTCATGGACCCCATCATGACTACTGCCTGGCCCTTTAAGATCATCATGATGTTCCAGATCAGCGCAGTCAGTACTGGAGGAAGAAGCATCACGAACCTTCGACTTGTAGATCACTTACACCGATGGCCTGGCATTGATGCAGCGAACAAGAACACGTCAAGCTTGTTAAAAGATTCAGTGGATGAAACATCCAGAAATCTAGGTAGAGAATTGACCATGAACTGAAGGTCAGGGCCACAACACAGCCACCATCAGTACTGGTACAACCGTTCAACAGTTCACTTAGGGCTACCTGGGATCCTCATCAAGAATAAGGAATCCAAACCGGAAATCCTGTCTAGGGCAGCAAAGACAGTATCAGCATTGTCCAGTGACTAAAACATGTATGGAAGGACTGGGTCCTGCGTGCACTGGTGTCCCTCATCGATCCCGCATGCAAGCGAGACATGGACGCTCCGAGCGGATCTGGAAAGAAGAACCCAACGCATGGAAATTAGATGTTACCACAAAATATCGAGCGCTCGTATATGGTCCATATCAATGAAAAACAGAATGCTTCAATCATACCCCAAAGCAGCACATCGGACTAGAAGATCTGACCATAGTTAAAAAATAAATGAATAAAAATAACGTTGATATGGTCATGTAACAAGATCTAGTGCTCTTGCCAAAACAGTCCCTCGATAACCTGTCGAGGAAAGAAAACGGAGGGGAAGACAGTCAGGGAGGGGGGGGGGGGGGGGGTGATCTGAAAAAGACTGATGGACTGACAATGTCAGCAGAACAGAAACATTTGCAGTGACCACCAGTCTTTGAGCAGTACCGACAGAACTGGAGGAACCTTGTGAAGTGCTCTTTGCTGCACCTCCCCAAAGGCTTTCCACAGAGCTAAGGGATATATGTTAGCTGGATTGGTGGAAACAAATAATTTTCATGGGGAAAATAAAACTGAAAAAATTGCTGTAAGCTTATAAAAGAGAAGAAATGAAAAGTTTACCTAGCTTGAAACTAAAGTAATGGTAAATCTTAAAAAGTTTAAGTAATACATCCGCCAAACATGAACTAACGAATCACAAGACACTGATATTTCATTGCACCACCCCAAAGGCTCCTCACAGAATTAAGGGATAGGCTATAGGCCCCTACAGGCTCCGCAGTGAGCAACTGAATGCTTTAGTCAAACCGCAAAACAGCACTTTGGACTAGAACCTAGTTTCCACCAATCTTGCTTATATATCCCTTGACTCTGTAGAAAGCCTTTGAGGTGGTACAACGAAAGATCAGCGTCTTGTGATTCGTTTGTTCATACTTGGCTGATATAATACTTAAACTTGCTTCAAATGTGTTTAGATTTCTGCCAGCTTTGCAAATAAAGTAATGATAATGATCGAGAAATAGCCCTTAACATGATACATGAAGAGGCTCTAAAAAAAATTCTTGTACATTTGGCAGACCATTATTTCCATTAAAGAGCTGGATAATGTTGCAGTGATCGAAAGACAGTCTTTTAACGAGATGGGTGGAGGCGAGTGGGTGGAGAGGGGAGAATAAAACTCTTCGCTCTACGTAAAGATTAGGCAGAGTGAATTCCCTTCGGCGTGAAGGCGTCTGGTTGGT
>CM065725.1:52240384-52267884 GCA_033310375.1 Conus canariensis
AAATGCAAATGGGTACACAAAACCTATGTATCTATCTATATATCCAGCTGTGTGTCTGTTAATCAATAGATGTAAATGTATCATTCTTTCTCTTTCCCACCCTCTCTCTCTCTCTCTCTCTCTCTCTCTCTCTCTCTCTCTCCTCTCTCTCTCTCTCTCTGTTTTAAGAAGAGGATGGAGAGTATGCATTTTCTTAATATTGATATTTTGAACCATCTTGATTTTCTGTATTTGATTTTACTGTTCCATGTTTGGTAAATGTTTATATTCTGTTTGAGATGTTTTTTTTGTATGTGTTTTGTGTTTGAGGGCTGATTGGTAAAGAGGCTTTCAGATTCCATGAAAACCTTGTTCAGAGATGTCCCACCAGATGCCATCTTTGAGTTCTTGAAAGTGATTAACATTTTTCATCGGATCTGAGTTTTTACAGTGGAAAGATTTTTAACAAACTTTCGGATGGTTTTTCGATGTATTTTAAAGAATTGTGTGAATGAATGACTTGTGAGTTGATTTTAACGTGGTGACAGCCCTGATGTGGCCCTTTGCGGTCGGCTGGGCTATAAGTAACATTATCTTACCTTAGCTTCTTTGTTCTTCCTCATTAAAATATTCGTATTCACATTCTGTCTGTCTGTCTGTCTGTGTGTCTCTCTCTCTCTCTCTCTCTGTCTGTCTGTCTGTCTCTCTCTCTCTCTCTCTCTCTCTCTCTCTCCCCCCCCCCCTCCAACACACATACACACACACACACACACACACACACACACACACACACACACACACACACACACACACACACAGAGTTGTGTGTGTGTTTGAGTTTGTGTGTTTGCAAATAAGTAGAGGGAGAAAGCAAGTTCAGGTCATGTATTTGTGATTGTATTACAAAACAGCAAAATCTATTACAAGAAAAATCAAATATACTGACAATCATGTCATGCATATATGTGAAAACACTCACAGTCATACATGCATAAACCATTACACACACCACACACACACACACGCACGCATGCACACACACACACACACACACACACCACACGCATGCGCGCACGCACGCACGCGCGCGCACACACGCACACACACACACCACACACACACACACACACACACACACACACACTTATACATGACTTGCTCACACTGACTCATTCATTCATTACCATGGTCAGATGTGTTATCTTCTCAAAAATGATGATAGTTTCCTTTTTTAGCTGTCCATATTGGTCCCATTTTGTTGCCATTCTTTTTTCTTTATTCAACAGGACATTAGCTACATTGATGACAACAGAAATAGACCAATGTCAGTGTCATGATGCACTCTTCTGGAGAAAGGATCTATTTGAATTTTCATTAAACATGTATTATACCAAACATAAGTTTATGTATGTTATAGCATACTTTTTTCTTTTTCTGTCCCAACCTCTGCACCACCTCAGAGGCAGTGCACCCATGCCGCTCATTCCGACACCCCGTCCACAGCCACAGCCCGGTCAACCCCGCCACAGCCCCAGCACCGGCAATCCACAGGGATCAGTTAATGTCAAGTCGTCAAGAGGCAACCCACCGGAGGAGACACTGCACTGCTGCCGAGTCACTTCAGTGGTGTTCAGTGGCGCCTGTTCTGATCTAACATACGCTGGACACCACCTACTAAGCCCCCTACTGACGACAATAATTGCTTAGTCGCGGAGCTGGCGTGAGTGAGCTCTCCCTCCGGAGGGCGCCACCACGTCCGTCCAACGACAGCCCCCATGGACTCGCCGATACCGGTGACCCCGAGGGACCAAACCAAGGCCACAAATGTGGAGAGGACATCGAAATTGAGGTCACCATGAGAGCAGGGCATGAAGGGCCACAGAATTTGAGACATTTCTTTTTTAATGCTAATCGATGAGAATGAGGATGATTAAGATGATGCTACGGATTTCCATTTCAGTCTGAGACTACATGACAGGGCTGTATTCTACGCTTCCTTTCATAATATATCCCGGTGTCAACCAGGCCCGAGAGATACAGGCACCTGCAGTGTCGGTCATGAAATTTGAGCAACACTGTCAGAAACGCATCCATTAAGTGGATGAAACTCGACTGTGTGATCCCAGTCTTCCCAACTGAGTCCGCAGCAAACTCAACTCTGGGTAGGAGCCGGTCGGGGCAGAAAAACCCACATGACTCTGATGGGATTCGAACCCACGGCCTCCCAGCCGGGAGTCCGCGACGCTAACCACTTCGCCACGGCAGCTGGTGTTATAGCATACTTTTATTACTGACACTACAGTAGAATCAGACTACGGACTGTGGTGTGTCTCTATTTGATGCCAAGAACACAGACACAATCAGTCATGTCTCCCCGATGAGTTTGATTCAGCAGAGGAAAGGCCTAGGAGCAGGCAATACAAATAGATCTGCCTTCAAGAGGGATTGTGATGGTTCTCTCATGCAGCAAGTCAAGGGTTTTTATATTTATAATATACATTTTCCCATTTCTTCATCTTCAACCCCCCCCCCCCCCCCCCCCCCCATTTTTTTTCTCTTTTTTTAATTTTTCATTAAATTTCAAATCTTTGTCAAGTCATTACTATAATGATGGAAGAATTGTTATCCTGCACTTGTTTTCCCCCACTACTTAATTGTTCAGAACTACAGCAGAATCATTCACATAATCATATAATAATGATTTTGTTGATTTTTGTTGACAGATATGCCAGAAACCATGCAACTGAGCAGGCCAAACAAGAAAAAAAATCATCTTCGAAAAAAGGAAACTTCAGATGTAGTAAACTGTCATGCTGTACTTCTCAACTGTTTGCTTTTCGAAAAATCGCAGTAGCTTGAAGGAACTCGTAAAAAACTAGTTTTCTGAAGAAACTTCTCAACATCTGCCTTATTGAATGAGCTTTTCAGTTAGTTAACAGGTAGTTTCTTGAATAGATTTGTCAAAAATTGGCTTCTCAAAGAAACTTTTCAGTAGATGTGTTTTTGAAGAAATGACCCATTGAGAGGTATTTTGAAGGGACTCCTCTATTTGTGGTTCCTTAAAGGTCTTCTGAGTGCTTTGTTTTCTGAAGAATCTTGTCATGGCTTCTTGAAGATACATTGTAATAATAGCTGCTTTTTTGGAAGTGACCTCTCAGTCAGTTTTCTTGAAGAAACTTTTAAGAAATTGGCTTTGTGGAGAAATTTCTCATCTGTGCTTAGGATAATAGCTGGTTTCTCGATGAAATCTATCAGAAATTTCGCTTTGGAAGAAATTGCTTAGTAGTAATATTTATAGCTGTTTATTTGAAAAGCCACACTATGGCACAACACAAAATGGTGAAACCGGTGTTTCCTGGTCTTCAGCCTTCTGTGAGTCTCCCTTGGGTAGCTGACGAATTACTGAACTTTCTGGTGGTGCTGGTCTGGCCCAGTCAAGCAGCCTTGAGTGGTTTCCTGTCTTTGTGGATGCCCACCTCACCGGAGAAGAACGACCCTTTGAAACTGTTGATGAAGCGCCTCACGCTGGGGCCTCTGTACGCTGCGTTGTTCCTGCTATTCTTACCACTGGCACTGTGCGCCATTCCCCTGCGATGCTTCTTGTCTTCTATGAAAAGGCCTTACCGATATTCTGTCTGCAAGAAGGCGCATACACAGGCGGAGGAGGACGTCACAATGAAAGGTCTGTCTGGTCACGGCCTGGGAGAATACCAGTTTGGTATAGCGTCAGGCAATGTGTGTTTGCTGGGCGAGTTTCTGGCCAGAATCAACAACCTCTCCCACTCAGGACAGAGAGCCAGATCGATCGGAGAGAGAATTGTGGTGGACCAGTTTTTTTACGGAGGTATTGCCAAGTCTATTTTTGGCTCTCCTGCAACGAAGGATGCGGCAGATTTTGTTGGAGGACTGGCGACCCATTTCCCTCGACTTGATTTTCTGTGTTTGCAGGAAGTTGCGGATTGGAATTACAATAAGATCCTGAGACAGGAATTGCATAAGGTATGGAGTATATACATGAACTGACTTACATGGTAGATGTATGTGTGTTTTTAGCAAGAAAAGTTATACTTCCTTGTAGAACTTATGGCTATGCTGTCTATTTTTGTCACGAAAAGTTATTTCTTTATGAAATTACTGTAATGCGTGTACTTACCATCTCTCTTGGTAAATCACACATGCACATGCATGCACACATGCATGCATGTGTTCATTAACGCACATACACACACACACACATACAACCACACACACACACACAGGCACATGCGCGCACATATATACACATTTATACATGAAGGAAAGACAAAAACAAAGAAAATTATGAGAGTTGGATATAAAGTGACGGAAGTTTATTTGTAATATCAGTGCATTACTGTACTATAGCATTCACTACAATGCATAGGTGACAATCACAACTGAATAATAGAATTCTCCTCAGACAACATTTATGAAAAACAAGTTGAGTTAAGATCTTTTCTAAAATATTCAGAAGGTCACTAGACTGATTATTGATTGAGTTAATTACTTAGATAATGATAAACAAACAAATGAGAAATGGAAACCAAAATATGAATAAACACACAAGACAGAGTTGATGGATTTAATACACAAAGCAAAACAGACAATGGAATTTTCAACTAATAATGTCTGTGCTTTTACTGACAGCCATTTGATGAGTACGATTTTGCATGTATTTCTTGGGTCTGATAACTGTTATTGTTAACCTCTGAAGAATATATTTGTTGGAAATTCAGTTTTTCATTTTGTATTCTGTGTCATAAGAGGCATTTCATAGTGCTGTGTTATGTGCATGTTTTATTATTATTTTTATTATTATCAAAAATGCTTGCACCTATCCACAATCCATACTTTCCTTTATACAACAGGTTTCCTACCCCAGAGAGCCAACTGAGGAGCAGCTTGACGGCACTACATTCAGTTGTTTCCTGCATTATTCAGTCTGTTAGCCAAACAGTTCATATCATTCATACTTTCATTCATATTTTCATGCTTTCAGTGCATGCTATGTGTATATGTGTCTTCCATACCAACATCCAAAATGGCCTTCTCGTCCAAAAGTTGGTGATAGGATTTTACATATGTGCAAGATGTTACTTGTATGTTCACACTCAGAACTTTGGTTAATAGTCTCATTCGAAGGACATTTTGGGAAGTGGAGTCGGAACCAGTGTTAACTAAGAGGAAAAGATCCACCTGTACCAAAATACCCAGTGGAGATTCAAACCTGCAAACCCAAAAATCAACTGGATCACAAGTCTGGTGCTGTACCAGCTGAGCTGTTCTGGTACTTTTGTTTGTTTTTTCAGTAGGGCAGCAGGCTGTTTCATTTTTATAATTCAATAAATAAATGAATACATATAAATTACTTTATATGTGTCCTATGTGCTGCAGGTGTTTCCCTACATCTTGCATGATGTAGGGGTGTGGTCCCTGAGGAGTAACTACTACCTCATAAACTCGGGTCTGATGGTGGCCAGCCGACATCCTGTGCTGGAAGTGGACTTCAAGTTCTACCCTCACTCCGTCTCCCAATGTCTCTTCATCAGCAAGGGCCTGCTCATGGTCAAGGTGTGGGGATATGCTCAGTGTGGAGAGGATGGGAGGTGTGGAGGGATCTGTGTATCGGTGTGTGTGTTTTGTGAAGGGTTAAGAATGTCATCACTCTTGGAGATTAGTCGTTGGAAATGGGAAGTCCACCTCAGTATCTCTGCAGACTTTTATGGCATCTATTGTAGAATGGTGGATGTAGGCCATGTCTTTCTGGGCATGGAACAAGACACAGCACATTTGTGGATTTCCACAGGGCGAGTACCAACTTGATTATTCACCACTGGTGGTGTGTGTGTTAGACTGTGCCATGTGGACCAGTAGCTCCATCTTCAGCACTCAGTGTTTCTGTTGTGATTGCTACACTCCTGTAAGTCCTGGCCCAATAACCGGTGCTGGGAACACAGAGACTTTAGAAATCTTTTTTTTTCTGGGCAGCTGTCTTTCCAAGCTGTCAAGCCTTACCTGCCTAAAGCAATGGTTTCAAGGCGCCTGTGATCTGCCCTCATCCCTTCTCCTGTCCGCAAGGATCACTGCTGGGTTTAGCTGCTAAACCACACCTGTAGGCCAGGAGCTGGACACAGTTGGCAGAGGCCGTAGGAGATGGAGGCCAAGGGAACATTTTATTGGTTGTGGGAACTTGTCCCAAACACCACTTCTGGCTGTGATCATGGAGGATACTGGGATGTGTGTTTTAGAAGTGTGTGTGTGTATGTCTATGTCTGTCTGTGTTTGCAAACAAAAGCATTCTAATCCAGGTTGAGGGACATAATTATCTTGTTGGAGAACCTTGGAGGTTTAGAGGAATAGGAACATATGTTTACATTTATGGGTGAGTAAAAACACATGTGAGTGAGAGAGAGAGAGAATGAAAGTATTATGGGACGTAAAGCAAAGGGTAATGAAAGAATGTGTGTGTGTGTGTTCATAATTTTTTCTTTCGACTGATTCTGTCCGGTTTGTTTTCTCTTTCTGTTTTTACAGGTCAGTAAAAACAAAACAGTTAAAATAACTAGTTAGTATAGAGTTTTAAACTTTACTTGTGTAATATAATAGTAAAGCCTCTTTTCTTCTCCCTTAACTCTATGGGGAATCCTTGGGGCACCACACTGAAGAACAGTTCACCAGGTTCCTCCAGTTCTGTGGGTTGTGTGCCAAGACCTGGGTCTCTGCAAATGGTTTCCCTCTGCAGTGTCGTCCATCCATAATTTTTTCTGTCTTCCTCTTCAACTCCTTCCATCAACAGTTCACCTGAGGATTGTTTTAGCAAGCACATTGGATCTTTTCAGTGGATATTGTTTTCTGTTCTAAATTGATATCAGCTGATCTTCATATGGTCTGATGTGCTGTTTGACGGTTTGAATTTATCCATCAGTATACAGTATTGAAGCCAAAATTCTCTTGTGAAAAAGTAGGTTATTGATGATGTAGAGCACTTTTTATAATCACCTTCAAAATCACTATTAAATTAACAAAGAGTATGGAAAATCAAATACAGTGTCAATCGTTTGGAGGCAGGAGATTGCAGCTCGAATGGAACGCTTTTGAATCATACCACAAATTTCTAAAGTCCTGATACACATCAGTACAAAACCAATCAGCAGCATTGATCAGGATATTCAGACATCAGCTCAGAAAGAGTGAAGAGTTATATAACTTACTGACCAACAGACAAGGAAAGTGATGTTGACAGTGAGCTGTATATGCAGCACATGTATTGCAGGTCTTGATTGGGGAAGAAACGGAGGGTCGAAGACAGGTGGGCTACATTTACACCACTCACCTGCAGGCTTACCAAGGTAAGAAAGTCTTGTTCAGTCTGTTTCAGTTATGAGTCTTCCAATATAATGTAAATATACATGAAATGAAAGAAAAGTGAACTATTATATGTGGTGGCAAAAGTGTAAAACATAAAGACATTCTTTTTTTTTAGCTCCTCTGTTCATTGAAGTAAGTGCATGCAAAGAATCTGTACTATCATTTTTATTGTGGGTATATTTGGTCAGGTTCGGAATCAGTGATTGTGAGGCAGTTAGATGACATCGTGGAATGGACGGCAGAATTCAGGAAAAAGACGACTGACAGCAGAGATGTTGTTCTCTTCGACATTGTGTGTGGAGATCTCAACTTTGACAACATGTCTCCAGGTGTGTATGTTAGGAAAAACAAATACAAAGTACAAGAATAGCTCAGGTACTTGTTAGAAACATCTGGCCTGACTGCTTGATTGATTCTATTAAAAAGAATGTCTGCATTGATATTGATATATATGTGTAGGAGTATATGCACACATGTGCATAAACACACAACCATGCTCTCTCTCTCTCTCTCTCTCTCTCTCTCTCTCTCTCTCTCTCTCTCTCTCTCTCCCACACTCACTCTCTTTACACTCTCTCTCTCTCTCTCTCTCTCTCTCTCTCTCTCTCTCTCTCTCTCTCTCTCTGTCATGTATGCACACACCAGGTTTTTAAAAAATTGATTTGATGCATAATACAGAGAAAAAAATGTGCAAGTATAGACCCTGTTACAGTTTACATTAGATAACCAATCATGTATGGGCAGGTTAACAATGTGTGCTTTTTCCTGTGCTTATTACTCAACAGATGTTAATGTAGTATAGACCTCATGTGTTGCACATGTGATCTTCCACCTTTTGTCAATTTGTTATTCTTCCAAACTGCATTCTTCAGTTTCATAGTTCTTAACAATTTTATGGACTTTTTGGACTTTTTTAATCTAATAGCCGTACTTTCTCTCTCTCTCTCTCTCTCTCTCTCTCTCTCTCTCTCTCTCTCTCTCTCTCTCTCTCTACTTCCCCAATGGTCATATATTTCACAGTGTACAGGTGATTTCTAATACATGAAGTTCTGCACCTTTCAATGCAAGCTTAGAATTGGTTTTTTTGTTTTGTTTTGTTTTTATTTATTTTTTTATTTTTTTGCTGTCCCAACCTCTGCGCAACTTCAGAGGCAGTGCACCCACGCCGCTCATTCCGACACCCCGTCCACAGCCACAGCCCGGTCGGCCCTACCGCAGCCCCGGCACTGGCAATCCACAGGGAGCAGTCAATGTCAAGTCGTCAAGAGGCAACCCACCGGAGGAGACACTGCACTGCTGCCGAGTCACTTCGGTGGTGTTCAGTGGCGCCTGTTCTGATCTAACATACGCAGGACACCACCTACTAAGCCCCCTACTGACGACAATAATTGCTTAGTCGCAGAGCCGGCGTGAGTGAGCTCTCCCCCCGGAGGGCCCACCACGTCCGTCCAACGACAGTCCCCATGGACTCGCCGATATCGGTGACCACGACGGAACCAAACCAAGGCCACAGACGTGGAGAGGACATCGAAACTGAGGTCACCATGAGAGCGGGGCATGAAGGGCCACAGAATATGAGACATCTTTTTTTTTTTATGCTGATCGATGAGAATGAGGATGATTAAGATGATGCTACGGATTTCCATTTCGGTCTGAGACTACATCACAGGGCTGTACTCTACACTTCCTTTCATAATATATCCCGGTGTCAACCAGGCCCGAGAGATACAGGCACCTGCAGTGTTGGTCAAGAAATTTGAGCAACACTCTCAGAAACGCATCCATTAAGTGGATGAAACTCGACTGTGTGGTCCCAGTCTTCCCAACTGAGTCCGCAGCAAACTCAACTCTGGGTAGGAGCCGGTCGGGGCAGAAAAAACCCACATGACTCTGATGAGATTCGAACCCACGACCTCCCAACCGGGAGTCCGCGACGCTAACCACTTCGTCACGGCGGCTGGTTAGAATTGTTTTTTTTTATATATGAAGAAAAGCGATGGAGAAACAAAAGAAAAATTTGCTCAACAGTTCTGAGCTAATATTGGGAACAGTTCTTTAGATGTATATGAGATTCAGATTTAGCAAAAGGTGTTACAATAAGAGCAAACAATTTCCTTTCATTTCACCTGAAATACCTCATACTCGCTATTAAAACAGGAATTTTTCTCTGGATCTGATAGGCAAAATTAAGCTCAGTGAACTTACATGCACTCACAAAACATGTTGACAAATTGACATGCTCTCACAAGGCATGTAGATCAATTTACATTCATTTACGAAAAATACACATGAACATTCTCAGTTTTTGAGTCTCTGTCTCTCTCTCAGATTCTATGCAGTCTGCTTATCAGCTGTTGCGTCAGAATAATCACCCTCTGCGTCTGATGCATGACTGTACAGGGGACAAAGTGAACAGAGATCACCGACTGTTCGACATCTACCATGACCCATGTCGAGTCAAATCTGGTCAGGACCATCCTTGGAGTGTAGGTGAGTACAGCCAGTTTGTTTTTTAGATTTCACATCTGAACATCATGTCATGTCATTTTATGATAGCAGAACATTGATGTTGATTGCATGTTGGAAATGGAACATCACAGGCAATATCAACAAAAATCATTAAATGCACTGGTCTTTTAGTTGCAAATCTGACAAAAGATCAGAGAAAAATGTTTTCCACAAAGGGATAAACCAGATGTACTCTTTACCACCACCTCAAATATGGATCCTTGCGCTGCTGACAAGTTCAGAGAGCTTTGTTTACTAGGGCAAAATCTCTTAATGGAAAATATGAAGTGGCTGCTGTGCTAAAAATATTACACATCCCTGAATGGGGTATGGCAGGTCAAAAGATAACTTGCCATAAAGATTGGCAGCAGCTTTCCTGCTGAAGAGAGATGACTGTGTTTGACTCTTTGGTGGCATAATACTTTGCACCGCTCTTTCCTCTTCTTCCTTTTGTTTAAATGCAGACATGTTTTTGTCATTTGTAGAGTACATGTCTGTAAAATGTAGCTGAGTATCACTGGCTGTTCTGAAATAACTTAAATGGAATGAGTATTTACACTGATATCATTGGCAGTGATTAGAACATTGTGCCGCCACTGCCATTATCTAAATTGCCTCCCTTCGATAAAGACTCATTTTTTGATACAACCTGCAGTCAGTTTGGACCCAAAGGAGAAAGTTTCCATGTATTCAATGGTGTCAACTCCCCCACCCACTCATTTTCCCAGCTCCCTCTACCCCCTCCTCATTCTCCTCCCTTTCTCTCCCCCACTCCCATCTTCCTTCGTTTTCTTTTGTTGATGTGGGTCATTTGCCAAAACACATTACATGGGTACAGCCCTGAAATAAACAATGCAGAAAAATCTTTTTCTTCTTGTTTTTGATGGAGAAAAATAAAAGTGACAATCTAGAAGGGGGAAAAACTTCTTTCCACTATGTTATCTGCAGATGACAAAAAATGTGTTGCTCTCCATGTGACAGGCACAGAATTTAAACAGATCTTCATGCATGAGTCAATGGCCACCACGCCTGAGTCTCTAAAGGCGTCATTAGAGGACCCAGTTCTTCGTCATCGCTACTTGGTTGACGCGAACATCATGGAACAGTCCATGGACAGTCTGGTCCACGTTAAGCTCCACACCGACAAGGATGGCAATATTGTCACATTCCCAGAGGCAGGCATGCGTCGCATTGATTACATCCTTAGTCGAAAGGACACTCCCATGGTAAGTTGGTTTTTTCTCCCCCACCCCCCACCCCCACCCCCACCCCCTACTCCATTTGATTTTGGGTTCAGATTGATCCATGTTCTTGACAGCCGGTGAATGTTGTAGTTTTTCTCGTCAGATTGTTTGTTTGGCAACTGACCGAATGGATGGTGGCATGGGATGTGTTAATGGTTGAGCAGGTGGTGGCTGATAAATGGAGGGTTGGCTGATTGACAGATTGGAAGACTGGCTGATTGATTGATTATTAGAGGGACTGGATTGGTCGTATGAGTTAATGTGAGAAATAACTGGATTAATTGTCTGACTATTGATTGATTTATGATTTGTGATTGAACTGATTAATTTGACAATTAAGTGGTAGATAGATGGAAGGATATTGGTTTGACAATTAAGTGATTGGTAGATAGATTGAAGGATATTGGTTGGATGGATAGATAGACTGATTGAAATACTGACTGATTCATTCATTCATTTAACGATGATTTCAGGACATCACCAAGTTCCATATTGTGACACGACTGGCATCTCTGACGGATCATATTCCTGTGGCCATGACTTTCAGAGCCAAAGTATGATCAGTGCTTGATCTTAGGCAGTGATGACAAGAGAGATCACGGTGAATCACTGTTATACATTTTCTATCTGAGGTTGAAACATTTGTATTCTTGACTCTCAGGAGTTCAGGTATATGTGCATTGTAAATAGGACGGTGTGATTATTCTTCTCTGAATGATGTGGACGTGCACACACCTGTACTTCATTTATAGGAAATTTGACGACTGTTCATTTTTGAATGGTCTACTTAAACATGCTTCTTTTGAAGCAAAATTATTGACTTTTTGTTTCGGTTTTGACACAGGTGTGCACATACCCATGCTTTGAAAACTGTTCACAATACGCATTTTTAATTATTTGTTGTTGTTTTTGTTTGTCTGTCTAGTTCTTAAAAGTTTCAGTTTCAGTTTCATCAAGGAGGCATCACTGCATGCAGACTACTTCATATACACTATACCACATCCGTTAAGTTTTGAGACCACACTGCACATGATTTAAATTAAAGCTGATGGCTAAATGAAGTAGCCACAAGACCCTAAAATTCTCTCATCTTAAAAGTAAACAGCTCATTCTTGTGTAGAAGATGGATATACACATAAAAATCGTCATAAAATTTCTGCCAGGTAGACCAGTAAATGTTTAAGTTTTGATGTCTTGAACACATATCTGGATGCATAATCAGCCATGGCATTTATAAGAGGTTAAGCCTTTATCACTAAGTGAAGAGCCTTTCCAAATCACTGATATTTTCTTGTTAATGATGTTGTCGTCATAGTTGTATACACAAGTGTGTAAACGTGGACTGTATTGTCCGTCCACACTGTGCAATGTCTTCATTCAGTAGTCTTTTTGTTCTGTGATTCATTTTATGTTGTCATTTTTACTGGAGTGCATTGTTTCATAAAACTGTAAAATGGTAGGTTGGGTGTTCCAGAGACTTTTCTTCATCACTACAATGTCGGACTATAAATTCACTTGAAACTTTTGTGACTGAAATTTTTTTAATTGTGTCTTGACTTTGGATCATAATTATAATAATAACAATAATAATAATAATAATGGTGCTTGCTTGCATAGAGCAACATCCTGAACAGTAGAATACTGATAGTGCTGTTTGTATTTTACATAAAGTAATAAAGGAAAATTGTGTATTCATTTGCATACTTAATGACTATCGTCTTTTGACTTATGATATGGACATGAATAGCTGGTTAGAATCAAGCTTAAAAGGTCTTTATTGGGGAAAGATACAAAGATGAGAACAATAGTATGCACTCAGAAACAACAAACAAAAAGACCCAAAGGCATATTGGATTGGTGGGCGTATATTAATACATTTATAAAGGTACAGGAAAACCTGCAAACAGAAATAAAATACAGCAGAATCAAACAGTAACCTTTCAAGCTTCCATTACAGAGGGGATTTTTAAGAAATTGCAGATGTACCAGTGCAGAAACATTGCAAAGCACCAGTCTTCATGAGCAATAACATTCCTATACATTGTACTTTGTTGGTAACATTTACATCAAATGCCTATTCCATTATCATCTCTGTTGTATATATAGCATCACAGTAATACTTGGTGCTTTATTATCACTGACTGATGTGGACGTTTTGGTCACAAGGAAATGTAACTCTTTTTGGTCCAATGATACACTGTATATGCATGATATATATGCTTAAACATTTGTACACCACCTATGGTGTACCAGAGATTCTTGTGTGCTTCCACTGTGGAGTGCCACGGTTGATGTTTAAATTAACCGAGGCAGGTAGTCTGATGACCCCCGATGAGTTTGCCCAGTTGTGTGGCGATCTAAGGAGGAATCCCTTTGTGGGCACTGACCGGCGACGGGACGGAAATTCCAAAGAGGGAATACTCTCGGCTAGAACGGGGAAGAGACAGGGGAAAGTTTATGGAGGTGCCAGCCCCATTATGTAAGATGAAGGTCAGTAGTTGTGGGAGGGGCTTACTATTTAGGATGTTGCTCAGCTGGGGACATTTTAAGGGAAATAGTTCTGATTACTATTTTTTATTTCAAACTGGTGAGACCTTGGATCACGCAATGTTTGAGAAGATGTTGTATGCTTAGGTTAGAGGGACATGTAGGTGATATGAAATTTGCAGTTAATAGCTGCTGTTAAACATGTAAGACCCTTATAAATATTCATAAGGCGTAGGGATCTGATAGATGGCGTCCCTAGGTGATGCAAGGGGAAGCGTTGGTTGGGTTTCTTTACAGTAGGAACAAGGGGAGGTTTACATTTTTGGCGCCCAGTAGGGGACTAGTTGGATCAGGATAGTAACAAGGGCTCTAGCAACGTCAACCAGAAGGGTGAGCGATGGCATCTGAGGAAGAAGCCAGGCACCTTGCTGAGGCCGAAGACACGGCACCAGCTGCAGTTGGAGGGGAGGAAGACGTGGCGGCCTTACAGGACAAGCTGAGGCGACTGGAGTTGAAGCACCAGGATGCTGTCTCCGAGCTGGAAGCCAGACTGCGACGGTCCACCCATGAGCAGATCACCGTGGTCACCCAGCCGCCACCCATGGTCCCAAAGGTGAAGCTTTTCACCGGCCGCCCCCCATGTCACCACAGGAGACAACCTTTGGGGAATGGCATTCCGTCATGCAGGATGCCCTGAAGGATGAGCAGTTACGAACAAAACTGCCTTCATCAAACGCCATCTTCGGGGACCAGCCCTCCAGCACGTCAGCAGCCTCTCCACCACCAATACTGCCCTAATATTAGAGCAGCTAAATGGGCTGTTCAGGGAACTGAAGTCACCAGAGGACGCTTTCATCAACTTGTGCCAGGCAAGACCAAAGCCGGGACAGAAGCTAGCAGACCATCTTCTGGAGATTTACGGCAGGCTGAAGGACCTACAACCATCAGCCCACGATGTCGAGGGGGACTTCAGCCGAAAGCTGTACCTGGCTTTCTCCAAGAGCTGCTCCGGCCAGATTGCTCTGGAGCTTCGGAGCAGGTTCGGTGTCCCAGGTGAAGGGGCACCCACGTTCGGTGACCTGTTCAAGGCCGTCAGGCAAATCGAGGGTCTTGGACTGCAGACGGACTGAAGGATGGGTCGTCAGCCCGAAGCAGTGGTCCATACAACCCAGGGGACCATACCAAAGGGAGAAGTACAGCGCTATGTTTACCCAGACAGTCATGCTGTATGAAAAAAGATTTGTTTTCTTCTTATCACTTTAGTGACTTTGTGCCTGATGATTGGATTTCATTTTCGAGGTGCTGCATTTGTATTGTTGTGTGAATTCTTATTCCCATTTGTATTGTTGTGTGAATTCTTATTCCCATTTGTATTGTTGTGTGAATTCTTATTCCCATTTGTATTGTTGTGTGAATTCTTATTCCCATTTGTATTATTGTCCCCATTGGCACAACCAATATTGAGTTGTCGATGTTTCCTATATTTTGTGAGTTTTTAAGGAAACATCTGGCCTTGGAGGGGTATGTGTACACCACCTATGGTGTACCAGAGATTCTTGTGTGCTTCCACTGTGGAGAGCCATGGTTGATGTTTAAATTAACCGAGGCAGGTAGTCTGATGACCCCCGATGAGTGCCCAGTTGTGTGGCGATCTAAGGAGGAATCCCTTTGTGGGCACTGACCGGCGACGGGACGGAAATTCCAAAGAGGGAATACTCTCAGCTAGAACGGGGAAGAGACAGGGAAAGTTTATGGAGGCGCCAGCCCCATTATGTAAGATGAAAGTCAGTAGTTGTGGGAGGGGCTTACTATTTAGGATGTTGCTCAGCCAGGGACATTTTAAGGGAAATAGTTCTGATTACTATTTCTTATTTCAAACTGGTGAGACCTCGGATCACGCAATGTTTGAGAAGATGTTGTATGCTTAGGTTAGAGGGACATGTAGGTGATATGAAGTTTGCAGTTAATAGCTGCTGTTAAACATGTAAGGCCCTTATAAATATTCATGAGGCGTAGGGATCTGATAGATGGCGTCCCTAGGTGATGCTAGGGGAAGCATTGGTGGCTTGGGAATTTACTGAGTTATTCAGTCAGGCCCCAAATCTTAAACGGAGAGGACTACACCTTAGTCTGTGAAGTGTGGTGATGGTGTTCTGATGGCACCAGAAATGTAAGTTTATGCATTTCTTCATTTCTGTATTCTGGTAGTGCATCTAAGTACTGTGTACTTTGTGTTTTGCTATGTGTATATGTAAGACATTTGACAGTGCTGCATTGTTATTATGAAATGAGAATTGATTCTTCCATGCTTTGTATTCTTGACCCTTTGTGTTTTCTATAGGTTTTATTGAGCACTAAGATTTTGAAATTGTTTTAGAAGTGGAGTTCATATTTGAAGGAAAGACCTACTTAATTGCAGGATAGAAATTCAGTTAAGGATTCAGTTCTGTGACAATAAAAAACAAATAAATGAGATAAAATACAGAAGTTATGGAGTCCTTAAAAGTAAGTGAACAAGTAAATAGTATAGTGATATAGTAAACAGATTATTAGTAGTGTTTCTAGAATTTTTATACTTGGGCAGTTGAGACAGGATTTGTTAAATGATGGCCGGTAAGGCAATATTGTTGTATGTTATTGACTTATGGGCTATTGTAATAGATGATTTCGCATTGCTTCTTGACCGGAGCGATAAACCATAACTCTCTCTCTCTCTCTCTCTCTCTCTCTCTCTCTCTCTCTCTCTCTCTCTCTCTCTCTCTCTCTCTCTCTCTCTGTCTACTGAGTATATTTCTTTTCTCAAGAACATGTCACCATACCGGTTACATGTATCAGTCTCCCTTATATGCATGATGAAGGTTACAGGCATGTTGCCTATATAGGCTGTTTGCCTTAAATATCGACTGAAATTGGCATTTTTTTGTTTGTTGCTGTTTCATGTTTTTTTTTCATTTCATGAGTCGAAGTGTTGCACTTGTTTATGTTCACAGTCGATTCCTTTGACTGTTTGTAATTTGGGGATGCAGTTTGTTATCCTATGTTGCTTAATTATAGAAGCGAAGGACAGTTATGATGGAACACATGGAATGAGATGGAATAATTGTGTTGGGGACATGAATCCCACATAATTGGCAGTTGCTGTTCTGACTTAGGGCAGCACAGGGTTGAACCGTGTCTTTGAGGTTAGGTTCACCCTGGTTTCAGAGTGGTCGTTTTGTCACTTGGTTAGTTCTTGTTTGGATAGGTTATCATTGTTGATAACCTCTGCACAAATCCAACGCAAGAGACTAAGAGAGCTATAGTGGTTGAACCTGTGATTCTGAATACCATAGTATAGCACATTCCTGATTATGTGTCTCCTGGATGATATGCTCTGGCTGGCTGTTAGAATGAGGGATACTTTATCCCTGAGATTGATCTAGTCTCGTAATTTCGCAAAATGATACTTTTATGTAACCTTGAAGAACTGATGCAATGACTTGGATGTATGTGAACTATGCAGTGGTGTAAGATGCATTTGTGGTTTATGTTCGTTTGCATTTTCATTTACAGGCCACGGTTGCTAGAGCCCTTATTGTTTTCACTTTACTTTTAGTTTTACCTTTTCTCTGTCTTTACCTTTACGGTTTTTTTTTTCGCTTTATAGACCAAATTCAAAGAAAGAAAATCTTCACTGGGCCTGACTCATTTGTCTTTTTAGGATGAACCTAGTCCAACTTTCTCCCAAACCCAATCTCCCCTTGTGCATTTCTTTACAGTAGGAACAAGGGGAGGTTTACACATTTAAATATTATTATTATTTATTTTTGGTGAGAAACATTTTTTCTATGAAAATTGTTTCCAGTAAGCAAGAGTCTTTTTATTTCTATAATGGAAAAAAAGTGAATCAGTATTTCAGTCATCATTTGTTTGTGTTTACAAGTGTTTCAATGATTTTATCCAAAAAGTGTGTGCATGTGTGTTTTGGAGGAGGGGGGGGGGGGGGGTTGTCAGTACCACCTAAGATTAATCTGACAGTAGACTGGTTTCAGTCTCTCTGTGTGTATACATATGTTCAAGTGTGTGTACAATCATTTGTTTGACAGCCCTGAAAAGGCCCTGTGAGGCCAGCTAGGTTATAATGATTAAAAGTATAAACACAATAGTAGGAAAAAGGGTCAAACTGACCTGAATGTGGTTGCTGGTCCTGAAGGTGAGATTGGATTTCCCAATGTTTCGAGCCCTAGGCCCTTCTTCATAGGGAGAAAAATAAGGAATAAAGAAGTGAAGAGAGCAAAACCGAGACAGCAGTAAAACTACAAACAGTGAGAAGTGATCAAGAGGAAAAGGCAAAGAAGAAAAAGGTGAACGTTATTTACAGGAGAAAGGGATGGTTGAACAGTTGCTGTAAAAAAATATAATAAAAAAAAAAAGGGGAGGGGGGGGGGGAGGAGAGGGAGGTCGGTAGTGGTATAAGAGAGGGGAAAAGGAGGGTTGTGGTTTACCTAAAGATGAAAAGGTGTAACTCTGTGTGTGTGTGTGTGGGTGTGTGTGTGTGTGTGTGTGTGTGTGTGTGTGTGTGTGTGTGTGTGGATATAGGAGGAGAGAAAGAAAGAGGGAGGGAGAGAGAGAGGGAGGAAGAGAGAGAAAAAGAGGGGAGAAGGGACAGGGAGAGGGGGAGGAGAGAGGGAGTTGGGGAAGGGGGGAGAGAGAGAAAGGGAGAAAGAGAGAGAGAGAGCGTGTGTGTGTGTGCCTGAAGGTGGGCTACAGGGGGACAAAAGCAGTAAAAAGAGACATTGTTGAAGGTATGGGGTGTTTGTTTTTTTTCAAATTCAACTCAAGTTTTTTTCAGTTTGAATGACAGTTGATTGTCAATCTTAATTTCCCATATTTCAATGTATGAATTTTGTTGATGTTTAGTTGATGTACATTTTTGTTTCAAATCCAATTTGGGTTTGCTTCAATTTGATTTGCAGTTTAATTTGCCATATTTCAGCATTTGATTTTTGTTGATGTTTAGTTGGTGTACATATTTTTCTCAAATTTAGCTCAGGTTTATTTCAGTATGATTAACAATCTTATTTTCCCATATTTCAATGTTTGATTTTTGTTGATATTCAGGAGATGTACATTTTTGTTTCAAACTTCACTCAGATTTTTTTCACTTTGATTGTTAATCTTAATTTTCCCGATCTCAAAGTGTAATTCTTGTTGATGCTAGTTGCTGTATGTTTTTAATTTCAATTTCAGTTCATGTTTCTTTCAGTTTGGTTAACAGTCTTAAATTCCAGTGTGTCAGTATTTCACTTTTGTTGATGTTTAGCTGGTCTTCACTTTTGTTCCAAATTTAGGTCACTTTTGTTTCAGTTTAATTGAGTCTTGATTTCCCTTATTTCAGTGTTTAATTTTTGTTGATTTTGGTTCAAATTTAGGTGTGGTTTCTTTCAGTTTGATTGACGATCTTAATTTCCTGTATTTCAGTGTTTACTTTTTGTCGATTTTTAATTGGTGTACATTTTTGTTTCAAATTTAGCTCAGGTTTGATTTAATTGCATTGACAATCTGCATTTCCCATATTTCAGTGTTTGAATTTAGTTGATGTGTACTTAGTATGATTTATAATATTGATTTCTATAATGTTAGGATTGCACACAGTGTGTAAAATTCATAAAGAGCTGATGACAGAATTGTGCAAGAGTGGTATTTGTTTCTTATACTTACTATTAACATTTAATTTTTTTTTTTTTTTTTTTTTTTTTTTTGGTTTGTGGTCCATTTTTTAAACTTTTTTTTTAAAGAAGAAGAAAAAGAAACACCCAAAGGTGTGAGTGGGACCCAGAGGAGCACTGTCTTCAACTGCTGAACCAGCCAGCTGGGAGCAATCCTGCACCATCCTGGAAGCCTGCGCTGTGTTGACATAGGGTGCAGGCATGCACAGGGCTATTCCATTAAGATATCAAGGGACATAACTGCTCCCATTGTGTAATGGCCACTACCTCCATGGGAGTGACCCTATGGTGTACCAGCTCGATTTTATGACAGCAGAGCCCACTGGCGAAAGACGCCACCATCTAGCAAGTGGCCTGTGCATCCTGCAGCCTTACTCTTTGCTGTTTTGTTGACAGGTGAAAACAGTACAACTCCAGACATGGCCAAATTTTCGCCACAAGACACCAGCCGCTGTGGTGAAGTGGTTGGTGTCACGGACTCTCAGGTGGAAGGTCGTGAATTCCATTCCCATCAGAGTCATGTGGGATTTTTCTGCCTCGACCGGCTCCTACCTAGAGTTGAGTTTGTTACCAGCTCAATTGGAAAGACTGGGACCACGCAGTCGAGTTTCATCCACTTAATGGATCCATCTCGAGTGTTGCTCAAATTTCCTGACCAACATTGCAGGTGTCTATATCTCTTGGGCCTGGTTGACACCGGGATATATTATGAAAGGAAGCATAGAGTACAGCGCTGTCATGCAGTCTCAGACTGGAATGGAAATCCATAGCATCATCTTCATCATCCTCATTCTCATCAATCAGCAAAAAAAAAAGTCTCAAATTCTGTGGTCCTTCATGCCCTGCTCTCACGGTGACCTCAATTTTGATGTCCTGTCCACGCCTGTGGTCTTTGTTTGACTCCATAGGGGTCGCAGATATCGGCAAGCCCATGGAGGCTGTTGTTGGATGGACGTGGTGTCGCCCTCGGAGGGAGAGCTCACTCACACTGGCTCCACAACTAAACAATTATTGCCGTCAGTAAGGGGCTTCGTAAGTGGTGTCCTGCATATGTTAGATCAGAACAGGCGCCACTGAACACCACCGAAGTGACTTGGCAGCAGTGCAGTGTCTCCTTCGGTGGGTTGCCACTTGACGACTTGACATTATCGCCTGTTCCCTGTGGATTGCCAGTGCTGGTGCTGCAGTGGGCCGGGCTGGGCTGTGGCTGTGGACAGGGTGTCGGAATGAGTGGTGTGGGTGCACTGACACTCTGGTGGCACAGAGGATGGGACAGCAAAAAAAAAAAAAAGTTTTCGCCACAAGATGTCTTGCATGCCATCAAGAAGATCTTGAGTTGCAGTCTTTCCTGCTGTCAACAGGACTTTCCTTGTGGTCAGAGGGTCTTTCCTCACCATCACTGGGCTTTTTCCCAGAAATAGCCAAAAGGCAGACAAGAAAAGAATATACCCAAAGATGCGAGTGGGACCCAGAGAAGTACTGTCCTCAACTGCCGAATTAACCAGCTGGGAGGAATCCTGCACCGTCCATGGAAGACTGCGCTGTGTTGACACAGGTATGCACAGTGCATTCCATGAAGATATCAAGGGACATTATTGTTCCCTGGCAGATGCTATTGTGTAATGGCCACTAGATATGATACGACAGAATCTCCATGGGAGCGACCCATGGGTGTACCAGTCCATATTTCATGACTTGCAGAACCCACCCGTGAAAAAAGCCACCATCAAATGAGTGCTGTGTGCATCCAGCAGCCTCTCTCTTTGCTGTTCCGCTGACAGGTGAAAGCTGCACAACTCCAGACACAGCTAAGTTTTTGCCACTTGAGGTCTTACGTGCCCTCTGAAGAGGATCCCAGGTTGCGGTCATTGCAGACACTTGACCATGAAGTAGTTGCAGCATTTGGTATGTGAGCTATCAAGAACTGTGACATAAGAAACGCCAAGAAGCAAGTAACACATCTGTGTCCTTTTTTTTTTCAATGAATTTCTTGTGTTTTTAAAGTGAATTAAAACAAATTTATTCAGAGCGTAGTTTTTTCTTTCTTTCTTTCACACACACACACACACACACACACACACACACACACACACACACACACACACACACACATGTACACGTGCATACACGCTCATGAGCATACACATATGTACACATGTCCCTCCCACTTCACACACACACACACACACACACACACACACACACACACACACACACACCACTCACTCACTCACAGACTGCTGTCCACTCAGTGGTGTTGATCAGCTGACTGTGGGCGGCTGTAGTCTTTGCCTCTTTCTCCCCCCCCCCCCCCCTCCCCCCCTCCCTCCGCCCCTCCGTGTCTTTAGTGCTACTGGGCAGCCTTTTTCAGGCTCGGGTGGCGATGGTCCTGTGTCACATGAGGCTTCTCAAAGTAGGAGCAGGACTAACGTCACTGGAGCGCTGCACGGTTCCCTATACTGACTATGGCCGAGAGGGCAGTTTTTCAACCCAACCCCAAGAGAAGTGCCCAACATGCCGACCTGAAACATGGTTTTTCAGGCCTCGGTTTACAAAGTCAGACAGCGCTACATCGCCGACCACCTCACATCTACGGGGAGCCGTCCCCCAGCTACACACGCTAGACCTGCCGTCACCCAGTCACGAACACGGCCGGCCGGCTGCCATCAGTGTGGCTGGTAGCTTAACAAGCAGCGTTCAGAGAGGGCACACGTAGGCCGGACCTTCGGCCACAGGCGCAGTCGGACGAGTGGAACCGTTTCCACTGTCAGCTCGGGCCTGGGGCAGTTGCCGCAGCCGGTCTGCTGCCACTGTAGGGAGAATGGGGTTATAACTTAGAATAAAAAGCCTTTTTTGTTTTTTCTTTGACACGCTCGCGCCTTCCCTTTATATATAAACAAACAAACAAACAAACAAAAAACCTTGTCAAAATTATAAGAACACTTTTACAACCAGAAAACCTCGTTGCAGTTTTACACCGTTCGTTCACCCTCCTCTTTACCTCCACCGCCACTCCTATGCCCTCCCTCTCAACCCCCTTCCCTCCTGATCCGGCAACGAACATGCCAGATGCTCGTTACTTCAGATAATCCTATATGCACGTGCTCCCTTGTGTGTGGGGCCTACTGTTGATGCACCGTGTTCCCCTTCTCTGTGTAGCAAGGACGGGCAGCGCTGGAAGCGGATGTGATTCAGGGTGCGTTTTCAATACAACCTCCTCATCCGAGAACATTAGGAGTCTTGAGGTCTCCTACATAACGTTTATGAGCAACTTGTTCATATTTATTTAAGTTCTCTTGTGTATGCATTTTGAATGATTGAGGTTTTATGATCACGGCCTCCCTCTCCCCCTTCATCTCCCCCCTCTCTTCCTTTTCCTCTCTCCCATCACCCTCCCTCATTTCTGCCTGATTGCCATCCTCCCACCCCAACCCTCACCCCCTCCCTATCCGTTGCTGCCCTGTCTTTGAAGACTGCGGGTATAGACACATAGCTCTTGGCGGTCTTACAGAGATAGAAGAATCGATTCCTCTCATGCATGGATGGTGTTCAGAATAGTGCAGAAGACTGGAGAAGTGTCAACTGGGGTTGTACGTATGACAAGATGCGAGCTACATTATTCTAGATCTTTGGCTGGGTTTTTTTTGGTTTTTTTTTTTGTTTTTTTAAATGATTTGGATAGCTAACAGTGAAGGGCGTATAAACCAGTTTTAATGGCTTTTTTTCAGACAGGGCATTACGAATAGAATCCAAACTGCTTGTTTTGCAGATGTAAGAAATTTACTGTTGGAATGAACAGGTGACAATGAAGGACCCTGAGCAGACAGAGAAAAACTTTTGTTTTGACTGAGAGCAATGGGGTGAGCAGAAGGGCAGGATTTTTCCTTCTTTGAAGACTTTCTGTTTTGTCTTCAATCTAAATGTTGGTTTGTTTGGTTTTTTGTTTGTTTTTATCGTACATCTATTGCTGAACAGTAGTATTCATATTACAGTGTTCTCAACTCATTCTGTAATATTACAGTGTTCTTAATTCGTTCTCACAGTAAAACACATTTTTGTAGAGTGCTGGGACGTGCATGATGTGAGACATAAACACTTTACGGCAGACTCCATGAAAACCTTTGTTCAGAGATGCCCCACCTGATGTGATCTTTGAATTCCTGGAAGAGATCAACATTTTTTATCAGGTCTAAGGTTTTACGGAAAAAAGATTTTTAGCGAAATTTCCGGTGTGTTTTTAGAAGGTAGATTTTTAAGGGTTGTGTAATTCAGTTTCTTTTTCTTTTTTTTAATGACTTGTGAGTTGACTTCAACGCAGTGACAGCCCTAATATAGCCATTTGCGATCCATTTGGGATGCTCAGAGACAGAAAATTACTGTCATCTGAAAAACTGTGATGAGAGAGAGATGAAATTCTCTATTTACAAGGGAAATGGATAAGCACTGATGCGCTCTTTTACATCCAGTCCTCGCCCTGAGTAGGCACTACAACATGCAGAGAAATGAAATCATGTATGAACAAAAAAAAAAGAGAGAGAGAGAGTTGGCCATAGTCCGATACTATGCAGAGTGAATAGATAAAACGCAGAATGCGTGAGTCTCAGAACAGATCCCCGAATATCCCCTACCCATGAGAAACAGAGAGAAGATTTAGAGCCGCTCTCGCAGCGATACTTGCTATGACCAGTGATGGACTGTCAATATATAGCCTACAGAATGATATTGTTCACTCTGCGAAAAGCAACACGCAGTATATGCAATGAGGGACTGTGAAAGCAATAAGCTATTGGGTGGGGGGGGGGGGGGGGGGGGATGAAACATAACCTTCTACTATGGTACAGATTCAGATGTATTCATTAACAAAAAGAAAACCAGCCCACCAACAAAGAAGGAGCGAACACTGTCAGGAATGAAAACGCTGCAGCCCCAGGCCTCCTGGCAGAGCGGGAGAAACCTTCCGACTGAATGCCAGAGGCTGTCCACGAATACAGCCATACCAAATGTTCTCTCCCCATCATAACACAACAGAGAAGCGCTCGCTACACCAACAGGCACTTGAACAAACCTCGGTGCAGATGTGAAGAACCCGTACCAATCCCGTTCCGCTCTTCATACTTGTGTATGTGTGTGTGTGTGTGTGTGCGCGCGCGCGCGCGCGCATGTGTAAACCGAGTTTTTAATTGTCATGTAAATGATCACTTGACTTTATGAACACCACTCCGCAGTAAGAGAGAGGGGTAGGGAAAGGGAGAGAGAGATGTGTATGGGTGAGTACACGCGCGTGTGTGTTTGTGTGTGCGCGCGCGCGCGCGCGCGCGCGCGCGCGCGCGCGTGTGTGTGTGTGTGTTATCAGTACAACTTTAAGTAATAAGCTGGTTTCAGAGTGTGTGTTGGTGCGCACGTGAATCTGAGCGTGTGCGTGTGTGTGAAATATAAATATTTTGTCAATACAACTTAAGGTGTGTGTGTGTGTGTGTGTGTGTGACCCTTCTCGATCTGTATGTTTTGCCTCTAAGATCTTCTCACTTGACACTATCTTTTGCCAAAAACATAATTACAATAATACAAACATAATAGAGTCATTGCTCTTACCTCAACAATTCAGTTTTTGCGTTCGAATCGATACCGGGAATAAAAATGTGTGTGTGCGCGCGTGTGTAGGCTACACATGTGCGCGTGAGTGTGTGTGTGTGTGCAGAGAGAGAGAAAGAGATCATACAAATGTCTCTCTCTCTCTCTCTCTCTCCCCCCGCTCTCTCCCCCCCCCCCCCCCAAATCTTGATATGTGAAAGAATTGGAGAACGGGGGGGGGGGGGGGGGGGGGGGGGGGATCTGAATGTCTATTAAACTGTTCCACGAATAACTTGTGATAGAGACATGTTGGTAGACTGACTCATTGCCGGATTGATTTGATGAGGTGCCAATTCACTCATTCATTTACTTATTCATTGACTGACTGGAGCCTATAAACTCACGTGTACACTTCCATTGGGAAATTGTAAAGGATTGTGTGTATGTTCCACGGAGAAATGTGCAAATGACTCTGTGTGTGTGCGCGCGCGCGCCGGCGTGTGTGCGTGTGTGTGTGTGTGGGTAAAAGAAATACGTCAATACTGCAAAACGCCACATAGAAGACGCCGAATAAAATCAAGCACGAATGCAATATTCTTTGCCCTGTTCCCATGCCCATCTTTTCTCCCATCCCCATCTCCCTTTGCCCCACTGACACTCTTCCCCTTCTTCACTCATCACCACTCGTCACTGCAGAATTCAGCATCTTGCCTTTAGTTGATTTGAAAATATTTTACAACCAAGAAGGCCTACCGAGAACGCTCTTGCGATGTCAAAGAACAGGAACGAAAAAATTGACATGAATTTCACATGACGACGGCAAAGAACCTTCTAGATTACCTTTCGTGTACCTACTATCTTGCTCGCTCTCTCTCTCTCTCTCTCTCTCTCTCTTCTCCTCACACACACACACACACACACACACACACACACACACACACACGGTAACCTATTCGTGTACCTATTCAAGCCACAGTGCTATATATATACTCAGAGTTTTCATCTTCCCGATCACAGCGTTTCGGTTTCTCTTCGTATACCGAGCAACACAACACTACACACATACACATCACGCACGCACGCGCACACACGGAGAGTCTACTCTGCTCGTGGGGTGTTTACGTGCACCGCATATCTGAGTGACTCCATCGCTAGTTACCCTCTCCTCCACCCTACCCCCCGAGCTACACCAAGATTGTGCACCTGTTAGCTCGATGGTTTATCGAAAGAAGCTTCTTCTGTGGGTGAGGAGTTGATTAGCTGCTATGGGAAACTACTGGTGAAACGGTGAACAGTGAGTTTGGATTAATACAGCAACTTCGGAGAGTGGGAGATTCAGCAGGTTGGTTTTCAGCTATGATTCTCTCTCTCTTTCTCTCTCTCTCTCTCTCTCTCTCTCTCGTTGAGTGTGTGTGTGTGTACGTGGGATGGCAGCCGTTGGCTTTTGATCGCCCTGCTGTGGTTACAAACCCATCTTGGTCAGAATCAACTCTTTATTAAGTTTTTTAAAAAAGTTCAGTGACTGTTGATGCATTAATACAATAAAACAACTCTGTACACAAAACCAGCTTAGGCAAAATTAGGCAAAATACCATTTTTTAACCACCTGTACCACTACCACCATCTCTATCACCACCACCTCGATTTATTCTTTCCGTATTAAAGATTGTCACGTGACATCCATTAATCCCGCAGAGAAAACCAAGAAAAGTAGGAATGCGAGGAGGGGAGACTACAAAAACAAAACTTTGCTCCAGGTCGTACCTTCCCCACAGAAAATTTGCCTTTTCAGCAAACTAACCTGTAAAGCTCTGTGAAACTGTTTCCTTATTCATTACAGCAGCGGCATGCTTGAGTTCACTGTCCGTCATTCTTGCTGATCAAATGATGTAAGCTTATGTATACGCCTACCTAAAAGATTATGCCAGGTTTCGCTGCTTGATGTTCAGAGTGTTGTACTGGTAGACCAGCACATTTATTTCAAGCCCCTCTCTCTGTCTGTCTGTCTCTCTCTCTCTCTCTCTCTCTCTCTCTCTCTCTCTCTCTCTCTCTCTCTCTCTGTACACACACACACACGTGTACATACAAACACGTACACACACGCGCGCGCACACACGCACGCACACACACGCACACACACACGCATGTATGCATGTGTGTGCGCTTGCTCTCTCTCTCTCTCTCTCTCTCTCTCTCTCTCTCTCTCTCTCTCTGTACACACACACACGTACGTAAAAACACGCACGCACGCATGCACACACACGCGCGCGCACACATACACGCGCGCGCGCGCCCACACAACCACACACACACACACACACACACACACAACACACTGTATGCATGTGTGTGCGCGCGCTTGCACTCGCTTATACTACCATTTGAACCTGTTACACCCGGTCCATAGATCCCCACCCACCCACCCATCTCCCGCACACTGCACACACGCTCCACCTCACCCCACGTTCTTCAAGTTCCCGTCTATGTCTGTCTCTGTCCATCAGCAGAAGTGCAGCAGCAGTATTGCTACCCAAATAACTCTAACCAGACACTAGTTACATATACTCTTTGCTTCTATATGCACACAGACAGACCCTATACCACCACCCCTTTCCAC
>CM065725.1:52272884-52417884 GCA_033310375.1 Conus canariensis
CCTCTCGTACATCACAAAATGGCCATTTGAACAGTTTACCTCCTCTCCCTCTGCGGCGCTCGTGTTGTGTGTGTGTGTGTGTGTGTGTGTGTGTGTGTGTGCGTGTGTGTGTTGCATTGCGTGTGTAGTGTGTGTGTGTGTGTTGTGTGTGTGTGTGTGGACGCTTACCAATAGGGTCTGGCGACGGAGCTGTCATCTGCGCCACTGAGATATGCCTTTATGGTCTGTGCTGAGAGCAATGTCAGTGTCGTTCACAGTTGCCCACTGGTTTGGCTCTAACTACTCCAGTTTGAAGTCTGTTCATGTTCGGAAAGTTTGAGTCTGATCTAAGTTTGGTACAAAAGCTCTTGTGCTTTTAACTGCAGACCAGTGCATGCAGCAATTTTGATTTTATATTAGCTCTAAATACCCATAAACACTACTAAAGATAATTACATTTACTTGTAGCACATCTTCAAAGTATATAATAATCTGTAGAAGTAATGGACATTTTATTTTACTTTCTGCTTTCACAGCAGCACCATCTAGCCGACACCAATGTCTGAAGCAACGGCGAGTCCAGCTGCAGCTTCAACTTGCTCCACCAAACCACACCAGAATGGAACAAATGGAACCCCGTCAACAACAACAACAACAACAGTGACAATGACGGACATAGATGTGGCAAAGGTACCACTCCAAGAGCTTCCTGATATGGTCCAGAAACTGACAGAGGTTTTGGAGAACTGCAGCAACTCTTCCGTGTCATCTGAAGAAAAGGGCCAATGTCTGCGTCAGCGAGCCCAGTGCCATTTGAAGGTAAGTTCTGGAGAGTTTTGAGGTGTGTTCTCATCCCTGTGTCGTGTGTGTGTGTGTGTGGTGTGTGTGTGTGTGTGTGTGTGTGTGTGTGTTTCTTCCTTTTTTTGTCTTTCTTCATCATTCCCAGTTGTACTTGCTGTTACTTTTCTTTTTTCCTTTAAAAGAAGATTTTTTTTAAAAATCCCTTCAGCATTATTCCATCAGGGAAATTTATTCTTAGGTTGCTTAGTCCTGCTCTCCCTTACAATCACATCTAGCCTCAATCCAACTGTCAAAAATGAGCTATTATATCGGGTAACCATGAGGGTGCCCTCCAGAGCAGACAAATTAATGCAGTGCTGCCGAGTCACTTTGGTTTTGTTCAATGATGCCTGTTTTTATTTAACTTAGTAAGCTCTGCACAAACTAAACTCCCTGCTGACAACATTAATGTCACAGTCACCAATCAAACAAAGTGAGTAGTCCACTCCATCCTGCTTTTTACATTTATGCAATGGTACATTGTTGTTGTTGTTTTATATGTGTGGGTGTGTGCTCACACATATATGCGCATGCATGCTCATATGCTTGTGCGCATGAGTGTGCTGGGAAGCAAGCATGAATGTATGTACCAGAAATGTGTGTGTAATTTATGTGCATGTGTGTTTGTTTTATTCAATTTCTGTTTCATATTTCATGAAGTGTTCTGTCACTCTAAGATTGATATTGTGCTGTGTTAGATTATGAAGATATCAGATTGGGAATGCTTGATATGTTGATAGTACATCTGGAATAAATTGTGTCTCCTCCGTCTTGCCAATCAAGGATTCACAAACAAAAGAGAAATAAAATTCTCATTCATAGTATTTAATTATGGAAGAAAAAAATCCTAGCATCACTTGACTGCTGCGATGCCATCAACTTTTTCCAGAGTTATTACTCTTATATTTATGCAACAGCCAAAGATGAGCCCTGTTATTTGTGTTGCTATTGTCAGTGTTGTTTTTATCATTACTGCTAATGGAGATAGTCCTGGTTTTACAACAGCTACAAGATTACCAGGCAGCACTTTCTGATGCAAAAGCAGCCACGGCAGAGAACTCCCATGACCTGATGTCATATGTGACTGCTGGCATGGCCTCAGCTGCCATGGGTCAGTTGAAAGAGGCCCTTCATTTCTACAGAGCAGGCCTGCAGATTGACCCCAACAGTAAGGTGACGTATGCTGACCTCTGGTCTTCCTGTCTTTTCTCCTGTCTTCCTTCCATTGCTAGAACCTCAAGGTTCACCATGCATGAGGGTTTTTTTGTGCTTATTCAGCTGTGTTTGAAGCCCATCATTGAGATAACCATATTTCATCTTTTGAGATTTTTAAACACAACACTAGTGTGGATATGGTTTGCTTACATGTCATCCCATCCTACCAAAGCATAATGGCCTACCCTTTTCAGAATGTGGAATGTGGGATTTAGTGTACATGTATAATTTACTTAGGCATGTGTTCATGCAGGGGACTGCTTTAAAGTCTCATCCAAAGTACTAAGATGAGACTGGAGCTGCAGAGATGTTAACCAATCTCATCCAAAGTACTAAGATGAGACTGGAGGCTGCAGAGATGTTAACCAATCTCATCCAAAGTACTAAGATGAGACTGGAGGCTGCAGAGATGGTAACCAATCTCATCCAAAGTACTAAGATGAGACTGGAGGCTGCAGAGATGTTAACCAGTCTGTCCAAAGTACCAAGATGAGACTGGAGGCTGCAGAGATGTTAACCAATCTCATCCAAAGTACTAAGATGAGACTGGAGGCTGCAGAGATGTTAACCAGTCTGTCCAAAGTACCAAGATGAGACTGGAGGCTGCAGAGATGTTAACCAGTCTGTCCAAAGTACCAAGATGAGACTGGAGGCTGCAGAGATGTTAACCAGTCTGTCCAAAGTACTAAGATGAGACTGGAGCTGCAGAGATGTTAACCAGTCTCATCCAAAGTACTAAGATGAGACTGGAGGCTGCAGAGATGTTAACCAGTCTGTCCAAAGTACTAAGATGAGACTGGAGCTGCAGAGATGTTAACCAGTCTGTCCAAAGTACTAAGATGAGACTGGAGCTGCAGAGATGTTAACCAAGATGAGACTGGAGGCTGCAGAGATGTTAACCAAGGTGAGACTGGAGGCTGCAGAGATGTTAACCAAGATGAGACTGGAGCTGCAGAGATGTTAACCAATCTCATCCAGAGTACTAAGATGAGACTGGAGGCTGCAGAGATGTTAACCAAGATGAGACTGGAGGCTGCAGAGGTGTTAACCAAGGTGAGACTGGAGGCTGCAGAGGTGTTAACCAAGATGAGACTGGAGGCTGCAGAGATGTTAACCAAGATGAGACTGGAGGCTGCAGAGATGTTAACCAAGATGAGACTGGAGGCTGCAGAGATGTTAACCAAGATGAGACTGGAGGCTGCAGAGATGTTAACCAATCTCATCCAAAGTACTAAGATGAGACTGGAGGCTGCAGAGATGTTAACCAAGATGAGACTGGAGGCTGCAGAGATGTTAACCAAGGTGAGACTGGAGGCTGCAGAGATGTTAACCAATCTCATCCAAAGTGCTAATATGAGACTGGAGGCCGCAGAGATGTTAACCAAGATGAGACTGGAGGCTGCAGAGATGTTAACCAAGATGAGACTGGAGGCTGCAGAGATGTTAACCAAGATGAGACTGGAGGCTGCAGAGATGTTAACCAAGATGAGACTGGAGGCTGCAGAGATGTTAACCAAGATGAGACTGGAGGCCGCAGAGATGTTAACCAAGATGAGACTGGAGGCTGCAGATATGTTAACCAATATGAGACTGGAGGCTGCAGAGATGTTAACCAAGATGAGACTGGAGGCTGCAGAGATGTTAACCAATCTGTCCGGAGTGGAAATCAAACCTCAGGCCTTAAACAACAGTCTGACACATTACCCAGTGCTGTTACTACTATATTGATGTGGATGTTGCTGCTGCTGCTGCTGTTGCTGAAGCATCTCTCAGTAATGGCCTTCGTAAATCATGAACTCTTTTCCTACATATACTGGTGGGTCTAGTCTTTCTCTGTGTATGTGCAGTGTTGATGGTTGCACAACACTGCTTACAGAGCATATTCAATTGTTTGTTGATTTTCTTTCAGTTATTTTTCCTTCCTCATTAGATCTCTAATCTAGCTGGAGAATTAGCGTTTCAAATAGGTACATTCAGTTCTAATTCCTACGATTAGTTTCAGGTTGCAATCATTGATGTAATGCATTGCTTTGCACTCAAGACTGTGCTAACCAGCTTGTTGTGAATGGAGCATAATGCCGCCACTCCTTTGTTGGCAATACATCAGGAAAGAAAATAAAGATGAGTGGGCACTTGCAAGAGCCAGACCTGCACCATGGTTAAACAGACCCCCCTTTCCCAACTCACCAACTCAATCCTTGATCGAAGTAATGTTTTCCGAGTTCTGAGTTTTGTTGATTCAGATCTGCAACATGGATCTGCACCAGAATTTAATGGATCATGTGTGTCCTGTGTTCAGTCTTTCCACCAATTTTGTTCAAACTGGTGCTGTAGTTTTTGCATAATCTTGCTGACAGACAGACAAACAATCCAACAGACGTGACTGCAAACAACTCTTGAACTCATACCAGTGCAGACATTTTGGTGCTAATTAGCAGACTCGGCTTATGGCAATTTACTGACAGTGAAATGAAAATTATGCATGAAAATATATTGCCCGACTCTCACTTGCACAACATTGACATGTAACCAGACACACAAGCAGCAGAGAGTTTCCACTTTTAATTAACAACAAAATTGTTATCACTATTTACATAAAACACTTTTTGCTATGGTCTCACAAAATTACTATCATGCGCACATTTCCATACAAAATATTAAGCAAGTCCTCAGAAAATACTTTCTTTTACAAGTTGGCCTCAAGTAGTGCCACAAAGATCTCTTTCAGCATATAACACTCCCTGGTCCTCACAGACCCATGAAGCAGTTTTCATTCTTTAGTTTGGTCTCAACATTGCTGCAAAATTGGTCATGATCTCAGTGACCTCACATCGAATTACAAAACGTCTGACGCCTGTGCCCTCTCAGAATAAAAAAGAAAAAAAAAAAAGCATCTGACCCTAGTCCGGCTGGGGAAAAGTTCCTGAAAAGAAAAGAAAAAAAAAAGAGAAAAAATATGAATTAATCTTCTTGTGTAAATCAACTTATAAAGTCTTCATCTTTAGATTGATTTTCTTTTTTTTTCCTCTTTCCATTTCTTTTCACACATTTTACCTGGGGCTTTGCTGAGCCTGTCATAGGCCAGTCATAGCCTCTGTTGCTCCTGGAACTTAGAAGATTGACTTGATGGCTTGGGGAAGCAAGTGTTTCAGTTTTCAGCAGTTGTCTGTTATTTTGTTTGTTTGGTCTCATCTAACCATTACCTATTAATGTCAGGCATGTATTAAAACATTCATGTCTGGCATTAATAAGATAATGATATTTTGCTGTTGTTGTATATTCTATTTTAATTAGTCTATTATCTAATTTTGATTCCAAACAAAAACACTAGTGACACAAAACACAATCAAGAACAGTATCCAGACATCATTATTTTGTTTTACACCAATCTTTTTCTCTCCACACACACTTTCTGCTTCCTAACTAGCTGTTATTTATGTCGTGACAGATCCTTGTAGAACAGCTGCGAGAGCTCCAGGTTCGTATTCTGCAGCTGTCTGAGGCTGGGGTGGAGGCAGAGCCAACATACAATGCCCTGGACTTCTGCAGCCAGGACCCCTACCCTGGAGACGACATGCAGCTCAAGCTGGAGCGAGAGATCCTGCAGACCAAGTATAAGGTCTCTGACACCCTCCTGAAGGACCAGGATGGGGGAAAGGCCAACCCAGCAGAAGCTGTGAAGTGTCTGAAGGTACTGACTTGGACAGTGTTGTCTTGTTTGTTGTGTCTATAAGGCAGGGAGTTTCTGTAAGCACACAGAGTTTTATATGTGTGAAATGAAATATAAAGAAACAATGATAAATCAAATATCTGACTGTACAAGACAATGCAATGTCATTCCATGCAATATGATATGAAACTGTATGATTACTTTGTTGTATAGAACAATGTAATGGAGTCCAGTACTGTAAATACTGTTCAATGTAATATATATGTACTACAATCCAGTGTAAGGCCTTTCTTGAACAGTTTATCATGTAACATTGTTTTGCAAAAATACTTTGTATATATATTGTTATACAACTAAATATGATGCAGTAGAATACAGCAATATGCACTGTATAACCCAGTGTAACACACGCTTAGAACAATTTACCCATTTAACATTGCCTCACAGAAAAAGCTAAATTGTTTAAAAGTTTGCCAGATGATTCACTGAAAAACGTGTCCATGGATGCATCCTTTCAGTGGACAAAACTCAGCTGTGTGGTTCCAGCCTTCCCACTTGTGCCTAGAACAAATACAGATCTGGAAAGGAATCAGTCCAGGCAGAGAAATCCTACAAATAAATGGTCTAATGGGAATCAAATCCATGACCTCCCATCTGCAAGTTCACAATGCTAAATACTTCGCCACAGCAGCTGATAACTTAATTATACTACTTTACCTTACTTCACCTTTCATTACTGTGCTTTACTGTACTTTACACTTTCTTGCTCACCTATTTGTTGATTATTCGTTTGTACACACACACGCATGCATGCATGCACACACGCACACATGCACACATGCATGCACGCATGCACGTACGCACGCACGCACGCACGCACGCACGCACGCACACACACACACACACACACACACACACACACACACACACACACACACACACCACGCACGCACAATGCATATCGACACACACACTAAAAGTAAAACACAAAATATTATCAAGGATAAAAGAATAATAAGAAGAAAAGCACCAACCAACACCAATGATAATAACAATAATGAAAATGATAAAAAAAAATGTATAATTGTAAAGGTGCCAAACTCCTTCAGATTCGTACAGTTTCAGCCTTTTCATTTTCCAGCTGGCCTATGAAGCAATCTCCACTGGACGTTACCAGGAATCGGTCGCACAATGCACACGAGCTATCAATGCTGAACCCAAGAATGTTTTTGCCCGCAAGTTCCGCGCCCAGCTGCTCTTTGACCACGGTGATCTGGTGGAGGCCCTGGGGGACCTGTGGAGCATTCCTAAAGGCAGCAGGACTCCTGATGTCTGGAACATGGGAGGTTCGTGATTGATCGTGTGTTCTTGTCTTTTATTGTGTTTGGACTTTGAAAATTCTATGTTGTAAATTCTTTGCAAATCTTAAAAAGTTTATGTAATAAATCTGCCAACACGAACAAACAGATCACAAGACAAAACATGACACGTTTTGACCTCTTAGGTCTTCTTCAGGCAAGATGAACAACACTCAGCACCCATCTTACACCGAATTTGACCAGATAAGTGATTGCTCTTTCTTCATTTTCGTTGTCCTGAGTGAAGAGACCTAAGAAGTCAAAACATGTCGTGTTTTGTCTTGTGATTCGTTTTGTTCACGTTTGGCAGATTTATTACATCAACTTTTGAAGATTTGTTTAGATTTTCGCCTGCAGTTGCCTCACTTTGCAAATAACTTTAAAACCTTTGGTCTTGTCTCTGGTTTCAGTCTACGGGCTCAGCTTCTTCTGTTGAGGATTTTTAAATTTATGGATATTGAATGGAAATCTGCTGTGACATTGTGTGTGTGTGTGTGTGTGTGTGTGTGTGTGTGTGTGTGTGTCTGTGTCTGTGTCTGTGAGAGAGAGAGCATGTGTATGAGTGTGTGTCTGTGTGTGCATGAGCATATGTGTGTGTCTTTGCATGAGCATGTGTGTGTGTGTGTGTGTGTGTGTGTGTGTGTGTGTGTGTGCGTATTGTGTGCATGTGCATGCATGTGCCCATGTGCCATTATTTTAAAGTACTTTTTTGTATTGTTAGTTATGCATTTACAGCCTCTTGGACCTTGCGACATGCACATGAACAAAGCCAAACATGTTTCATTGTCTTTAGTGGTGATATCAGGGCTGTCACATTAAAACATCACATTCCTGGAGAGGAGAGATGTGCAGGGAAGGTAAATCAAGAATTATTTTGGACATGATCCAAATGAAGACAAAACATCAGACAAAGCTCCACACACTGGTTTACATGCTCAAAACCCTGATGAGGATCAAGTGCTAAAGAGAGAGAGAGAGAGTTCCTTGAAGTCATATGTACTCTAATTCAGAGTGTGTGCACATGTACACATGCATAGCTCACTGTGTATGAATGTTGTGTGTGTGTGTGTGTGTGTGTGTGTGTGTGTGTGTGTGTGTGTGTGTGTGTGTGTATGAGTATGCACACATATACATTATTGTTTGTGTGCTGTACTGCATAAAGAAGTCAGTGAGGGTGTACGTGTGTGTTTTATCCATAGATCCTGTTACAACCTTATTGCAGGGAAAATCCTCCACTCACTGTGGCTGCCAGTCACAGCGGAATTCTGGTTCCGGAAAGCGACGGTGCTGAGCGGGAAGAAGGACGTGGAGGCTGCTGTCCTGTTCCAGAAAATCCGCGTCAAGCGCCTGTACGATCCTTTGACACAGGACTTTCCTGTGGCTGTGGACTTCACCCAGTATGGCAGAGCTGTTGTCGCCACGGAAGACGTTAAAGCGGGTGAGGTAAGTTATTCATTAACCCGTTCGCTGCTTGAAGCTGCTTGAAAATGTTACAAACAAAGGCTTTCCCAGTGCCAGGGAAATCTAATGATTTGGGGGTAATAATTAACAAAAAATTCTAGCTCAGAAACTACAAAAGATATAACAATGAAATATATATGATTTTTGAAGGAAATTGAATGAAGATTTTGAATCTGGGCTTCTTTTGTTTTAATTTTGATAATAAAAAAGTATTTAGACAATTAGATTTGGATAGATTTTTTTGCACGATCAAAAGCATATGTATTTACCACTACATCTTCACATCCAAACAAGAACACAAAGCAAAAAAGTTGAAAATAAAGTTTGTATTGTCACACTACACCTGTAAATGAAAGTAAAACAGTTTAGAAGTCTATCAAGACGCTCACACTCTATGCAGACAGGTCAGTCCACGACCACGCCCCCCTCTCCCCACCACGCCCCCTTGCTGGACTTCAACCCTCTCTTTCACTGCTCCTCTTCCCCTACCTTTCCCTCTGCCCTGTGCAGCGCCGCGAGCAGGCCGCGCTCCCCTCTCACGCTGACTACCACGTCACTGACCACTGGCACGCAGTGCAGAGTACACACTAGGCGAGCTCGTTCGACGCTGGCAAACCAGTCAGCTGAACACACATTGAGGTCACACAGCCCGACACAATAACTGACGAATACGGTTGGCAATTCCATCACTATCATCATCTCACCTTCATGCTCGAGTGAGTCGTTGAATAAAAGATTATTGTCTTTGTCAAAAATCATTAGCAGAGCCTGCTCAGCTGTGTAAATACGTTGATTTGGTCACTGCGCTTGTCGAAGGTTGCGCCGCCATCTTTGCAAGCGAGACGAAGTGCTGGCTGGTCATCCAGTCAGTGATGAGAATAAATGGGCTTTCCCCTCACGTGTGGTCATTTACATATCATTTTAATACTACAGACATATAAGGCTTACTACGCACACTCTATTTAAGTCCGTTGATAGAAATAGTAACGAATGAAAATTCAAGAAAAATGCATGACGTCAGTGGACGGCCCATAGGCACTGGGAAAGCATTTTTAATGTGGCGTCAGCTGACGGCTTAAAGGCACTCTACGGGTTAAGAGTTAGCTTCTCTTTTAACTCTGCGAAGGAGGTTATGTTTTCCCCAGCATCCAAAGGCTTGTTCGTTTGTTTGTCTGCAAGATTATGCACACACTCCTGAAGCCATTTTAACTGGACTTGCTGGTAAGATGGACTGTGGCATGAGGACAGGTCTTTTTGATTCTGTTATGATTCTGTGATGTGGATAACGATCAAACAGCAGGGCTAGGACTTGCTTAGTAAAAACATGAACATGAACACTGCAAAGCTACTGTTTATGAACTGATTATGTAAAGTGATATGCATTTCATTGAATATTTGAAATTTCTAGTGTATGATCATTGACATTTCCTATTTTACATATACTGTTACACACACACACACACACACACACACACACACACACAGCACACACACACGCACACACTCACACACACACACACACAACACACACACACACACACACACACACACACACACACACACACACACACACAAAGAAAGAAAGAAAAGGAGAAAAAAAAGGGAAATAACACCTTCAGTCTGCACCTATTGTTACCTTCCCTGGTGTAAAAAGTTTTTTTTTTTTCACTCTTGAACTGGCATGGTCACAAAAGTAATTTAAAAAAAAAATGAGTGAAAGAAAAAGCCAGTCTTTCGATCAACTTTTGTGGAGCTCTGCATTCTCCTGAGAGGCCTTCTAGTTTGTGCTAATTCATAGTAATTTTTGTTTTGTGTCTTTGTTTTTTAGTATCGTCTGCTGTTGTTACACGTCTAGCATCTCATTCCTCAATGGCTTGTTGTCCTGAACACTATGGATCACTTAGTGTTTTTATGTAAATGAGAGAGAGTATGTGTGTGTGTGTGTGTGTGTGTGTGTGTGTGTGTGTGTGTGTGTGCAGGTGCTTGTCGATGTGTGTCCATGCACTTGCATATATGATTGATAGTTTGAAGCGTTTGCAGACTTTTTCCTGTACTAACATAATGTGCCAGAGCAGCTGCGCTACTGGACATAAGACCACGAATACATTCCTCATGTTTGATTCTGCTTTAAGCTTTCAGACACTGGCTGTCATCAATAAATAGTTCACATTCTCATTTGGTCTGCTCTTTTGGAAATGAAACTATAGATCGAGGTATAATGACCACCAGAAGATTTTTGTTTAAGGAAAAAAGTGCGTACATTCACTGTTTTAAAAAAAAAATGTTGAAAATAGACCTGCAAAGAATTGTCATTCAATTTGCATTCCTTCACAGATTTTCTTTTTGTTGCAGTTGGAGATAGAGACATATTTTAATTAACAGTTACATAAGGATGGTTCTAAACTCAAAAAACGTTTTTGAACCAATAATTTTTTTAGCAGAAAGGTATTCATCATCTGAATTAAAAGGAATGAAAAAAAAAGAAGAAGATAATGAAGAGCAGCAACAACAGAGGCAACAAAAACAACAATAGCAACATCGAATAAATAATGAAAAAACAACTACAACAGTAGTTGCATTTGCAACAACAACAATTTGAATAAATAACCATTGAAATTGTAAGGTGTATTCACACAATGACAGTGACAGCATAAACGTCAACAATATTATCATGAACACTGGAAGTCCACCTGTTCTAAAACTGACTCAAACATAATTTCTGTTGACTCACATAGGTGCTGCTCAAAGATCTGCCCCTGGTGCACGCTCAGACGCTACCGTCACGCCATGTGCCTGCCTGCTGCCATTGCACACGATCCCTTATTTCAGCAAAGGACTATTTTGGGGAGGAATACGAACATCTAGGTGCTCAGGCTGGAAATCTGGTAGACCGCCATTGGCCTGATGTGACGCCGGTGTGGTGCCCCAAGTGTTCCCGTGATTTTTACTGTAGTCAGCTATGTCTGAAAGATGCGTGGGAGAGCTACCATCGTGTTCTATGCCCCAGTGTCAATCAGGTAAACACCTCATGATAGTGTTTTCATTTCTTTGCTTCTTTCCCCTCACCGTTTTCTTTGTTTAATTATTCATAGGGTTAGGAAAGGAATTTACTGAAGGTAGGCACAGAATAGTGGTAGGTCGAAGTGTTCAGATTTCAGTCATGTAAAATCATTCAATCATATGTTGATCTTTAACTAAATTTATAGCCAGTTACCATGGTCACATCAAGGGAACAACATTTTACATTGTGCTCCTTTTGTGTGTATTTTTTTCTTAAGAAAGGTGCCTCATAATGTGCACTGACATATCTGTCTCAAGGTCATTTTTTTTTTCCAATTAGAATTTGAGATAAATGAAAATTGTAAGGTTTTCCACTGAGTAAAAGTGTACATGAGAATTGTATGTTGATAATCATAACGATCTACAACAAAGACATTGTTTCAAGGGAGACTGACAGATAGCAAGCTTTTGAATGGCTGCCTGGGACAATGTTACTTGACACACATATCAGCAGGGGTTGCTGAATTCTTTCAGTAAATCAGGAGTGCACAGACACACAGAAAAAAAGGGCAAAACTTGAATTTGCAAGCCCCCTCCCTCCCTTTTGTACCTTCTGCTTCTCACTATTCAGCTACTGTCAGTTTCATCCTCAGCACAAGATGATAAATGCTTTGGCTGATAACAGTTTGTGAGATTGAATTTACTTTCTGTACTATACTTAATTTCTTTCTTATTTCTCAAGCTAAACATCGCATTTTTGCATAGAACAGCCTTGATTGAAGGTGTGTGAATTTCTGAGTTATCTCAAGCTACACCCTGCTTGTCTGACCCCAGAAAACTATGTCACTGACAAAAAAGAAAAGAAAAGAAAAAAGACAAAGCTAAATAGTAGCTATTCTAAGGTGGTTTTGTGACATGCACAAGACAAGAGTCATCGATCATACACATGAAATGAATAAATACTAAGAACAGACAGGTCTGTTAAGGAATACAAGTTCTTAAAGATCGTCCTTGCAGGTGAACGAACTAAGCTATCACGAACCACAAAGATAAGTGAAAAGTGGCTCAAGAGTGAAAAACAGTGTAGAAAAATAGAATGCCTCTGAATTCAAGCTTTACAAAGGAAATGGTAGTTTTGCAAGTGGATGGTTACCTTAGTTACCACCAAACACAAAACATCTTTATAACAATTATGATGTGTTGGCAGTTTTCAACAGGAGAGATTAATCAATGTAAAAAATGAAAATGTGCCAAGAAACGAACAAGCAAAACAAACACGAAGCAGTGGAAAACAAGAAATGGAGCAGGAATACAATTAGTGCTTGATAAAATAGCTCACTGTATGACATACATTAAGGATTTGACTGATGTGGGTATGGTTTACTTGTTTCTTTTTTTGTTTTTATTTTTTCTTTCTTTTTTTTTTCAGGCTGCCAGTAAGTTGTATGACCTCCGAGACAAAGATGGTTGGGGAGAAGACACCAATGGAAAATGGGTAGAGTTATGGGGAGGCCATTATTCCCCCTTTGTTCTGGCTAAGATGTGGGCGGCCATCTTGTGCCATGTGGATCGCCTGATGGAGGAGGCAGGGAACAAAGGGGGACAACCCACAGTGGAGCAGTGGGCCACTGCCAAAGCTCCATACAGACGGTGAGAGGAGTATTGCGTGCAGGTGCATGCACGCACAGTACAGATAAAAAGTGACAAGAAATGTACACAAAGTTCAAGGAATGTAATCGTTTAACACCTTGCTGGGACATGGAGAATAACACATTCATAAACACAGATTGAAAGAATATGAACCTCAAATGGAATAGACCATGAATGTTCTCACACACACACACACACCGCACACATACACACACACGCCACACACACACGTTCTACTCAGAGAGAGAAAAGTCACAAGGAGAGAAATAGGGGCAGGAAAAGAGAAAGTGAATAGAAAAACAAATGCCACAGGACATCATGCTCACATTTGTGTGCAAACAGATATGGACTTAGAATGATCCAAGCCATGACACTTATCAAGACAGGCTCCCAGAACGTGCTTCAGATGAGCAGACAAATGAAGGAGTGCCTATGTTTTTCCCCACAAATTAGGGGGAGACACAAGAAGAAAGGAAAGAAAGGACAGCAACCCCTGGTGTCAACAAGAGAATTCCGAGGGTCAAAGGGTTTATCCTTAAGAGTTCAGAACCCAGCCTAAAGACTTCACTCCCTTCCTGTGGAAGCAGACACCAGGCCTAGGCCGTGAGGATGGCCAAATGATTGGTCAGCAAGAGCAGCTCTGTCCAAACTGAATCTATTGGATCCTATGGGCCCATGTCCATGGCCCTGAAAGGGACCTGGAGAATGGCAGCAGGCATGACTACAGTAGGCAGCACACCAAAAATTAATGTACCAAGGCCTTATATAAGGAGTCGAGTAGTTATAGATTGGCACAATTATAATGTTTTGAGAATTTAATTTATAACTATCTCATCCATTCTACATGGTTTTTGTTTCAGGTTTATTGCCTTTGGTACTACACCGGCCACGGAACGGATGCCAGAGATGTTGAAAGTGTTCCAGGAGGTTTTCAACAGCTCACCCCTGGAGAGCGTGAAGTATCCCATCACTGACGCTGAGTTCAAGGGGCGCTACTACCAGGCGGCTTGTAATCTCCAGTGCTTCTCTGCTGCCATCAACCCTTTTCACAGGTAGTAGAATCACAGAGAGAGAAGGTCACAGAGACAGACAGAGATGGCAGGGTGGGGAGAGACATGGAGGAGAGGGAGAGAGATGGGAGTATAAAAGTGAAAGAGAAAGTGAGGGGGAGGGGGAGTCAAAGAGTAGGTAAAGGAAGGGAGGGAGAAAAAGAGAAAGAAAGACAGAGGGAAGGGGGAGGGAGGTTATTGCCAAGATCCAAAGATTCAGACAAAGAGAGAGGAAGGCATGGAGAGAGAGAGAGACAGTGTGTGAGTGAGAGAGCGAGTGAATGGGTTGATGAGTGAGTGGATGAGAAAAAAACATAGAGAGAGATGTATGATGGGAGAGATATGTGGGGAACTATTTTTCTTTGATTACTTAATGCACATTGGCAAACTTCACTGGCTTTGCCTGATAGAAGATAGAAAAATGACTCTAGACCCAAGTGTGTCCATATGCATTTGTGTGTTTGTGTGTGCAGTTCCATGTGTCCATGGTTATGTTGTCCATGTATCTGTGCCAACTGTGCCATTTAAATGTTATTGCATATATTTATGTATGTGCTGTATGTGCACTCGAACACGCACTTGTGTATGTGTGTGTGAGAGTGTTCAGATGTGCAAGTGTGCGCGTGCACATATGCGTGTGGATATGTTTGTCTGTGTGTGTCTATGTGAGGGTATGATTTATTCTGTTATCTTATTTTTCTCAACTTTATGCTACTATCTGTAAATCACACAGAGGTCTACACAACAATAGGTATCCACTATATACATGTCTTCTTATTGTTATAAATCCAACCATTTGTAGGTACTGACCCCATGAACAAATCACCATGTAAAATATGATGAGACATCCTTCAATTTATTTTAACATCAACCCAACTCGTTTTGGACTTAACTTGTTCACAGACTACCTGCATTCTGTTTTTATGTAGTCAAGAGGGGAATCTAACTTGTTTAGCAAAAAAAAAAACAAAAGAAGAAAGGAAAAGAACAACATTATACCAGTGAAAATCATGAGATAAATGCCAATGCTGACTCTGTTTGGTCTCTGTGTTGCATCAGATTCCTAACCAGCCTGCATGACGATGTGGAAGGATTCTGGGTGCTTCGGTACCTGGATGAGAACAAGATCCCAGAGCCTTACTTTGCCGGCATGTTCCCGGTCCACGCCTGTCTGAACCACTCCTGCGACAACAACGCCGAGGTCAGCAACGGGGAGCTGGAGGGGCACTTTGGCGTGCAGGTCATTGCCAAGAGGGACATCAAGAAAGGCGAAGAGGTCAGCGCTATGTGATTGGTTGGGGGTTAAAAATGGGCTGTCTTGGAGATGAGGGTGGTGGTGGTAGTGATGATAAAGGACAGAGGGACAATGGGATGTTATATTACGTAGCAGATGTGTACACACACATGCACGCATGCACACGCATGCACACACGCACGCACGCACACACACACACATTATGGCCAAAGATTTAGACATTTGATTAGCCTGCAATAAGATAAAGAAGATCACCTAAAAGAATAAAAATGTAAATGAAATGCTTTGGTTTTGGGTTTGTTTTTTGTTTTTTTATACAAGTAGAAGTCCAATGTTTCACAATGAAACGCACAAAGTTAAAATGACTTTATTTGATTTGATAAATTTACTCAAGTTTACCAGTATCTTCTTTCCACCAGAAAACAATCTGCAAAACTCTTAAACAGATTTTACAGGAAGATGTTTTCTGAAAATAAAACAGGATCTTAAATCTACATGTCCCCTATTGGCCTACAAATAACATGCCACACACTTCCAGTTACACATAGCAAAAGCAGAGATCATGTCGGACCTCAAAAGAGACATAAATCATCGTGCTTCAAAATATAGAAACATGTAATACTCATTTGGCTAGAATTTATCTGAAGTAATGTACATATTAAAACAAGATTTAAAATTATGTGTTAAAGTTCCCATAGCCTGTCAGTCATTGGGGCAGTGAACTGGCAGAGGTTCACCATGTCTAGGGCAAGGCTTGATGGAATAGAAGCCCATTCGGCTCCTTCCACTGCTTGCAGTCTTCTCTGAACTGAATCAGGTACCCTTTTACTGCTGGGTGGACACAGCAGGTTTTCAAGCTGAAAAAATCTGACCCCATGCAAGGTTTGATCTCATGACTGTCAGCTCTGCCAATACACTCTCTAATTGTTTGACAACAGGCCCCTCTAAATCTCTAATCTAGATATACTGGGTACCAAAAAGTAGCACTTTAATACTGTACTTTAATAACAAAAATTACTGAACTGTCAATGATAAACTTTAAAAACCTTGAATGGAGAAGTAATCTCAGTTGACTCCACATCAGTTGTCATGGCCTACAAACAGAAAAAGACTGGCACATGAACTCTGAAAGAGAAGACTGAAAAAGACAGGCACATGAACTCTGAAAGAGAAGACAGAAAATGCTCAGCATGTGGAGTGATTGAAAATAATTTGGGGGGTGGGGGGGGGGGGAGGGAGGATAGCTGCTCCAGATAGAAGCTGTTATAACTGAAATTAACAGAACAGCTTTCTTGAGATATACCAAGCCCAGACTTGCATATGCTTTGCCATGATGACCTATAGAAGCATATTGTAAAATATACTTATGATCACACTGAAATGAAAAGACCAGAATGGTTCCCTACACGGGCCCACGTTAATTATGATTGACCTATTGGTTATGATTTGCATTAATATCATTATCATGTTGTTACTATTGACCCGTTAGAGTTTTCACAATGAGTTTGAGTTCGAATCATGCATATACCTGTAAATATTTCATAAACTTTCTGCCCCACCCTACACACCCCACATACAAGATATCAAGATATAAAATGCACACACACTCACAGACACACACACATGCACACACTCAACTCTCTCTCTCTCTCTCAAAAGGTGTGGCTGATTACAAATGTAGACTACTTTCTTCCCCTAAATGATCTGCTATATTTCACGGCACTGTCTGTTTTCCCTAAATGATCTGCTGTATTTCACGGCACTGTTTGTTTTCCCTAAATGATCTGCTGTATTTCATGGCACTGTTTGTTTTCCCTAAATGATCTGCTGTATTTCATGGCAGTATTTGTTTTCCCTAAATGATCTGCTGTATTTTTTCCCTAAATGATCTGCTATATTTCATGGCACTGTTTGTTTTCCCTAAATGATCTGCTATATTTCATGGCACTGTCCCAGATCTTCATCTCCTACATTGACACCCGTCTGCCACGAATGCTGCGCCGCGCCTGGCTCTTCAAGTCCTTCAACTTTTGGTGCCAGTGTCGGCGCTGTCGTTTTGAGGGTGACCAGCCTACAGAGTGCACGCAATGCAAGGCAAAGTCGGAACCAGGCAAAAAGTTTCCCACCTGCGGCAAGTGCCATAAAGCTTGGTACTGCTCCACCCAGTGCCAACGCCAGGCTTGGGGTCAAGGCCACAAGATCATCTGCCTCACCAAGCATTCCGTCGTGGCCAATCCCCAGGATTATGAAGTGTGTTAGCAAGACATGCGTCTGCACAAGTGTCGTAGGATCCTATAAACAATGAACTCCAAGGCAAGCACAAGTAAACTCACAGTAATCAGACTTCACAGAGAGAAGGATACAACCGACATTCATTATTCAGATTTTTCAACTATCAGAGCTGAAATGACTTGGTTTTATCTTTCATTCCTGAAATCAGCTGTATAGTGATGGAATCAAAATATGAAATAGGCAATGGCTATTGGGTAGAAAAAGTTGTGATAATTCATCTGATGTTATGAGATGAACAGCATTTTTCTACATGAACTCACAGTTAAGACAGAAATGAAGAAAATGAATCTCATATCTTCCTTCCTCAAGATTTGTGCAGCTCTTTTATTGTTGTTTTTGTTGTTGGTTTTGTTTTCCCTTGGAGGAAGATATCAGTCAGGACCATGGATATTTCTTTTTCCTCTTGCCAAGTATTGCAAACAGTTCACTAAAAACATGTGGATTTCTGTAGTAAGTTTGCACTTTAACCTTTCCGTACTATAAACTTTCCATTCGCCATCCTTTTCCCCATTACAGAACCTATACAGATGGTTTGCCTTACTTTTGACATTTGACATGAGGGAATGTGTAGTCAGAAGATTAACATTTGAAATCAACATGCAGAGATACATACACTCTTCAACACACACAGAAGTACACATACACATGTGCACATACAGTCAACTACAACATGAAAAGTTTGTGGTGTTTGCAGTGTCAATGCAACTGCTGTGTGATTTCTTTTCCCTACCCCTAGTTTTTCCCCGTACAAAAATCCAGTGTTATGCATGTTGGTCAGTATCCATCCTTATCCCATGGTAAGTGCAATGTCTTTCAATCGATCAGCTATTTGGCGGTTAAACCCACCTATGTTGTAAACTTCAACTGCAAAACCTGGGCAACAGAAAACCTGCTGAAACATTTTTAAAGTGTGTTATATAACAGTATCAAAATGTTTATTTCATGTTCTCATGATTTGAACTTTTTTTTTCACCAAAACAGTTCATTTTTTTTCAAATTCTATAGATTGAAAGACATTGGACTTGTGTGCAAACCCTACCAATGCATTCAGTATACTTTTTCCCACAATAGTCACCTACCTCGCCCTGTGCTAGAATTCCAAAGAGATGTTTGTTTCCATGTATATGCTTGACAACTCACTTGTGTAAGATACAAGTGAAATCTAACCAGGTTTTTCAGTATAACAAAGAAACAGTTTACTGGATTGCCATATCCATGGATGCTCACAGTCACTTCGACTGATATTGCTAGTTTTATGTGTATATGAATGTGTGTGTGTAGATGTGGGTGTGCTTGGGTGGGCAGTACTTTTTTTGTATGCACATGTCGATACATGTGTCCATGGTGGTGAATTTTCTTGTTTTATGTTTGCATGTGTGTCCGTGTGTGTGTCCTGTGCTTGTGAACAGTAATTTCTGGGCTCTAAAGTGTACTGGTATGTAAACAGCATCCGAAAAATAAAAATATTATTAAAAGATTAAAGAAAAGAAAAGGTCAACTCATTAGCTTAATGGTTGATTAACCACAGCGAGTGAAGTGGTGACATGAGAGCGGTGCCACAGGGTTCTGAAGCTGCTGCAAAAATGCATCTTTTAAATGCCAGATCAATGCTGGTAATCCAAATACCACTTTGAAGTCTTGGTGTTTCAACTTTAGCATGTCTATTTATGCATTGCTGGTGAGTCATCATCGGCCTAACAAAACTAATACTCAGGTATCGTGAATGATGCTCACTTTCTGTATTGCTGGTATATGAATTGTCAATTCTGTGCAAATTAATCAATTTTCAAAAGTTTGGATCAGCCTCAAATCCAAAGATAACCGCTGTGGTGGGCCAAGAATAGAACAGGAAAAATTGATAGATAGTCTGCTACCAATCTAGCAGCCTATGGGGCGAAAGTGGTTAAAAAAAAAAGAATATACAGCCTGAAAATTACATTAAGAAAAACGTTTTTGTGTGTGTGTGAATGTTTTGCATGTGTGTGTGCATATACTTGTCCATGTTTGCAATTTTTTTGTTTTAATTTGCATGTGTGGGTGTTTCACTTTTTAGGTTTGCGTGTATGTGCCTGTCCATGTTTATTTTTCAGTTGTTTGCATGCCTCTGTATGTGTATGCATGTCCATATAATTTTGTATGGTTTTCATCTTCTAGTTTTAACTTCTTGTTTGTGTGCTGTGATATGTGCACCAGGACATCTGGTTATGAAGATTAACTGTTGCTGTCTCCACAGAGGAAGCCATGTTTTTAGATGCATTTATTGGTTTGTTTGTCTGTCAGCAACATTACGCAAATACTAAGAGCCGATTTCAGTTAAACTTTGCATGAAGATTCAATGTGGTCCAAGAGCAAATGCATGAAATGTTGATTTGGATCTGGATCAAAGGTTGGATTCAGGATCTGTTTGACCTTCGTGGACGTCTGTGCTCTCCTAAGTGCCCATCTAATGTTTCCATTGCATTGAAATTCCAGTTCGGCTGATCCCATAGAAATTCTGGTTTGGCTGATCCCATAGAAATTCCAGTTTGGCTGATCCCATAGAAATTCTGGTTTGGCTGATCCCATAGAAATTCCAGTTCGGCTGATCCCATAGAAATTCTGGTTTGCCTGATCCCATAGAAATTCTGGTTTGGCTGATCCCATATAGTAATTTTAGTTTGTCTGCCGTGAAATACAAGCTGAAATGAGAAAAACAAACTGGTCTGGTGTATGTGTGCATTATTTGTGCGAGAGTGATCCTGTTTGTCCTGTTAGATGAGTGACTGAATAAATCAGGAGTTAAGTGGCCAAGGGAACACCTGTGCATGTGTGCACACACATGTACACTGATATTTTTCTTTCCTCTACACACACTTGCACAACACAGAAGTGCCAAAGCACAAACACTTACTAGTACCACTTGCAAGTAATATATTTCATAGTCATTCAGATTTCACTCTCAAAAAACACACTTGTTGCATAAAATAACACAAACCAGATTTATCAGTAAATAGTTCTATGTGAAAAGAAATAACTGAAACATTTGTGCCTCTGTGTCTCTCACCAAAGGCTCCATTTGTGAATCATAAATATGTCTGAACATGAAAAATGAGCAGGGGGAGGGAAGGGGGGGGGGGGGAGCAAGAAAATTAAAATTTTACTACAAAGGTAAAAAAAAACAACAGCAAAACAAGTTAAGAGGCAGACACACAACTGGCCATGCTTAACACATTGAAAACAGAGGAATTGTGGCCAGATTTCACCTCCACAACACATGCCACCATTGTGTTCCCCAGTCCAGTAGAGTGAACTTTGTTGTAAGTCCATAACTCTGGAGGGCCTAGAAGACAATGACTGACCTGAGAGCTTACTGTCCTTATTTTCTTTATTTTTTGTTTAAAATGTTGAAGAAAAAAAAACATGAAATAAGAATAACAGCATAAGAGCAGCAATAAAAAGAAAAGGAAATAGCTTAGTGGGACTGGGGTTTACTGAAACGCATTTCTTTGAGCATACACCCACATACACACACACACACACACGCAAGGTATGTTTCCTAAAAAGATTAAAAAGTTTTGTTTAAAAAATCAAATACTGAAATTCATAGAACTGGACCTGGAACAGAAGTATTGATTTTTCTGCACCATAAATCAACATCTGAAAAGAAAAGAAAGACTTGGAAGCCTTAAGCTACAGAGACAGTTGCAGCTGCTGGTATGTGCAATACTTTGTTAACCTGCTGAAATAAATAATTCATATGTTCTGTCCTTAGCTAAGATGACCTACTAAAATTAAGTCTGCTGGGATCTGGACTTGATGCTAATGAAACAGACAGATCTAAGATGAATCAACAATGACCGTGACATAAAAGTTTATATAAAATATCTTAACATTTCGTAATTAAATCTAATCTTTTTCTTTTTTTTTAGCACCAAGCAATGAAAACTTTAAAACATCCAGTAGAAAATGAGATGATGACGACTTTTGCAAACATAATATGCTTTCAGGGGGGGGGAGGGATGCATTTTTGTACCTCTTTGTGGGCTTTTCTTCTGCTCTTAAGATTTTTTTCTTTTTTGTAAATAAGAAGGTAGGGACTTTGGGGAGGAAGGGTCTGGAATGGGAGGCGGAAGGGTTGTATCTCTCTAGTCTCTGTCCTCCCATGATCCCTCTCCCCTCTGTAATTTGCCCCCGTTGAAGCCAACTATGTCAAGCAAAATCCTGCAAAACTAATAGGACGTTTTCTGCTGGCAAACAAGAGGTAGTTAACATATCATTTTGACCATGATGAACTCTCATAACTCTCACCAGCACAGGTTACCAATATGATGATCTCTCCTAGCTCTCACCACCACAGGTTACTGATATGATGAACTCTCAGTTACCAGCACAGGTTACTGATGTGATGAACTCTCATAACTCTCACCAGCATAGGTTACTGATGTGATGAACTCTCATAACTCTCCAGCACAGGTTACTGATATGATGAACTCTCATTACTCTCACCAGCACAGGTTACTTCCGTTATTGATATGTGCGTTCATCTGCATCACGGACTACCACTCCTCTCTCCCTCCACTCTACGCTTCTTCTACATCAGTGACCGAGTAAATATTGGGGCATCCTATAATAATTCAAACACACTGAAAAAATTGGAAATAAGCTGGACCGATTTACACAACTTGATGCTATTTTGTCACTTCATTCCACTACCTTTGTCTCTCTACCTTCCTCCTTGTTTTGTTTTGTTTCAAAGAGAACAATAACTTGATAGAGTTTCCAAGTTTTTAATATATTATAGTTTAGTCAACACAGAGCCTTTTCAGGGCTGTTAAACTCATACAGGAAAAAAAAGTCATATCCTGAGTAGGTCAGATCATCAAAAAACATAATCTGAAAGAGAAACAAATAACAAAAGCAATAAATGACATGATGGCTAAACTACTGACATCTTAAGACATGTAAAACAAGGCTGTGCTGAAACAGTCGGACATTCCCCTTGATTTTTCACTCTCTGATGTTGAAAACGTGTTAAAATTTGATGGAAAACTTCTAAATGCTACAAAAATTACTTGAAAAAACAATGGCAAATAGACACTGGAGAATGAACAACTAGTGTCCAAACTTAACACTGTCTACAATTTTCACTGCCATGTCACCAGACTACTTAAAATTTTTTTCAAAAGACGCCTGGCACGCCATAAACTTATCAGAAAAAAAGTGTTAATTTTTTTTTTTTACCATGAAGACAGGACTATGGCCTAGAACGGCAGAAAAACAGTAAATGACAGTGTGGAGGAAGATTTGATGATAGTGGAAGCAGATTATTTTTGAATAATTTCACTTCTCCACTTCAAATACACACGTCAAAATTTTTTTATAAAAACACTTTAGACATCATATGCACAAAGCGCACTTTGTTGTACACATGCCATGAAACACAGAATTTCCATAATTCTAAAATGGGCGGATGATTGTTCGCATTTGCAATCAACAGTATGTTAAAAAGACTGCAAAATACACAACCACCACGCTAATGCTCAAAGTGCAACTTCAGTTACCAGCAGTATTTGATAAAGCATACAAATTGTTAATGTTAAACATTTGATTCACTTGATAAGTTAACATATACATGAAAACAGTGAGATGAACAGAAGTGACCCATAGTTAGGGACTGATTAAGTACGCAGTCACCAAGTTTATTAAATATACACAGGGCTCAAACCAGGAAACACTCTTTGTAAAAATGTTGAAAAATAAAAAACTTTATATAGATCTATTCATCCCCCTCTCCATATTGAAGTCAGGAGGGGGTTATGTTTTGGTCTGCATCAGTCTGTCTGTTTCTAAACAAGATTACACAAGAACCACTGAACACATTTTACTGAAATTGGTGAAAAGATGGAAAGTGGCCAAAGGCCAAATCCATAAAATTTCAGTGTGGACTATGAATACATTCCCCTTTGAAGAAGTCTATGTATGCTCTCCTGCAGCGATTCATAATCCATAATACTCGTACACTTTGCATGCACATGTACAGATAATTACTCAGGAAATCTGACAGACTAGCAGAGACAGAGGGAGAAGGGAGGGATCAGAGTAAAAGAACTACATTGACATTAAATGACAGACCTGACTAATGACTGAAATCAACCAGAAAAGCAAGCATCCAAATAAAATTATACTCCAACTTTGTTTTATAAAAGAACACTGAGGTAAAAAGAAAAACAACAAAAAAAAAAAAAACCACTGAGGTTTACACTAAGTTTGATTTTAAAACGTTTGATAATAAAATGTTCTCCCCATATCATACACTCTCATATGCATGGTTTTCCATCCAGTAATACTCGATACATATCACAGACCAAGCTATCATGATAACAAATGGTTTTGTGTATGGATGAGTGAGATTACTGTTGTATTGTTTCAAACCATTAAAATGAATCAAGCTGTTAAAACCCGCTTTCCAACCATTTCACCATGTGAACGATGACGTTGAATTGTTCTTCATCACAGAGATTATTTTCAGTTGAAATATTGTTCATTAGCATTTCATCGTGCAAACCATTTACATCGTCCCTAACCTTAGGAGATGATAATCAAAAATAAAATCTTAGCACTCTCACTGGCATCTTGTCCAAAATGATGTTTCAGCTGTCCCATCAAAGAGTCTGCTGGTATGTCACTCAAAATGAGAATAAATAGTACAACAAGCCAGCTGTCTCATTATGAAAAACTACTAGTACGATGTACATTGTCTTCACCCCTGCCCCTGTCAATCACCCTCCCTTCCCAATCAAAGCAGTATAACAAGCCAGCTGTCTCAATATGAAAAAACTAGTTGAACAATGTACACTGTCTCCACCCATGCCCCTGTTCCTCACCCTGCCTCATGGATCAATATTGACAAAATCAAATTTCCTTTTGATGTCATGTGTGACCCTTCACCACAGACTTAGTGATCACATGCCTCTGGTTCATTGCCAGGTTTCTGCACTTTCTAAGTATCTTTTCACCCTTCTTTAATGATTAAAAACCATTTTTCACTTCATTACAACATGATGGATAGCACACTGCCAGAGCAATTTGTCACCCACATACATATTGTCTTTTGCAAAATCCTGATATCAGCCATAAAATTACTGACTGCTAATTATTTCCCACTGAATTTCAAAACATACAGCCATCAACCTTCTGGATTCAAAATTCAGGACCTAGGGGATGAAATAGACAGTTTAGGTTTGAACTGAACACATTCTGGCTCCTTACCGCTTCAAGAGAACACTGTAGGGCTTTAAAAGGAGTATTGTCCACTTGCTGACACACAGAGAACATCACATTGGCTTTATTCTGCAATCTTTATCAGCCATTTCCAAAAATGACCACCAAACACAATTTCTTTAATTCTGGATTTTTCATCATGATAATCGGGATTTAGTGATTGATTTTTTCAAATGACGAAATTTCTGATAAATTCAGGACTGGCAGCAGTTTGATCCCACCTGCCTAGTCTAGGTGCTAGTGGAAAAATTGGTTCAGGTGAAAAGGCACTCATTGCATGGTTGAGGGTCTGGGGGAGGAGGGAGAAAGGTCACATGTCAAGTATTATAAGACAATTGATCAATGTTTTTAAATGATCATCAGTCCCGTCATTGATCTTTGAAGCCATGGATAATCTGATTCATATTTTTTTAGCACGGATAATCAAACCCCATGAACATCTGATTCAGTTTCAAGGATCTTTTCTAGCCAAGATATTCAGGGTTAACATCATTGCTATCTCCTGGGACCACAGATCTTTACATTACCCTGTCAAACTCAAAATGGTTAATTTAAAGCTACATCGTGTTTATAAAACTTGTCATTCCATTCTGAAATTTTGAAAAAGATTTCTTTTGCAGACTCTTTACACACAATTTTCACCACCTATCACTTCCAACTTGGAATTTCAGCAGCTTACTTGGGTAAACGAAACAAACAGAACACAGTGGATTTCTAACTTTAAACAGGGAAATGCTGTCAAATAAAGGAAGACAACTCTGGAAGTGCACTGCTTCATAGCAGGTCCTCCACTGTGGAGACATAGTGTGTGTGATGGCACCAAAGCAAATGATGGCCAGTTTGGTCTGGGAGGACACTTCAGGCTTCCCAACCTTGGCTGCCAACTGGGAAGAGAAACCCAAACACATGAAAGAAGTAACTGTTAAAAACCTAGGGAACTATCGAATATGTGTCAAAGAAACTCCATCTACAGCTGTGCGCAAGTGCCAAGTTGTTGGGGGATAGGCTTTGAAAAGCAAGTTCATGGCTCAGAAATATTATGTATTTGTAATATTCAAACAGTTGGCAAACATTGTGCAGAACAGGGACATGCACTGGATGCCGATCCTCTTGGCAACATTACAGATCTACTCTGTGAAACATAACAAAAACGATAAAGACTAGGATCCCCAACAAAGACCTAACAGATGGTATCAAAAATTCACAGGATTTTACTACAAATCTGAATTTTTTAAGAAAAACATGAATGAAATAAACAACAAAAGAAGGGTAGGTTATCTCTTATTGAACATAGGGAGATCTGACAAAGAAAAAATATACAAATCATAGGAAAGAAAAAAAACTACAACATAATTTGGATAAAACATTGAAAAGGCTAAAGACCTCTACAACATGCTAACAGATTACTTCAATGCAATATCAACATTTTAATCACAGATCTGCACAGAATCCAACCAAATGCATAGCAGTTGAAGCTATCTGTTTCCTGATCAATGTTGCCAGTCCATTCACAGAACATGGAAGGTCTCTCCCCATTTTGAACACACAACCACAATGGAATTGATCAACAAAGCTTATCCTCTCTTCACCAATCCAGGCATAACACCTACAAATACAGTGTCCCACTGCTGAAATATGAACAAGAATAGTGTCTAAGCTGCAGGAACAACAAGATTAAAATCCAACTGCTGGAACACCAACAAGTAAGTGCTCAAAATGCAGGAGCATCCACAAGATAAGCACTCAGACTGCGGGAACATCCACAAGATAAGTGCTCAGACTGCAGGAACATCCACAAGATAAGTGCTCAAAATGCAGGAACATCCACAAGATAAGCGCTCAGACTGCAGGAACATCCACAAGATAAGTGCTCAGACTGCAGGAACATCCACAAGATAAGTGCTCAGACTGCAGGAACATCCACAAGAGAAGTGCTCAGACTGCAGGAACATCCACAAGATAAGCGCTCAGACTGCAGGAACATCCACAAGATAAGCGCTCAGACTGCAGGAACATCCACAAGATAAGTGCTCAGACTGCAGGAACACCAACAAGATACGTGCCCAGACAGCAGGAACACCAACAAGATAAGTGCCCAGATAGCAGGAACACCCACAAGATTGATGTCCAGACTGCAGGAACACCAACAAGGTTAGTGTCCAGACTGCAGGAACACCAACAAGATTGATGTCCAGACTGCGGGAACACCTAGATTGATGTCCAGACTGCAGGAACACCAACAAGATTGATGTCCAGACTGCAGGAACACCAACAGGATTGATATCCAGACTGCAGGAACACCAACTAGTTTAATGTCCAGACTGCAGGAACACCAACAAGATTAATTTCCATGCTAGAGGAACACAAACAAGATAGGTGTTAAATCTGCAGGAATGTCAACAAAATCAGTGTATAATCTCAGGATAACCGACAAGATTGTTGTCCAATGTTCAGGAACACCAACAAGACTGTTGTCCAATGTGCAGGAACACCTACAAGACTGTTGTCCAATGTGCAGGAACACCTACAAGATTGTTGTGCAGTGTGCAGGAACACCTACAAGATTGTTGTGCAATGTGCAGGAACACCTACAAGACTGTTGTCCAATGTGCAGGAACACCTACAAGATTGTTGTCCAATGTGCAGGAACACCAACAAGACTGCTGTCCAATGTGCAGGAACACCTACAAGATTGTTGTCCAATGTGCAGGAACACCAACAAGACTGTTGTCCAATGTGCAGGAACACCTACAAGATTGTTGTCCTATGTGCAGGAACACCTACAAGATTGTTGTGCAATGTGCAGGAACACCTACAAGATTGTTGTTCAATGTGCAGGAACACCAACAAGACTGTTGTCCAATGTGCAGGAACACAAACAAGATTTTGTCCAATGTGCAGGAACACCAACAAGATTGTTGTTCAATGTGCAGGAACACCTACAAGACTGTTGTCCAATACGCAGGGACACCTACAAGACTATTGTCCAGTCTGCAGGGACACCTACAAGATTGTTGTCCAGTCTGCAGGAATACCTACAAGATTGTTGTCCAATGTGCAGGAACACCTACAAGATTGTTGTCCAGTCTGCAGGGACAGTGACAAGATTGTTGTCCAATGTGCAGGAACAACAACAAGATTGTTGTCCAATGTGCAGGAACAACAACAAGATGGTTGTCCAATGTGCAGGAATACTAACGTGAACAAGATTAGCATCCAGATTGCAGATTACAATGCACAACCATCTTAAAAGATAATCATTAAGGTAATGAACATTCAAAAGCCAATTTTTAAAAAAGTAAACATACAGATCATCAATGTACAGATTAAAAAAAACATTTACAACTGTATTTTTCTGAATCTGATATGGTTTCTAAGTGGTATAACTGCATGCAGAAATTGAAACAAGAGCAAAACAAGAATTACTGACCTGCCAAACAAAGGAACAAAGCGATATGAAACAGACACAATGCATTCGACCGATTGGGTATCTTCAGGCAAGTAAAAAAATATTCAAGACCATGAAAATGACAGATAACAAAGAGTCACTTACCCCTTCAACCCTAGTGCGAACTTTGGTCTTGGGTGAACCTAACACCTTGAGATAAGTTTGTTTTCATTGTCTTGAATGTCACTTGTCTTGCCTGGAGAAGACACAGTTGGTCAAAACGTGTTGTGTTTGTTTTGTAATTTGATTGTTCCTTCCTTTGTTGGTGCAGTATTTCAGTGTTTGCTCTCGAATCTGATATGTTAATGTATACATATTGAATGAATATTTCCAGTCACCTGATTCAGTGTAATGGAAAATAATTCACAGATCAATGAATCACAACATACTTATCGAATGTTTTCTTTTTTTTCAGCAAGTTCATTCCACCTCAGATTAAAAAATACACTCAAAATATAAATCCAGGTACACACAAATTGAAATGCTGCCAAAGAAAGAAATGTACACACATGGGCTGGCAGTGTCTTCTGACACACATCAATCTATAATAACTTATGGAAGTATTTATTTCCTGAACACTTCTGGTTCCTACTCATCATGCTTACAACATTCAGATTATCTCATCATCATAAGTTACAGCAGTACTGTAATTTAAACATCAGAGATTTACAAATAATTAGCCATGAATAATATCTGAAAAACAAAGCTTTTCAGTCAAATAAATAATAACAAAAAGTGTTAAATATTTCACAATATCATAACAAAAATACAGTGATTATTTTGTGAACATTTTATACAAACTCTCCCAGAATATAAAATTCATCCTCACTCTGAGGTGCTACAACTGGAACACACAAGCAAGTTCCCAACACAATGGAATTCCAAAACTGTGGCCATGGGTTGGAAATATACTGTTAAACATCGGCACCAGCAGTATGTCTCAGTCAAGGCGATAAATATGTGTGAACACAGACATAGGCAAAATGCTTTAAGTTGATGCCGAAACCTGGGAACATTGTCAACACTTTAAACAGTCCACTATCCAAACACCAGCAGACTGTCTAGATCACAACCATGAAACAAGAAACAGATTGTCAACTCTCAACACCAGCATGCGCCTAAATCATGGAGATTTATCTTGAAAGAGATAGTGAGTATTCAAACCCGGCAGCATGCAGAAACTTCTCTTTTCATATATCTCTTCGCGCAGTCACAGATCAGAGCACCAGATCTACGTTGATTTCTTTGAGCTCCCCTGCGATCTTCTTTTTCATCACCAATCTTTGTGCTCTTTGTCATCATCCTGACAAATACTCTTCCACTCTAAAAAAGAAAAAAAAAAAAAAGTACCAATGAATGGACGGGTTAACCAGAATCCAGCCTTGAAACAGGAAATTCAGAATGACGTGACACAGAGCATCACAGATCCTTTTCAGATCTGGATCCGTCAACATCTTCCCACTGTCTCTTGCGCCTGACATCTCTGCCAAAGGACAAAGAGATGGTACCATCTTCAGAAATCATGAGATGACCACTCTGATGGCTGGGTGTATGCTGGCTGGTCCTTGGAGATGCCCTCATTGGATCATCTTCCCATGAAGAAGGCCCTTGACGTGGTGGAGAACATTCAGAGAAAGCTGCAGAGGTTCTTTCTTGAGACATTCGTGGAAAGCTCTCTTGTGTGTAATGGACTCTGTCAGTTGTATCAGACAAACATTGGGGACGTTTGTTGAAGTACCCAGAGGAAGCAGAGCAATGGTATGACGCTGGTGATGACAACCATGGACTACCTTCTGTGTTTTTCAGCTTTGATGGTGACCAAGAACCATCTGAAGTGTTTTTGAGTTGTGACGGAATCCCTGAAGAATGGACAGTGCGCATGAGCTGTGAAGACAGCCAGACTGAATCTGTCTCATCTTTACCAGCTGGCATTCCTCCTGGAGAGAAAGAATGAACACTGCCAGCATTCACACAATTACCATAACTGCTGCTACCATCCCCTCCTGTCTGACTGCCGCCAGGGTTTTCCTGGAATATTCTGGAATAAGGTGTTCCTCTCTCCCGTTCTGGCAGAACTGAGACAGTTTCAGTCTCAGTGTTGACGTTTTCTCCAGAGCTGCATATGGCTGGTCTGAAGGACATAGTGGTGTTATTGTTGGCTCGAAGCCACTTGTGTCTGGAGCTGTCAATGTGATGATTGAAGTGACGCAGCACTCGACTTCCCACAGAGTCATAAGAACTGCCAATAACCTAATAAACAAATAAAAGTGTTAGACATATGGAAACAAGAGAACGTAACAAAGAAAGTAAGATAAATGGGGTGGAGGTAGAAAAAGACAAAGAAAAAGAGAGAGAGGGGTAATGAAAAAGAGGAGAGGGAGAGAGAGACAGAGAGTGAGAAAGAAAGAGAGAGAGACAGAGACAGAGACAGAGACAGAGACAGAAGAGAAAGAGAGAGAAGTACATTTGCCAACAATCAGGAAAATGAAGACATGAAATGGACAAAAGCAAAACAGTTCTACCCTAAACACATCACCTCTCCAAATACAACAATGAAAACAGGAATCTGGATATGCTGTTTCATTCTTGTTTGCACATTAATATGGAATATGTTCCTTTCTTGTTTAGTTCTTTTCTGTTTTTAATGTCCATGATCACATTAATTCTTCACATGCTATAGTCTTTACAACTAGAGAGCAAGAAAGACCAGAACGAATGATGGGAAAAGAAACCAAAACAAAGCGATGTTTTTGATGTTTGCATGTGCAGAATTAAATCAAGAATAGTCTTCAGTTGAAAAGTCACAGAGGCACACACTTCTGCCTTGTCTTCTTTATGTATTCTGGTTCCTCATTCACACGCTTCTTGGAGTGATGTGTACTACAGCCAATCAAGTTAGACTTCCATGCAAATGCACTGTGAGGTCTGCTATTTAAAACTTGGCATACACATACAGTGTCATAAAGAGCGGTAAGTCCTTTCCCCCCTCAAAAAAAAAAGAAGAAATAAAATTAAATTAAAATGATGAATAAAAATAAGAAAATAAAACTGGATTACACAGATTCAATTTCGAAAAAGCTTCTATTTTTCTGTTTTTCTTTCATTCTTTTTTCTGTTTTACTTTCTTTTTTTTTTCTGTTTTTCTTTCATTCTTCTTTCTGTTTTTCTTTCATTCTTCTTCGTTTTTTTCCCTGAACCCTGCTGTTTAAGCCTCTTTAATCTGATTCTAGGGGCTAGGTATTTTTAATCTGATTCTAGAGGCTAGGTATATTTAATTTGATTCTAGGGGCTAGGTATATTTAATTTGATTCTAGGGGCTAGGTATTTTTTAAACTGATTCTAGGGGCTAGGTATATTTAATTTGATTCTAGGGGCTGGGTATATTTAATTTGATTCTAGGGGCTGGGCATACTTAATCTGATTCTAGGGGCTAGGTATATTCAATCTGATTCTAGGGGTTTGGTATATTCAATCTGATTCTAGGGGCTATGTATATTCAATCTGATTCTAGGGGCTAGGTATATTCAATCTGATTCTAGGGGCTAGGTATATTCAATCTGATTCTAGGGGCTAGGTATATTCAATCTCATTCCACGGGCTAGGTATATTTAGTTTGATTCTAGGGGCTAGGTATATCCAATCTGATTCTAGGGGCTAAGTATATTCAATCTGATTCTCGGGGCTAGGTATATTCAATCTGATTCTCGGGGCTAGGTATATTCAATCTGATTCTCGGGGGTAGGTATATTCAATCTGATTCCAGGGGCTAGGTATATTCAATCTGATTCTAGGGGCTAGGTATATTCAATCTGATTCTAGGGGCTAGGTATATTCAATCTGATTCTAAGGGCTAGGTATATTCAATCTGATTCTAGGGGCTAGGTATATTCAATCTGATTCCAGGGGCTAGGTATATTTAATCTGATTCTAGGGGCTAGGTATATTCAATCTGATTCTAGGAGCTAGGTATATCTAATCTGATTCTTGGGGCTAGGTAAATTCGATCTGACTCTATTTAATCTGATTCCAGGGGCTAGGTACATTCAATCTGATTCTAGTGGCTAGGTATATCTAATCTGATTCCAGGGGCTAAGTATGTTTAATTTGACTCTAAGGGCTAGGTATATTTAATCTGATTCTAGGGGCTAGGTTTATCTAATCTCATTCTACGGGCTAGGTGCATTTAATCTGAATCTAGGGGCTAGGTTTATTTAATCTGATTCTAGGGGCTAGGCATATTTGATCTGATTCTAGGGGCTAGGTATATTTAATCTGATTCTAGGGGCTAGGTATATTTAGTCTGATTCCAAGGGCTAGGTATATTCAATCTGATTCTAGGGGCTAGGTATATTCAATCTGATTCTAGGGGTTAGGTATATTCAACCTTATTCTAGGGGCTAGGTATATTCAATCTGATTCTATGGGCTAGGTATATTCAATCTGATTCTCGGGGCTAGATATATTCAATCTGATTGTAGGGGCTACGTATATTTAATCTGATCCTAGGGGCTAGGTTTATCTTGATTTTGTTTTCTGTATATAACCCACCATGGGCGAACATGGATTAAAAGATCTTAAATACTTGACCATCTCTCACAACATGAGTCAGAAATCACCTTTGGTCATTTTATACCAGAATGGACAGATAGTCTGATTTTATCAATCACTGAATTTGAGATTTCGTAGGTGTCACAATCTGAAAGCTGTCATTGAAGACACTTATCTAAATTTGCTGACATCTGCAGTAACAGCGGCAAAGACAGCATGACTGCGATTTCTCAAACTGTGACTTAACTTTTGCCCTAAATCACCTAACATTTGGCATGCCATACATTGTAGGGCTTAAGGGACAAATGGTTTTTGTGAAAGAATGAAACCTTGCCTTAAAGCATGGGTCTCCTAGGACCCATATTTTTTCTGAAGGAGGAGTAAACCTTGCTATATGTCGCAGACCTCCTGGGAACCATACTTTTTCTGCAGAAATACAGCTTTGCTATGGTCTTTTTTGTTTTTCTTCTTCTCTGTTTGTTGACAAAAACAAATGATGTTTGGTACAGACGTGGGGCATGCTTCATTAACGAAGCATGACAATTTTGTGGAGATGGCTACAAAAACTGACTCAGTTATGAAGTAAAAATTATAACGGAGGGTTATTCAATACTTAAGACTTTCTGCGCGGGTTATGAGGGAACAATAATTTGATATCTTTATTTTAATGCCCTCCATCCTTTTACCATCCCTCCTCCACATTCTTCAAACTTGTGCCAAGCTGTTAATATATGTTGTAAGCTGTTCGCCTGCATTTGTTTTCCTTTACCGCTTACTTGTTCAAAACTTGGACATCAAAGGCAGCACTCACCTCAATCTCCAGTTTGGAGTCACCTATGGTGATGAAGGCACGATACATGGTGGTCCTCACTGAGCCATGGGCCCCAAAACTGCGCACAGTGGTGATAGGCTCCAGATTCAGCATCTGAATGATGTCCTCCCGCAATGTTGACACATCACTGCCACTGTCCACCATGAAGTCTACACACAAAAATGATCAAACATTATCACTTACAATACAGCAATCGTGCGCTTCATGAAAATGATTCTTTACATCTACAGGTGTCAAGATGTCAGGATTGTGTCTTGAGAAGTACAGCACCTGCCTGAAAAGCATGTGCAGATCTGAGTATTTGAAACAAGTTGGCTTGATTCTCCCCCCCCCCCCCCCTCCCCCCCACTTTTTCAGTCCAGTCCACTGATCTTGTGAATGGATCTTCAAGAAGGCTTTATACGCCAGTGCTCCCTACATTTGCAGGGACTTCATTCATTCATTGCCGAATACCCCTCATAGGGTACAGGCCACCGACCAAGGACCTCCAGGTATCTCTGTTCTGGGCTCTTCTTTCCAGTTGGTTCCAAGTCATCTCTATGTTCCTGATGTCTGCTTTCAGGTCCCTGAACCAGATGTTCCTTGGCTGACCTTTTTTTCGTTTTCCTTGGAGGTTCCATGTTAGGGCTTGTCTGGTGATGTTGCTTGCAGGCTTCCGCAGCGTATGTCCAAAACCAGCCCCAGCGTCGTTTCTTGATTTCCTGCTCTGCAGGCAGCTGGTTTCTGCAGAACAGGGACTTACCAGATGCAAAAAGACTCCTAAAGCAGCTCCTCAGTTGTGATGTTTTTCTTCTTCTTTTTTTCAGAGCAAGCATGACTATTCTAATACAGTCTAAGGCTTGATACCCTTACAGTCACATTAACATGTAGGAAAAATGATGTATCACACAGGAACAATTTCTAGTCTATTTGTATATGCGAAAGTAAAATCAATATATAACAAAAGAAAAAACAAAAGAAGTGACAGCATTTCACTTAATTAAACTTAATGGTTGATCCCTTAGTTATTGAAATTTATGTGGCAAATCTTGTTTCATGAACTCAACTGGGTCTGATGTAAACAAATAAAAATCAACAAATGAATAAAATAACAATCAAAATTCGTTAATAGCAAAATTGTAACCAACAAATATAAACATGACTATCCTAATTACAAACAGGAAGTCTAGTGAAAAATTAGATTGCTTTACTGAAACTATGCACTTTCGAGGGCAAATCATACAAAACTCAATTTGATCTGGGAGAAAAAAAAAAAAACAGGAGTCATCCAAAATACAGTGAAAAAAGAAAAAAAAAACTGATGCATACTTATGTCACCAGCACCCTTGTATCCTCCTAATAATTAAACAAAAATAGAAGTCTAAAGAAAAACCAGTGATATACAAACTGACGCTCACCGACAGACATTTGAGATTCTGGCTCCCGTGTTGACTGCATGATTGCCTTCACACACAGAAAGGGGTACTTGGCATTGGGCAGGTAAGAAGGAAACCCCCACCATCCCTCCGTTACCACGCGCTCCTCCCCTTCTGATCCCACCGGCCGCTGACGCCTGCACAGTGCCTGCACTGGAAAGAAAAAATGATGGTGAGTAGTTATAATAGCAGCAAGCAGTGTCTGGATGCAAAAAAAAAAAAAAAAAAAAAAGAAAAAAAGATGATGATAAATGATCTCAAAAACAAAAGTTAACAATGAGCAGTACTCAAAGGAAAAAAAAGAAAACAACAACATACAAGTATATACACATCTATCCATCCATCCAAACACACACACACACACACACACACACACACACACACACACACACACACAAACACACACACACACACACACACACACACATATATATATATATATTGCCAAAACATTTTTGCCATTTGCCATACCTAGTGAAGACAGATTAAAACCTGAAACAAAAACAATGGTTTATTTCAGGGTGGGAGTTTTCATGCGCCCACGCATCTGTACCCCCTTTTTTTTTATACTGCTTAGTAGTGATAAAAAAAAAAGCAAAAAATTCCAAAGGATGTTTGATGTTACCAATAGTTTATCCACAAAACAATCTGTGCTTCCTCTCTCTCTCTCTCTCTCTCATTTTTTTTTTCTTCTCTGTTTCTTTTTTTCTTTAATTTAATTCATTCAGTTTCATACTTGGTCTATTCTTTTGTTTTTTCTTATCTAATTTCTTTAACTTGATTAAGTCTTTCAAAAGACTGAACAACTAATTATTAATACCTACACTTGGTTTCCTCTGCTATGAAGTTGTTCATATGAATTTATTATATATATACAGAGAGAGAGAGAGAGAGAGAGGGAGACAGAGACCAGACAGACAGACAGACAGACAGACAGACAGACAGAAAGAGACAGCGAGACAGAGAGTGAGGGGGGCCAAGGGGGGAGGGGGGGGGGGGGGAGGGATGAGAGATAGAGACAGAGCCAGAGAGACAGACAGACAGATAATCTGTTGACAAAGACTGTTGAAATAAATATTCCTTCCATCTAAAGTCATGAATGTTTTTCTGGAATATTTTTGTCTCTTTTCTGTTCTAGATTCACCTCCCCATAAACAAACACTCCCACCCTTCAAACTTGTTTCTCTGAAACATTTTTGTATTTCTACTAGATCGAAGCACATTATGTTCAAGGATTTCTGGAGGTTGTTATTGACAGGTTCCACTGTAGCACCAGTTAGTAGTGCCCACACTAGGTAATGAAATAACCTGATGATATTGTAATCATGCAAGTCAACTGTGCCCACACTACGGGAAAAAAATGATTAAATGGCACCGGTAAACAATGGCTACAAAGGCGAAATTATTAGATAATGATATAGCAATAATACCAGCAAAAAATACCTGTACTGAACAACAACAGCAACAACAAAATGACAACACAGTAAGCAGAAAAGGACTTGGGAGACCCCAGACCTCCGTCAAGGTCAAACCAATTCTGGATCCACCCTTTGATCTAAATCCACACAAAAATTCAATAGCTTCTTTCATGAGCCACATAGCCACATTCCATCTATTTAACACACACATTCCATTAGTTTAACTAAAATCAGTTTCGTTGTTTTTGGATTATCTTGCTGACAGACAAACAACAAAGAAACCAACAGATTATTCAAGAAAAATGTCTTTTTGCAGTGACATGATAGGTAACACTAACAGATGCCCAAAATCAATAAAATGCCTATCATTATCACCACAATCTACACATGAAGGACAGTGATCCTTTTGTGAACTCTTTAAAAAAAAAAAAAATCCTTACAGTCAGAAGACCAAGCTCTGTGGCCCACTCATGTGACTTACTACCTGTCAAGTGTACATCACAAACTTGTCACAAAGATATGTTTCTTTTTTAAAATTGCCCTCTGCTTACCTGCACATTCTAATCTACGTTTATGTCCCGGAAGGGTAATTTCCAACTCGTCATACACCTCCTCGTCAGGTAAATTAAGCTCGGCGATGTCAGAGAGAAGAACCCGACCACTTTGAACAAAACCTTCATAATAGTGGCCGAGTCCGTTCTCACGCAGCCACCGAAGTAAGTCATGCTCTGGTCTCTGTTTGTAAGACTGAGCTGAAACAAAAAGACATTGTATTGTATTGTATCATATTGTATTGTATTGCATTGTATTACATTGTATTGTATTGCATTGTATTGTACGTATTATATGATTTTATTTTTGAAACAGATTTTTCAATTTGAAATTTGGGTCGCTCTACGAGGAAAAAATAGCAGCACAGTATAATGCTACATCTTTTTCTTCTCTGTTGTTCTACATGTCATAGTGGGTTTTTCTACGAAACTATGTGAGAGAAAACTCCCACACTGCCATGAGCTCTTTCATGGACACTAAGTGCTAACTGCTGAGGATAGCTTGGTTGATCATCTTATGCAAAAGATACAGAGAGAAAATAAACAACGCGCTCAGATTTCAATGTAAAAAACAAGTGGGGAAAATTATTTCCAATGGTTTCTTTATCATCTCTTTTTCTCCTGTGTGTTTCAGCATTTGGTTTGAATGTTTTCAAGTGGCAATTTAGCACTGGGTCTAGATCTACATAGATAGAGACTTATACAGATACCTGTGGATACGCAGAGAGCAAACAGACATGTTTTCATGAAAGAATTTATAGATTTGTTCAGTGAATTTATTCTTGTTATAGGAAGAATGCTTTGTAGTCATCTGCATGAGTATAAAAAATAACAGTAATGGAAGCAGAATGGACTGCACAGCAGACTGTCAATCAAATTGTCCTGCAACACAGTCATGAAGGCAAACAATGATGTCACTTTGAATTCTTCTTGGGTGAGTTAAAAATCTCTTGCATTTGTTCTATTTTTATACCTTTTATGAAGTCGATAGATGGGGTGATGGTTTAAAAAAAAGAAAAAAAAAAGAAGAAAGGCTGGAGTATCTAAAATCTGAGAAAGACACAAATTGTTGTAGTATTATCAGGCTTATCTCCAATCGCACATGCCCACACACACACACACACACACACACACACACACACGCACACACACACACACACACACACACACACACTCACTCACTAACTCACTACCCCCACATTACACTCCTCAAATTCAAAATTTAATTGCATATTTCTCTGTATCTCACATCCTGATTTCTGACCAACTGGACATTGCAATCCAATTTTTTGCTGCAGGTCCTGAACACACACACACACACACACACACACACACCCCAACACACACACACACACAGAACTAAAAGGCTTTACTGCTGTTTTGTTGACTTCAGCAAAGCATTTGATAATATATATATGGCATGAAGCTCTACTGATGAAAATGATACAAGCGGGTATAACTGGTAAATGCTACCAAATGATACAGGACATGTACAACAGGGCTACGGTTTGTACAAGAAGCCAGTCTGGTTTCACTAAGGAAATATTAATACAAAAAGATGTCCTCCAAGGTAATACCCTTAGCCCAACCTTATTTAACATATTCATAAATGACATTGTCGGATATCTCATAGACCATGATTCCCCAAGAATTTCCAATCTAAAACAAGTCGAAATTCCATGTCTTCTACATGCAGATTATTTAGCTATCCTCTCAACTTCAAAACAGGGACTTCAGCATAAATTAAACCAGTTACACAACTACTGTTTAGACTGGGGAATGAAAATCAACACAGAAAAAACAAAGGTCATTGTATTCACCAAATCAGATCCAAAGGTACCACTATTCTTCAATTGCAGTGAAAGCAGCAGATCAATATAAATATCTTGGAGTCATTTTCCATAAAAATGGACATTTTACAGAACCCTAAGAACACTTAGCAAGACAAGGGAATAAAGCTGCACATACCTTGAAGAGAATGTTTTACGGTCAAAATGTAAATATGAGAACAGTTACAACCCTATTTGACTCGTTAGTCTCTCCCATCTTCACATATGGGTCGGAGGTGTGGTTCCCATCCTCTTACCAATACAATGATGAGATATGTCAAGAAAAGAATATGCATTTGTTCAAAACCTGTCTTGCAAACAAATTCCCACATGAATCTGCACACATTAAATTCTGCAGGCAATTATTAAGAGTCCATAGAAAAGCTATGACATTACCGGTGTGGGGCAAACTGGGGAGATTCCTGATTACTTTTAAAAGTAATAACCCAGACTATCGCATTCTGGATACACACATTACAGTCAGACCAAGACTCTTACCAACAACTGATTTATCAGTCAATGATCTCTCAGGACACCGAAGAAAGCAAATGGACGAAGTTTATACGACAAACCTTGTCAATGATACAATTACAGCACATCTGGGAAAATCTGGGTACATTTAGTGTGACTCGCCTGAAGTTTCTAATCAATGCAAAGCTGGAAATGCTTTATGTTGACTTCTGGAAGAAACAAAAGAACGAAAGCACACCCAAACTCAAATTTTATGCAACAGTTGCTACCGAATACAAACAGGTGGCTTATTTGGAGCAACGCATTGACACAGATTGCAGACGAGCACTAACTAGATTACGAATAAGCGCCCATGAACTCCAAATTGAGAGGGGCCGTTACACCAACATTGACAGAGAAGACAGATTATGGATGAACTGCATTTTCTCCATGACTGCAGATTATTTTACCAACAACGTTATGACCTGATGACAAGGATCACAAAAAAGATTAAAATGGCAACACCCTTGGAGCTCATGTTATCAGACTGCTTCTAACCTGTACTTGCCCAGTATATCTTGTTATGTTTTTCTCTTCGGAGACAGAAAATTCAATCAGACTCTGATACACACTATGCTTTTTCTTTCTGCTACTAATATTATGTTGCAAGATGTGACGACGTTGGAATTAGTTAATTACATGTCTTTACTTGATCATCTGTGCCCCACAAAACCTCTGGTTTTCATATGGCAATAAAATATGTTCTCATTCTTGTTCACACACACACACACACACACACACACACACACACACACACACACACACACACACACACATACTCACACACACCATGTACAAACCATGAACAAAAAAAGAATTTTTAAATACACAACACCTGATAGATGACTCCGCTGCAACCTACATTTTCATTGAAAAGTTCCATCTATTTTCTTAGTTATCTTTCAGTGCTTGGTATTCAAAAACAAAACAAAACAACAGCAACAAAACCCAGCTCACCAACTTGTGATTACAAAAATAATTGTGCACTGCCACAGCTACAATAATATTGTGCTTTAAAATAGAGGAATTCTACCGCAGATCAGAGGAGCGAGAGGGTCTTGTTTGGAAAACAAAGCTAGCCATTGACTGAACAGAGGCAGCAGTTCTAAAGAGGAAACAAAACGAAACAAGAAATGCACATGTAACTGCAGGCAGAGCTGCCTGACAACTACTGCTATTCACTTTGCCCATTCTAAACCCATACATAACCATGTGCCAAGAAACAGACAGTAACTAACTAAATTACAGTTTGATTTTGCCAAAAACTTTCATCACAACAGCCTTTTCTTTTCTGTTATTCTTAGTCCCACAATCATTGTGATGACAATTCTGGCACTTTCACATCCACAACAATAGTGGGCAAATAGAAGCTTGTGGTATTTTTAGATTTGACAGTACTGTGGGTAATTATGCCGTGATCAAATGGTTCAAGTGTTTGGCTGTGAAGCTGACAGTCACGAATTCTAACCACAAGTGGGGTCAGATTTTTTATGGCTTGAAAACCCTCTAAAAAACCAGCAGCAAATGGATAATAATTGATATCTGATTCAAGGAAAGGTTATAGTGGTGGAGAACAAGGGATTGTGGGCCCCATCTCCCATAATGCTGTGCCAGAGGCATGGATAATCCGTAACAACTCACTGCCCCTCAGCGATTGAACTGAGGGTCAGCTAGCACAGCATTTCCAAAGGATAACCCTTGACCGACACAGTCCCAGCCTATCGTTTGTCCATTTTAGTTCAAGCTATATGCCCAATACTACTGTTATTTTAGGTGAGTGCATTTATAATCACTGGGACAGTGGAAGGCATGTGACTGTTGCTGTTTCCTAAATGTCTTTGAATAATAGAACATCCTCTACAAGGTTCCTCTAAAGATGAATTCTTATATGGGCAATATGTGGCTAAGTTCTACTTTAACTCCCCCACCCTGCCCTATCCCCTTTCTCTCTCCCCTATGGTCATTTACTTCTCAATGAACATGCACTTTTTCCTTTAAGTGCTTTTTTTTAAATTGGGAAGTAAACACGGTATGTGTGTGTGGTGGTGGGGGGGGGGGGGGGGGGGGAGAAGGGAGGGAGAGGAGTGGGGTGGCCTCTTACAATAAAAATTGAATATCGCCGGCTGTCAATACCACTTTCTTAAGACTAAACAGTATCCATGGTGACTGGATTGTGATTCTCAGTGAATGTGCTTTTCTCCATCTGAGAGCTCTCTTACTAGGAAGTAAAGCATAGTATGAGTGTCGGGGTGGGGGAGAAGAGGGGTTGGAGGTGGAGGAAGGGAGGGCTGGAAGATGAGTGAGCTGTTGTGTTAAAATTGAATGTTGCTGCTTATCAATTCTAGTTTCTGAACTGTGGACAGGATCCATAGCGACTCATTGACGGATTGTGATTGGCTCACTTGACTGACAGGTTGAAACGTTTTTCATTTTCAGCATAGAAAATCTGACAGTTTTTTTTTAAAGAGACTTCACTTTGTTTATACTCACCAGCCTTGAGGATGACTATGATTTCAACTGGATCGGTGATCCCCACAGTTTGTAAATCAGACACATTCAGATGAGGAATGTCAACCTCGTCATCGTATCCTCTCAGCTCAAACATGTTCACATAGCGTCCCATACCCAGCGACATCAAGAAAGCTTTGACGCCACCCGCCATCAGAACTGTATGACTGCTGCTCAGTTAAACTAAAAAGAGGTAAAAATCGAGCAAATTCCGGATGATAAGACAACTGGGTATCGAGATAAAATATACACAAAGTAAAAAATCGAATGAGGAGTGGAATGCATGTCACCTCGCTTGACCGGAACTGTTGGCGCACTAGTTCGCTTTGAAAACACAAATTTAATTGGTGCACAGATGGAGGCGGCGTCCGTAGAAACCAATCAAGAAGCGGGTTGCAAACTTGCAGAAGATGTGAATACTCCATTCGATCACTCAACCGAGGACACGTGACTCAGAGTGAGTGTTCTCTTGGGTCACCATCGGGGTCAAATTGAAGATTGAAAAAAAAAAAGATGTGAAAAAAGGTGAACAAAATCGCTTTGCTTTTCCGTGTCAGCTTTTTTTTCCCCTGCCTTCAATGGGTGCAGATTTCCCCTCACTGGACCTGAGGATTAAAAGAATTTTGACCATTGATTCGGGGGTAAAAAAAAAAAAAAAAAAGTAGGCCGAATATTCTTTGACAGGGTGGGGGTGGGGGGGGGGGGGGGGATGAGCAGGACCAGTGAACAGTGTTTCTGTGCCAGTGGTCAGGTAGAGGGGTTACTGAATAGTCAGTTCGACAGCCCCACGTAGGTCGTGTGAAGATGTCGTTGTTTTCTTTTCTTTTTTCTTTGTTGTTGTTGTTGTTGTTGTTGTTGTTGTTGTTGTTTTTGTTTTGTTTTGTTTGCGCACAAGTGAAAGAACTTGAAGGAAGCACATTTCATGAAATCGATGAAGAGCGGTTTGCCCCCTCATCATCCCCACCCCAGCTTGCATTCTTTTTCAGTAGGTATATTAAAGCATAGACACAACAATCTCTCTCTCTCTCTCTCTCTCTCTCTCTCTCTCTCTCTCTCTCTCTCTCTGTTGTACTGACTAACTGATGCACGCACGCGCGCGCGCGCGCGCGCGCACACACACACACACACACACACACACACACACGCACACACGCACGCACGCACGCACGCACGCACGCACGCACGCACACGCGCGCGTGCGGTCAGGGATAGGGGTCTTCAGCTAAATTGCTGTCTCATCTGTGCAACAGTCCAAGTGGAACAACGTGCATGCCACACACTGGCTTGTCCCATGATAGCCCCGGCACCAGCATTCCACAGGGAGCAGTCTATATCAAGCCATCAAGAGGCAGCCCATCAGTCAAGACCCTGGACTGCTGTCCGGTCACTTTAGTCGTGTTCAGTGGTGCCTGTTCTGATCTACCATGCATAGGAAAGCACCTGCTAAGCCCCAACTGATAATGATTAGTAATTGGTTCAGTCTAAGAGCTAGCGTGAGTTAGGAGCTTCGATGGTGGCTCAATACACCATGGCCGCCCAACGACAGTTCCCATGACCCAATCGTCGATACCAATCATCTCGACCCAAACTGTATACATACAGGGGCATAGATATGGAGAGGAAAGGAAATCTTTAGTCACCAAGAGAACAGGGCATGAAATACCTCAAGATTTGAAAGGTTTTCTTCTGCTGATCGTTAGAGATTGCATGACAGGGTTGTACTCTACGCTTCCTTTCATAATATTCCGGCGTCAACTGGGCCCAAGAGACACTGATACCTGCAGTGTTGGTCAGGAAATGTGAGCAGCTCGCTTTGAAATGCATCATTTAACATATGAAATTCGATTGTGTCTTCCCATCTCAGTCATAGCAAACCCAGCTTCTGGGTGAGAGCTGGTTGGGGTTGAAAAGTCCGTCAAACAAATGGCTCTAATGCGAATCAAACCCCAGACTTCCCTGCCTGCAAACCGCTGTGCTGATTACTGCCCCATGACGGCTAGTTGTATGCAGCTTTGATAATGCGGGCCAACTGAAAAAAAAAGCATTTAGCATCATTACTGATTTACATAATAAGACAGAATGCAGACAGAACAGAGTGCGATAGTTAAAAACAACATACACTCATTAGTGTGATCAGGCGTTACAAAAACTAGAATACGTAATGACATCTACACTATGCTTTAACAATGAAGAGACTGATCACGGAAAGCAAATTTAAAGCAGATTATACTTAACCAATTCATGATGTATATCGAATGTATGGAACTATTATATAGACAAAGATTCTACATATAACAGCCAGTCATAAGCTACAGAAAATCCGAAGACACCATCATGTCTCGTTCAAACTCGTGTTAAACATGCCGTTGTCGTTCATGCCAGTATGCTGTGATTCGTAACTTTCAACTTTTGTGAATAAGCTTGCATTATTCAATTTAACATACAAAAAGTGAAAACGTTTTTCCCCCCCATCAGCTATATGCTCAATATATGACTAATAAACAAGTGTGCCAAACCTTCAACAACAATATTCGACCACATGATAATGCGCTGACATCGATCAAGAAAACAAATCTATGCTGGTTTAATGATCACATAATAGGATCCCATGGCTTTGCCAAATTAATCGTCCGTGGAACAGTCTGGGGAGATAGTGATACCATTTTTTTTTTTTTTTTTTTGGTCTTCATTAGCTATATACTCAGCGTATCACCAATGAACAAGGAGCCAAAGCGTCAAGCCGAATATTCGGTCACACAAATACGCGCTCACTTCAATCAAGAAAACAAAACTATGTTGGCTTAATGGTCACATAACAGGATCTCATGGTCTTGTCAAAATAATCCTCCGCGGAACAGTTTAAGGATGGAGATGAGTGGAAGCCGGGAAACGAAACAGAAAAACGAAACAAAATATTGATTTACGACATTGCGGGATGAACAGGGAAGCCATTTACAGGGACACAGACCACGTCACAAAAGACAGAGCTGAAGGAATCTGGTGAACTGAGTTTCTGGGCAGCGCCCCAGTGAGTCTTCACGGAGTTAAGAGTGTGTGTGTGTGTGTGTGTGTGTGTGTGTGTGTGTGTGTGTGTGTGTGTGGAGAGAGAGAGAGAGAGAGAGAGAGAGAGAGAGAGAGAGAGAGAGAGAACATGAATAACACACATTCAGTTTCTGTGATTAGTTTTAAACCGTTGCAAACATCGACGTCCTTTCCCCTTGCAACAAAAAACAAACATACAAACAAACAAACAAACAAACAAACAAACAAAAAAGCTAAGATTTCCCCACTGCATTCATACATACTGAAAAAAACTCGAAATCACGGATCACGGATCATGTATGTGTCAACATGGCCCCTCTCAGCATTATTGGTTTGGTCTGTTTGACTCATTCGTTAAATCTGTGCAGTCACAGTGGTTGTACAAGTCAGCCAATGCGAATGTTCCCCTGAACATCTTTGAATGTGTGAACCCAAGAAAACAATAATTATGAATGTTCGCATTGTGCTATAGCTCCTTGTAGGGTCTGAAACCACTCCCGCCCCTTTTTCTTTTTTCTTTCTTTTTTTTTTTTTTTTTTTTTGACGGAGTGGATATATTGCCGGAGTCTGGTCTGGGACCTGAGCAATGTGCATAAGCAAACCAAACCATTGTTATGCACTCTTATGACGCGTCTCATCGCATGGAGCAAGTATTATGACGACGAGCACAGAAAGCCAAGGCAAAATGTACAATTATGCTAAATTATTTAGGAAGTTAACGTTGTTCGGGGATTTCATAGGGTCTTGAAAGATTTATTTATAAATGAGTCAAAACAAAACAACACACAAACACACGCACACGAGCACGCTTGCACACGCACGCACGCACGCACACACACACACACACACACAGGGGGACGACGTCATCAAGATGGCGGAGAGCGCAAGCATCTAAATTTCAGCTGTCAGGGATTATGCGATAGCGCACGATAATGACGAGGACCAGAAGTATGGGGAGTATTAATACCCCTCAGAAAGGAATTCCGACAAAATCGGGAAGCACCAGCACCAAGAAACCCAGCCAGAAGAAGAACCAAGGCCAGGACTGGGTAAAGAGCAGCGGGGCGCCAACAGAATCTGACCTGACAGGGACGAGTCACTGGGATGGAACACAGCGTTCTCCCAGTCCAACAGTGACAGGTCTGGACATTTCTACCACACTGAAAGATCTCTATGGCTTGATCTCGTCACTCTGTGAGAGAGTTTCGTCTCTGGAAGCAGCCCTACGAGAACAAGGACAATCGACCACGCTGAATGGAAGGACGTTAGATCTACTACATCATATGGAGCAACACGATCTTCCCAACACAAAACAGGTCAGTGACGCCCAAACACAGACAGACATCAAGGACACCTTCACTTCGTATGCCGATGCTGTCAAACACAAAGCGAACAATTCCATCCGTTCCTGTGAAAATGAAAAGAAAGGCAAACAAATCAAGAAAAACCCAAACATGGATCTAGTTGCAAAGCGAGAGGACTGCAGGCGGAAATCTAAACAAATCTTAAATAAATGTTAGCGAACCGCCCAGAGAACGTGGACAAACGAGTCACAAGACGAAACACAACGCGTTCGACCTCTTAGGTCTTCATCAGGTGAGACATTAACGAATAAAACAATGAAAATTCACTTAGCTTTGATCGCTTCTGATACGCCTTCTTCCTTGCGCTGAACCCTGCGAAGTGATCAGAAGCGATCAAAGCTAAGTGAATTTTCATTGTTTTATTCGTTAATGTCTCACCTGATGAAGACCTAAGAGGTCGAACGCGTTGTGTTTCGTCTTGTGACTCGTTTGTCCACGTTCTCTGGGCGGTTCGCTAACATTTATTTAAGATTTGTTCCAAACATGGAACAAACTCTGGGCAAAACGCATGACATCAAAACAAATGACGTCATACCAAACAAACGTCAAAAAATATCTGAAGATCAAAATCTTCCTGTTGCTGTAATCGTACATGACTCTGTAATGAACGGAATCCAGGCTGACAGGTTAGGTCGATCATACGGTATGAAAGCTATTACAAGCAAAGCATACACCACGGAAGATATAGAAAAGACTCTTGCATCTGTCCATTCGCAGTTGAGTCAACCACCCGATGCCATCCTAATCCACTGTGGGGTGAACGACATAAAAAAAAACTGATGCAACCACAGCCTGCAGATCTTTTCTCACGTGTGTCAAGAAGGTCTCGAACAAACATCCTGAAACAAAAGTCATTGTTAGCCAATTAGCTCCAACTCGAGACTCAAAGATGGAACTCAAACGTAATCTGTTCAGTGCCATTCTATGTGATGATTTGTCTGAACACAAGAAAATATCCATCGTGTCTCACCAGAACTTGAACACCACCAGGAGTTACATGAGAGACAAATTGCACCCCAATCAAAGAGGAACCAGCATCCTTGCTGGCAATATCGGCAGGCATCTTCGTGACATATTCTGGCAATCCCCACGGCGCACAGCCAGACCGCGGCTCAACACCAGGCCTTTCAACAGAGTGCATCCTTCACAACTTCGTCACATGCACTTGGCTGACTTTCCAGATCCGTGGTGGAATCCATTTGAACTGTTGTATGATTACTGCTGAAGAGAAAATGTCCAACCTACTTCTCGAGTCAACTACATCATAGTCAGTGTAGCACTGCATAACCTCTGACAGAACCAAAGTCTGCTTGATTGTGCCCAACTTAAGGCATACATCTGTAACATTTGAAGACGTTGATTATCACTACGAGTTTTTATCAACTTTTCTTTTTCTTAATGTCCTATTTGTCTTGAGTCTTTTCTGATGTTGTTGCTTGTGTGATTTCTTTGTAGATTCACGCGTTATATCCTTTAGTACATTAAGTATATACTTTGATATCTTCTGCTGAATTCATATGATTCTTAAATAATGACTTCATATAGTCAGTCGAAAGTACATAATCTGTCGTTTTTTCAGTGGAATTGTAGATCTATAACCACAAACCAAGCATATTTACGACATCATCTAGCTACAAATCCTTACGAAGTCTTGATATTACAATCGTTAAATGTTAGCCCTTCTAAATTACCCAGTTTGCCTAACTATTATTACCCCCCAGTATATGACAAGGGAAGTTCCAATGGGAGAGTAAATACTGCAATATATATTCGTGAAGGGCTTCAGTATAACATAAGTGCATCGCCAATCCCAAAATCTGTCGGTGATGTACATGCATGCGTAGCTAATATAAAATTCGGTAATTCTTTCACAATGAATGTCATGTCAGTATATCTTCCTAAAGGTCCAAATGATCAAAATTCTGACTGGTTACGCGCTATTCAAGATCAACAGTGTAATAAGTGGTTAATAGCGGGTGACTTTAATGCTCACTCGCCCTTCTGGGAAAATGATTGTTACACTGTAACTAGTAACCGTTTCGTTGAAAACATCGTAGATAGTTCATTCCATCTTTTAAACGATGGCAGCATAACCCGGATCCCAGATGTGTCTAAACATAGAGCTACAGCTATAGACCTTTCCCTTATTTCACCAGAACTTGCGCCATCAAGTTCATGGGAAACATGTAAAGATACTTTAGGTAGCGATCACCTGCCTATAGTAATAACTATGGTGAAAGAAAACAGTCAGGGTAATAATGACGTACATGACACTCCAATAAAATATGACTATAAGCGTGCAGACTGGGATAAATTTCGAACTATTCTAGCTTGTCAAAACTTTGATAAATGTACGCAAGAGCATATTGACACGCAATATTCAGATTTCAAGGATGCAGTTCTTGTGGCAGCCAATTCATCAATCCCAAGATTACAAACCACAAAACAGTCTAATCATGTGGGGAATGTCTGGTGGACTAATGAATGTGAACAAGCTGTTAATTACAAAAAAGAAAAATATAAGCTGTACATCAAGTCGAAAACAGAAAAAAATCTAGACGAAAATTTGCTTAAAGAGACAATAGAAGAAAGCCATATAGAAATGAAGAAAGCAAATATACACAGTAATAATGTAATAGCCAAAGCAAAACGGCTATACTGGAATTCATTTTGTACAAAGGAAGTTTCAGATGATAAAGACTTTAATAAGGTTTGGAACAAAGTGAAATGCATGAAAAAAGGAATCAGACTCCCAAGCTATCCAATAGAATCTAATGAGAATAAATTTCCTTCTGATGGAGAAAAGGCGGAAATTTTTGTGAATACATTTTCTAGGAATAGTAGTTCAGAAGGCTTGTCCTCAAATTGTAAAATATACAGAGAAAAAGAACAATCACAGTCTTTCTATTCAGACCCTATTCCTGATAATGATATCCCTATTAATGCTCCGATAACAATCAGAGAGTTGAAAAGTGCAATATCTGATATCAGCAACAAAAAATGCTCTGCTGGTCTTGACATAGTGAGTAATGAAATGTTAAAACATCTCCCTAACAACTGCATTATTTTCCTGCATCATATAATTCAGAATTGCTGGGAAAATGGCGTTGTTCCTCAAAAATGGAAAAATTCAATAGTTGTTCCAATTTTAAAACCTGGAAAAACTATGAAAGACAAAAACAGCTACCGCCCTATAGCTCTCACTTCCCATTGTGGCAAACTTGTAGAAAGAATCGTTTTAAATAGGCTCACACACTTTTGTGAAAAGAACAATGTAATACCAGTCAATCAAGCTGGATTTATGAAAGGAAGATCTACAGTTGAGCACTTGGTTCAATTATCTACTCAAATAAAGCGTCAGTTTGCGCGTAGGAAAAGTATACTCGCTACTTTTTTTGATGTTAAAAAAGCCTATGACCAAGTCTGGCATAAGCGCTTGTTATACAAACTGAAACTGATTGGATTATCAGGAAACATATATAATTATATCAAATCGTTTTTAGATAATAGAACTATGTTAGCCAGAGTAGGAGGTACACACTCAACACTCAGAAAACTAGACATGGGAATCCCGCAAGGTTCAGTAATAGCGCCTATTCTTTTTAATATCCTTATACAAGATCTCCCAAAAGCAGTCTCCAAAAATGTTGTTCTAGTGCAATACGCAGATGATATCTGCATGTGGATGGAAGTAACTCTGAAAAAGTCAACTCCACAAAGAGCACAGAATTATGTTAGAAGACTATATCAAAGAGATCTAGACAGCATAGGCAACTATATGACACAAAATGGTCTTTCTTTGTCCACTGAAAAAACAAATATGATGTTGTTTAATGCAGGAAGCAATCCAGAAAATTTACCAGTCTTCAAACTTCTAGGTGAACCTTTAGAATATAAACAAAGTGTTAAATTTTTAGGAGTTTTCTTTACACCAAAATTATCTTGGAATATTCATTTTGAATATATATTAACAAGGGCTAGGAAAAGTTTGAATTTATTAAAAATTATAAGCAGACTACCCTGGGGAATGGATTCAAAAACTTTACTTCATCTCTCCATAGCTCTTGTTAGATCAAAACTTACTTATGGTCAAGAAGTATATTTTAGTGCTCCAAAATGTCTTCTGAAAAAGTTAAAAAGTTTGGATTGCAAAGCCATTAAACTTGCTCTTGGTATCCCTGTTCATGCCTCAAATGCAAAAACATATAGAGAAGCTGGAATTTTGCCCCTTGATGATTATCGTGAACTAGCAGCATCAAAATTTGTCATAAAATCAAGTGTTAATGATAATTACATTCAAGAAGACTTAAAACTTAGATCGAACACTGACTTTCCAAAAAGGGCAATTATGATTACATCGCAAGAAACAATAGGTACATACACTTCTGATTTGATTGAATGTTCAAAAATTGATATCAAAGATGTGGCTAAAAATCCATCTTCTTCACTTATTCCATCATGGGAGATACCAAAACCTTTTCTTGATATTGGTTACACTGACATCAAAAAAGGGGAAAATATCAACATCATCGCAAATTTAGCAAAGTCACATGTATACGAAAAATATCAAAATCATCTTCAGGTGTTTACTGATGGTTCTGTTTTAGATGATGGAAATGTTGGTGCAGCATTTGTTATTCCTTCGCTTAAAACTCAAAGATCGTTCTTTCTGGGTAGTTATTTATCTATATTCACAGCTGAATTAGTAGCTATTATGCTAGCAATGGAATTTTTAACAGATCTTCCCAGTAATATTGTTCAGATAGTTTTTTTTGTAGATTCAAAATCAGTCTTACTTGCCCTTGATTCATCAAATATATCGACACGACCCGACCTTGTGTTTGAAATTAAATATCTTTTATACTGGCTGGCGTCTAAAGGCACTATTATAGAATTTTGCTGGATTCCTTCGCATACTGGTATACTTGGGAATGAATTGGCTGATAGGGCTGCAAAAAATGGTGCTAAAAAAGCAGGGTCATCTTCCGAGCTGAAAATAAAACCATCAGTTGTAGAATGTTATCGTATCCTTGAATCAACTGCACGGAAGAGAGCTCAAATAAATGTTGATATTTCATCCAAACAGTGGGAAGCTTTTCCAATAGACCTTGTTCTAAGAAAAATGTCTGATCATCCAGTTTATTATTCCAGACAAATATATTCCCTTATGATTCGATTAAAGCTAAACGCTTTAAAAACAAAGTTTAGTAAAAATGCTAATTGTATTTGTGGTAAAGAAATAACATTGAGCCATATTTTATTTAATTGTCGCAAGTTGACTTCTTTCTTACCAACATCATTAAGGTCTAATAATTTTTCTGGAAAAAACTTGCAAGATATACTTTTGGACCACTTTTTGCTGATCGAAATTGCTGAACACTTATTTCATAGTCCGATTGGGGTTTTTCTTTAAATTGTTTTGTGTTAGTTCATAGTGCGTTATATAATGATGGCCTGCATTTTACTCCTTCACTCTTAAGTTTAGACAGTGAAGGATTCTTGTTTTATTGTTATATTATGTTAGATCTATATCTTCTGTTAATCATATCCATTACTTGTTGTATTAAGATATCTGTTTTTTTTTTATGTTTTGTTTTTTCTTTTGTTTTTGTTTTTGTTTAGATACATATACAGATATAAACACGTATACACTCACATACAAAGGCCTACATACACGCTTGTATAACATATAGGCTTATTCACTCAATCATTCATTCCTTCAGTCATTCTCTTCATTCATTCACGTCTAATATCACTCAAAGTGAACAGACGTTAAACAGAAGAACGAACGAACACACACACACTTGCACGCATGCACCTGCAGTCAAGAATCCATGTTAATTTGGGCAACAAAGCAATGGAGCTGCATACAGAAGTGAACCGGTGGCACAAAGCAGAACCAGAAGAGTGTAATTTTGGTTGTGCGTGTGTACTCGGCATCTTAACGTTATGGGTTTGTTCCAAATCTGCAGCTGTTGACTTTAACATTAGCGGGAACACCTCTTCCGGGTGAAGGGACTGAATCGATGACCAACCGACAGAAAGGCGTGGATTGCACACAGATTTTCCTTAAATTTGGCTTTGAAAGCATGACAACCGAGGGAAGAAGAAAGGTGGCCCTAATCACCGGCATTACAGGACAGGTGCTTCAGATTTTCAGCTTGACTTTTATTTCTTACTTACCCTATTTTTCTGTAATTTTCGGTCAAAATATCGTAACAAAATATCGTGACATAACATTTCTTGAGTCACTTGAACTGCAACGTGGCCGGCCTTCCAAGACTGGCTTACTTCATGACTTTACATTTACATGGCACACAAACTCGATTTTCACCATCATGAATTGACAAGTGGGATTTACAGGTCGCAAATTATAAGCAAAAAGTCTTAAAAAAAAAAAAAAAGTACATTTCAGTGCACGCTGAACATTACATTTAGCATGTGTGGCGGTGGTGGTGGTGGTGGGGCGGAGTAATGCATAAACTGGAGTGATACTTCTTTTTTCTTCTTTCTTTGAACATCCGCCATCATCATTTTGATGGTTCTGATGTGTGTAAAAACTTGGGGGGTTTCCACAGGGTGTTGACATAGACATGTAGGACTGACAGCCGGGGGGGGGGGGGGGGGGGGGGGGGGTGGAACTTGTGGGGGGGGGGTGGTAGTGGGGGAGTGGGGGGGAGGGCACTGGTTGGTCAGATTTGGGACTTGAAACACTCCACTGAGGTTGAGGAAATAACCTCAGGAGGCAGGCTGTTCCAGTCCCTGACAGTCCTTGGGAAGAAAGAAAACTTCCTGTAGTTGGTTTTACAGGCGGGGAGAAGATAAGTCTCCCCATGAGACTGTCTTGTAGTCCGTGCTGGGGTGTTTGGTGAGGGCCTGAATGGGGTGTTTATGCTGACCTCTTCATGATGGTATTTGAAGAAGGTGGTCAGCCTTGCTGCTCTTCTTCTGTCTGCCAGAGTGGACCACTGTAGATGTGTCAGCATGGAATCGACACTTGAGGTGTGACGGTGGCGGTTCACAACCCATCGAGCTGCACGGCGTTGAACTTTTTCCATGTTGTTGATGTTTTTGGCAGTGTAGGGGTCCCAGACAGGTGAGGCATATTCTAGGGTGGGGCGAACTAGGGCTTTGTAGGCAGTTTCCTTGATGTTAATAGAGCCTACTCGCAGGTTTCGCCTGAGGAACCCTAAGGTCTTGTTTGCCCTGTTTGTTATATTGGAGATGTGGGTGTCCCAGCTAAGATCTTGGGAAATGGTGACCCCCAGGTACTTGGTCTCTTCGACGCTTTTGAGATTTTGGCCGTGGAGATGGTATGTGCCAGTCAGTGTGTTTTTCTTCCTGGAGACGTGGAGGGCTTGACACTTGTCTGGGTGGAAGGACATTTTCCATTTTGTTTCCCAGGCTGCCATGTGGTCCAGGTCCTGTTGTAGCTTCCTTTGGTCTTGGGGGAAACTACAGTTCTGTGGCAGAGAGTGTCATCTGCAAAGAGCCGTGTTGTTGAGGAGAGTTGTTCAGGGAGGCCGTTTATGTAGAGGAGAAAAAGGGCTGGGCCCAGGACTGATCTCTGGGGGACTCCTGACTCTACTGGGACAGCCTTTGAAGAAGCTCCATCGACTACCACTGCCTGCTGTCGGTTTGCCAGGAAGTTCTTTATCCATTCATGGACCTGGCCAGTGATCCCGTAATGTCGGAGCTTGTGGATTAGAAGGGAGTGGCAGACTTTGTCAAAGGCTTTTGAGAAATCCATCACTAAGACGTCTGATTGTTTTCCCTTTTCCATATTGTAGGATAGCTCATCCACAAGCCCCAGCAGTTGGCTTTCACAGGATCTGCCTCGCCGGAAGCCATGCTGTTCCTCACGCAGGATGTTGTTTGCCTCTGCAAATCCCATAATTGTGCTTACCACAATGTGCTCTAGGATTTTGCATGACAAATGCATACAGCACTTTGAACTTAAGAACGTGTTTTCTGTTGAATTGATTTAGATCTGCTAGTCGACTATCGTGCTGTAGTACTGAAGAGTAACACCGGTTATGATTTCTTCCTTTTTTTTTTTTTTTTTTAAGTTGCAGATTGAAAACAGCACCGGCTAACTTCGGAGTTTAGGTGCTCTACTCATATTTCCTTGTGTACTTCTCCCCACTTGTATTCCTCATTTCATACTAACCCTTTGTATGAAAATTTTAGGTCAGTTTGGACACAGAAAACTGTGAGATCCCTTTAACGTTACAAGGAAGTGTATAAGTTGATGCCACAAAATTTCACTATTGATGGAAAGAAGTTCTTGTACAGAAAGGGATTCTGCCTAGTACACACTGTTGAAGCTTACATATGATATTTCAGCAAATGTGACCATTTTTTAAAAATGAGATTTTGAATAAATTCAGGATTACTTGACACACAGACAGATTATAAGATGTACTCTCTAACACATTCAAACTCTGTCACATGAATAAGAAATTTACAAAGTTATTTATCTTGAGCAAGAAAGAAACAGTATTATGCAGTATTATTAAAATAGTAAGATGCATATTCAACAGCTGTTATGGCTCTTGTCAACTTTGACATGAACTTGACTGACTTGTAACCTGTCTACAATATATATAGCTTTGACAAATGGATTATTTGAGCAAATGCCAGTCACAAACCTGTATTATGCTACAAACTTAAATGGAAAGATGCTTTCTTGTTATCATCACTTATAAGTAATCAACATTTCAACTACTTAGCGTGAGTGTGAGCTGACTTTAATGTGGTGACAGCCCTGATATGGCCCTCTGCGGTTGGCTGGGGTATAAGCAACATTACCTTACCTTACCTTACTTGGCATGAGCATAACGTATCGCTGGGTATGCCCTTAGACCTATTCATCCAAGGAGTTTTAAAGTTTTGAAGAAATAATTGAATTCAAAAGAAATATTTTGAAAAAACAAGGCGATCTTTTTCCTGTCACCTTGAAAAAAAAGCAGCTAGTCAGCTGGCTTTGAAATTTGAATACAGTTGAACCAGAAGTCTGTATTTTGAAAGTCATCTGAAATCTATGAATTAAGACAGCAGATTTTCTTAATTTGTCCAAATTGGTGATGAATGCATTCTTTGAAGGTTTACTTAACATTTGTCTTAGTTAAGTAGGGCAGTTTCACAACTTTGAAGATTTTGCTGCACTAAGTGCCTGTGTCTATGTTCGTTTCGACTGGTTCTACTGTCACACAATGGCCTGCTCTTCTTATAGATAGGAGATTTCTTCAAGTTTGCATTACAGGACACAGTTCAAATCATATTGCCTTCCCAATATTTTGATCAGGGAACATTTTGGCTAGTCCATGTAAAATCTCCATGCTTCTTGTTTTTTGATTAATTTTTTAGATGATAAAACTTCAGATTTGTGATTTCAATACCACTCATGGACTCCACCTTGTACAAGGGAAAGCAAAGAAGAGCTTGCGGTCAACTGCAAAGCTGTCAACCACAGGCATTGTGCATTCTGATATTAAAGCCACAACCTTGCAGGCACAGCTCTGTGTGTGTACAGCAGGATGCTCCATCTGCCTCATTTATTCATGAGATCGAGACAGAAAATCGGATGACGACTGAGCAGACATTATATCATATGGGACGCTCGTTAATACAGATTGACTGTGTCCCTGGAGTCATTTGTTTAATTGTAAGTGCATCATTGGACCTTTGAAAAATGTTAATGCATTTTTCCCTGCTGCTTATGCCTATAGGACTCAAGGAGGCATTAAATGTGGAACCCTGCATGTAAGAGCTTGTGGTTTCTTGACTGCAAATGTGATTTGCTTGCTCATATTACTTCCAGCTGTAACGGCTAATATCACTTTACAGACATAAAGTATGGTATTGGCCATTGTTTATTACGCTTTAATTATGCTTTGTTATTTTAATACAGAACTTTGAATCTGTTCAACAAAGTTGAAAAACATTAACCAGCCATAAAAGAGGGGTAGGCTGAGGATACAGAAGTGGCATCTTCCAGGATATTGTCCATTCTTTGGGAAATCACATTGCATTTTGGCAGAGAAATCATAGGTTAGATTACAGGGATATGTTTTTACTGTAGCATCAATGTACAGTAATGTGATAACTGATTTTCATTGTTAAATATTTGACTGAAATTATGTGTTATATCTTTATCGTGTCTGTATATACACTCAGATAATACAGCCCTCAGCATCACAAGCAAATCACTTGCATTATCGATCAAACTTTGAGTTTGGTAACTAACATTCATTTTAGATAACCAATCATTTGCAAGTGAAAAATAAGAAGGCTGCTAGCCAGCAGGGAAAATCAAAGAAAAACTTGATTGTTGCTTTTCTGACACAGATGTACACAGTCAGTTTACACATTTCTTTCCAAATTAATCATTCAAGTGAATAAAAAGTAGGTACTGGCTGTAGAGCTGTTTGTGTTTAAAAAGTATGAAAATTGTCAAATGCATAGCTGCCTACCCTCGTGAATTTGTCTGGAATTTCACCTAATTTTGAAGTCATTCCTCAAATCCCAAATTTTGTGTAAAAAATCCAGAATTTTAAAATTTTGGTTTAAAGGATGGGGCTTGAGGGTTCTAGACTTTAGTGAATGGGGTAATACATTATCGCAACTAAGGCTAACATGATGTTATGCGAGTGTTGGCAACTAAATGTATGGAAAACACATTTTCTTTTAAACCCTGCATTTGTGAACAGAAGCATATGATGGTTAGAAATGCTTTCAGTCAAAAGCTGAAGTGCCCCCTCTTTGCTCCACCCACACCCTTCCTTCCCTAGTTCCCGAATTTTGACTCCAGAAGGTTGGCAGCTAGAAGGAAGAGTTTCTCAGTAATATTTTTGAATACTAAAAGGTCAGGGGACTTCGCTTATTATCAAACTTCATTATTTGAAAGGGCGTACCGGAATTGCTACTGCACTTGATAAAACTTTTTTTTTTCTTCTGTGAATCCCAAAACATTGTGAGCCAAAACAGAAAGTAAGAAGGTCAGGGGAACAGAAATTTTTTTTTTTTCATTGTATCAGCAGCATCAGTTCATGTTGTTTCAAATTGTGTTCATGATCGGTAAGTGTTTGTTCAGCAAACATGTTTTTGTTATTCAGAAATGTGACAATGAAGGTGACAAGTTAAGGTGAAAATTTACGTACTACAGATGGCAAATACTGGGGTTGTTTCAAAGTAGGTGATCCACAAATGCTGCTTTGTTCTGCAGGCATTGAGTTCAAACAGTCTCTCTCTCTCTCTCTCTCTCTCTCTCTCTCTCTCTCTCTTCTCTCTCTCTCTCTCTCTCTCACACACACACACACACACACAACACACAACACTCTCTCTCTTTCTCTCTCTCTCCCCCTCGCACACACGCATGCAGGCATGCATGCATGCACGCACACACACACGTGCCGCACACACGCACACACCACACACACACACACACACACACACACACACACACACACACACACACACACACACACACGCACACACACACACCTCACACACACACAGATGCATGGATGCATATCATCAAGGACAAGTATGTTCTTTCTCACATAATCCCACATGTACACAGACCTCGGCATTCTGGACATACTGCAGTGGCATTACATGCTGACCCGAAAGCCAAGATCACTGTTCTAGATGGTGACAGATGACAGACTATTATTTAAATACTGGTACATAGAGTGAATTAAAGGGGAGGAGGAGAGGGAGGAGGGAGGGAGAAGGAGATTGTCAGTAAAGGTAGGATTGTGTAGAAATCTATAAAGCCAGGTTCTAGTACAAACTTAAGTTGTTGTTTTTTCTGTTATTTTCCATGTGACTCTGGTCTCCACAATCCCACCCGTTTCCCTAATCCCATTCCCTCCTGTATTCACCCCATGCCCATAGAGGTATAGTAGATTTCTCTCAGGCCTGCATGTTCCTACCATCCCCCTCCCCCCATCCCACCCTCCCCCCCCCCCCCCATCCTACCATACCCAGGTTCATTCTGTCACAACCTCATCACCAACAGTCCACAGGGAGCAATAAAAAATTAATAGGTTGCCATCAAGCAACTGATGGGAATAAGTGGAGAATCTGCAATGCTTCTGTGTCACTTCAGCAATTCCTTAGCTGTTTCTGTTTTAATCCAATATGTTCTAGAAATTGTATAATAGATGCCTTTTGATGACAAACATTACGTCACTTGGTTAGGGTGACCTGACATTCCCTTCCACAGAGAACGCTCTATCCATGCAACACCAGTCACTGTGAGCTTGATAGACCCATAGCCTTTGACATAAACTCACCACAGGCGTTGAATTTGAGAGGATGTTAAGATTCAGGTCAGCAGGGGATCAAGGCATTGGTAGGGCAGAACCTTTGATGCTCCAGATGAATGAGGTAAACAGTATCAGATATGACAGGGATGATAGTGGACTGGACATTCAGAATCTGTGTGAATCAAACAAGTCATGAAATGAGTAATAATACATGTCATGATGTTGTCATAGTCACTAAGAATTCTGTGTTTGAGTGCTTTTGTCTTTCTTGTTGATTTGGTTAAAAATTCGGAGTTCAAAAGATTTCTTTGTGTTTTCTTGTTGTATAACAGTATATTGTATTACTTTACATACAAATTTGTTGATCTGATATGCATGTATATTTAGTTTTCATACTTTTCAGTGAATTCCTGTGGATTGCTAAGATACCAGAAAAATAGATCTACGTGTCGAGTTTGCATTTGGTAAAATTGCACATCCTCATGTGCAGACTTCTGCCATATATATATCTTGTTTATAACTTCTCAAAAATTTGAATAAAAGGGGTAGGGAGGGGAAAAGAACCTATTGCAGTTATACTCGACACAAAGAGTAAATGACGAGGTTCAGTCATCTTCTCTTGAAATGGTAGTGCAACTTAATTCTTGGAATTTTTTTATTTGGGGAAGTTGTAGGGTGTTTTGGATGGCATGCGCACCTTCTTTGGCTGATTAATTCGTTCATCTTGTGATCATCTTTGAAAGTGAAATGATTTGATTACAAAAAAAAAAAAAAAAGCCTCGTTACTTTTTGTGTCGAGTATTGCACTTGTCTCAACAGCTATTGACGCTACTACAGACTAAGACTTTTCAGTCTGTTCAACCTGAGGAATGGCAGTCAGAACTTGAAGGAAATTTTATGGTGTATACTATTCAAGTCTATTGCTATGACAGCCAAATAGAGCACTAGTCTGAAGAAAAATGAGTCAGTGCTTTTTTTTTTTTACCCCCTTTTTTTTTTTTTAAACATGAATCATCAAGAATTCGTTTTTGAATGCACTTAGAAGATCCATTACAAAAGCTAAAGATTCATCTTTTGATCATGGATTATGAAACCATTACAATTGCTTTCCAAGCAACTCCTAACACTAATTTGCCATAGTTTGTTCAGAAACTGTGTGGCAAATTTGCTACTTCCGAGATACGCACCAAGGTGTCTGATGATACCAAAGCAATTACTTATGAGATACATGATGAGGCAGTCAGTGGGTTAAAAACAAGTCCTGTACTGTAAAGAAAATGGAATAACTAGGTAATGCACACTTTTGACCATAACAACTGTAGGATCCAAGGGTAATTACACTTTCACCAATGTACATTAGTTTATAAAGAATTATCTGCTTGATAACTTCCTTTTATCAGAGAGTTTACATCACAACACAATAAACACAATAGAGTTACACAATACTGTACAATACGCTGCAGTGTAGTTGAAGAGATAAGATGCATGCAAAAATTATGGTCAAATTTTACAAGTTGATGTCAAAAGTATATTCAGAAGTAGGGATACAAGAAAAAGAAAGAAAATATAATGCTGAACAATTAAGTAGTGGGGGAAAACAAGTACAGGCTAACAATTCTTCCGTCATTATAATAATGACTTGATAAAGATTAGATCTTTAAAAAAAAAAAGAAAAAGAAAAAAAAAAAGGGGGGGGGGGGGGGGGGGGGGGGGGGGAGTTTGAAGATGAAGAAAATGGCAACATGAAATTAAGAAAATATAGATATGAAAACCCTTCACTAGCTGCATGAGGGAACCATCGTAATCCCTGAAGGCAGATCTCTTTATATATCGCCTGCTCATAGGCCTTTCATCTGCTGGATCGGACTCATCAGGGAGACACGGCTGATTGTGTCTGTGCTCTTAGCGTCAAATAGAGACACACCACAGTCCATAATTCTGGGGTGTTCTGTGTCTGTGCTCTTAGCGTCAAATAGAGACACACCACAGTCCATAATTCTGGGGTGTTCTCACTACCAGGGTTTCAAAAAAGAATCCAACAGCAAGAAAGAAAATATATCAGTTTTCTATATTAGTCTGTTGAGATTGTGTATTTTGACTCCAAGGTAATACCATAGTATTTTACTTACACTGGAAAACATTTAGTTTAAACTAAAACTTAAATCTGGCAACATCCGTTAATTCTGCGAGCAGCATCACCAGTGCAGCACGGTCAATGGCTGTTGAGGCAATGCAACAGGCTGCAAGTTGCATGTGTTTTTTTCCCTCTTGATTTTGATGGTTACCTTTTCTTTGTTCTGATTTGTAATGAGGATATTTCTTCTGAGGTGACTAACCCATGCATTCATTTTTCACAAGTTTTGACTAATCAAAATTCTAAACATGTATCATTTTTGCAGGTCTGTGTTTTCTGCTTTTCAACACATTTAACGACTGATTTACATATTGACATATTAAAAAAAAATTAAGTTATCACTTTTCTGTCTGTTTCTTCTATTGCTGGTTTTACTTTTCAGTTCCTTGTCATGTTTAATGAAAATAATGAAAAAGTGTACTTAGAAAAAAAGAAATTCAATGAAGACGCAAAACAAAACCAAAACAAAGCAACTTTCAGATCAATCTTAGAACATATTTTACTAATGTAGATGAAAATAACTGTGCTCTTATTTCTGCATTTTAATGTGTCATACTGGACATTTAATGTCATAAAGTTGGGAAGACTTTTTCTTTCTAAATGTGAATATTTTTTGCCTGTTGCTTTGGGTTGCATTTTTTTTTCTCTCTTAGTGTGTGTGTGTGTGTGTGTGTTTGTACTCTATTCTTGATACAAAGATTGGCTTTTTCATTTTCTTTTTTTGAACACTGTTTTAGATGTACTAATTTTATTTTCCACCTTGTCAGATTGGACTTATTCTCCACTCTTTGGCTTCTATTTTGTTTCATGTGGGTACCTTTTTTTGGTGTCAAATTGGGCAGATGATGCCGCTCTTTGTCTTTGGTTTTACAGCCTGTATGTGGGTGCCTGTTTTTTGCTGTCAGATAGGGCAGATGATGCCGCTCTTTGTCTTTTGTTTTACAGTCTATATGTGGGTGCCTTTCTGAGTGACAGATTGGGTTGATCGTGCCATTCTTTATCTTGTGTGGTCTGGTTAGTTCTAGGTGTGATAACTCTCCATGTTTTGTGTTCTGTTTCAATCTGGGTGTGTTTGTCAAGCTGGGCTGAGTGTGCTGTTCTGTCTTTTGTATTCTATTCTGGGTGTGGATCATTGGATGTCTTAAACTTTACATTCTGTTTTAGGTGTGGGTGCCTTTTGTCAGTGTCAGATGGGGTTGATCACGCCACTCTGGTCTTTGTGCTCTGTTCTGTTGTAGATTCTTTACTTCAGTGTCAGATAGGGCTGATCATGCCTCTCTTTGGTCGTTTGCATTTTGGTCTGTCCTAAATATAGGTGTCCTTTTCAGTGTTAGATGGGGCTGATAACTGCGCCAGTTGTCTTTGTTGTTTGATGATTGTGCTAATAATTCAAAGTCAGCTGGGCAAACTTTGTAAATGGGTCAAACAAAGGAGGTGGCCTAGTTGTAGCAGTGGGTGAAAGCCAAGTGTTACTAAGGTATTCCCTGTTCCCTCCACTTACATGCAGTTATGTGAAAATTACATTAGTACTAAGTGTCCAGTGTTTTTGTTGGTATTTCATCATCTTCACTGGTGTAACACCAGTTATGAATGGTCAGCGTGAACCCTGTTTGTTCTGTGTTTCATGTGGGTTACTCTTTTTAGCATCAGATAGGCCTGATCCCACCACTGTTTGTCTTTTTTGCTGTCCTACATGCAGATACCTTTTTCAGTGTCAGATTGGGCTAATCACGCTGTTGGTTACATCTTTTTTCTTTCTTTTTTTTTTCTCCCTTAGTGTGGATGTCTTTTTGAGTGTCAGACTGGGCTGATCACGCTGTTGGTTACATCTTTTTTCTTTCTTTTTTTTTTCTCCCTTAGTGTGGATGTCTTTTTGAGTGTCAGACTGGGCTGATCACGCTGTTGGTTACATCTTTTTTCTTTCTTTTTTTTTCTCCCTTAGTGTGGATGTCTTTTTGAGTGTCAGACTGGGCTGATCATGCTTCTGTTTAGAGGACTGTTGTAATCTAGGCCTGGGTGTCTTTTTCAGCATGATGTATGGGTAATCATACCACGCTGTTCTGTTTAGTCATAAGGATGGAAGCTCTTTTACGGGGTGTCCAGTGCAGCTGATACCTCTATTCAAATCTTAGCAGAACGCAAAGGTTGAAAAGTGTGGATTATGACAGCTGTAGACGTGATCTCTGTATATGTATGGCTACAGCTAACACAGTTGTAGACATGTTCTCTGTGTATATATGGCTGCCAGTTGTGACTGCTGTGTGAACATTGTGTGCAATGTGTCACAGCTGCTGCAGTAGTTGTCAAGGAAATTAATGGCTGACATTCTGAGAGCTTTCAACGTTCTGTATGATCAATATCACATGGAGCTTCCTCTCATTTCAGTTATGTTCAGGTTGTTTTTGTGGACCAGCGGTGTGGAGAGCTAGTCTCAGGGGGATTAAAGCATGCTTCAAGACAGAACTACATGATAAATGACAAAAAATATTTGATTAAGACACAGACACAAGCTGTTGTTTGAAAGGCAAATCTCATCTAGAGCAAGTTTTCCAGAATCAGCGTGTCAGTCAGGTCAAATAATAATACAGCGGAATATTCAAGTAAATATTTTTTTTTTCATGTAGATCTGAAAAATACATCAAACGAAAGACCAGTCTTTGGCATAGGCTTTTCCATTTATCCAGGAAGAATCTTTCTGATCTACCCACTATGTACAAGGTCTCATGACTTTTATGTCCATTCACAATCCTGTTCTGAAATCATGGTTTTCTGAATATGTGCCTGTGTGGTCATGAATAGTGGCTTGACTGTTGTGATGAAGTGGTGTGGATATGAAGGAGGAAGAGAAAACTCCTTTTTCTGTATACGTCTGCTAGCGATCTTCCATTTATTAGGACTTTTGGTATGTTACTGTGCAATAGACTTAACATTTTACATTATCATCAGTATATTTCCAATTTGCCATTAATAATTTCTCTGTGTCATAACACATTTTAACTATGTTAATTTTTTTAACACTTTCTTGGTATTTTATTGTAAGTAAAATTGCTTTGCTAGCTTTTTTTCCCTTCTTCCTTCAAGTGAATGCCTTAGACTTGCCAAAGATTGTTTCACACTTGACTTACACAAAATTATACTTTTGTTTTGTTCCCTTGAAATGTTTTTAATAAGTAAGGACAGTTTGCTGGTTACACATTATAGTGGAAGCTGTCTACAGTGACTGTGATAGTCTTGAAAATTGGTCCGTTATGAGGATTTCCTACTGTTAGGTAAAGCTAACAGAGGACAACATTTTATAGAGGCAATAAATCTGTTGGATTTTTAAAGATATTTTTCTAATATATCAACCCTCTGAAAAAGTTTGTAAGTTAATCATGATGGATATGGGTTTACTTTTTACATGATTATGAAAACAAAAAGTTTAGTGCCGACTGATTTTTTTTTTTCTTCTCATGGGTTAGATTACGTGATAAAATTCATTTAGTAGTAATAAGTGAAATCATAGGCTGGCTAGCTGGCTGTTTGGTTGACTGGTTGTTGTTTGGTTGGTTAATTTTTTTTACTTACCATTGTATGTGGTAGATGACAAGTAAAGACTGATGTTTGTGTGTGCAGTTTGTGTGTGTGTGTGTGTGTGTGTGTGTGTGTGTGTGGTGGTGATGTGAGGTGAGTGAGTGAGTGAGAGAGAGGAGAGAGAGAGAGAGAGAGAGAGAGAGAGCAAGCAAGTGTGCTTAACATCCTCCTTCATTGTATTTTATGTAATTTCCAGACAAGTGTTGTTATTTGTATGATTATAATGTGACTGTAAAACAGCCAGTGCTCTATGGATCCATGCAAAAGAAGTCTCTTTTAATAATTGTAATAACAGTAAGAATACTAATGTTATATATACAAATCATCATGGCTGACATTTTAGGTGAAAATTAACAGCTGTTTTGTATTTTAACCAAATCTTTTCAAGACTAGGGGTGATGCAGTAGAGATGTGGTTGCATTGTAAGATGTAACCATAAAAAATGTAAATGTGTGTAATGATGTGATGTGTGGTGTCGCAGGATGGCTCATACCTGGCAGAACTCCTCCTCTCCAAAGGCTACCAGGTGAGCGTTAAGGGAAGAAGAGGCAGCAGTACAGCAGCTTGGTAATGTCACAGACATGCAGTGCAAATCATGAGGATCTCATTCTGTGTAACACTGTATAGATGTGCCTCATAATGACCAGATCATGAAGAAATTATGGGTCATTTTCAGAGTAATGGGCCGGAAAAAGTGCCAGCACGACCCTAATTTCTCACCTGTTGGCTGTCAAAAGTCATCAGAAGGAGGGTTTCAGGAGGATTGGAATGGAAGTTGGAGGATGGGAGAGAGGGGGTCAAGAAGCAGATATTATGTAATGGGTTGTTTCAGATTGGACACCAGTACCAGTAATCTAGAAATATGAGTGGGCTTAGGTTCTTGGTCTAGGAATAACCTTGTTCAAAACTGCTCATTGCTTAGCAGAGTTCCAGTGTGCAAGACGTGACAACATGGTTCCAGACTGAAACCAAAGGAGGAATTGTATTGGCATTCTCACCAAGTGAATGTATAAAACTACACATTTTAGAAATAGTTCAGATTTAGTGTGTGTGTGTGTGTGTGTGTGTGTGTGTGTGTGTGTTGTGTGCTTGCGCTTATATGTATTTGTGTATGTGAGAGAGAGAACAAGAGGGAAAGAGAGTGTGTGTGTGTGTGTGTGTATGCATACTTCTTATGTTTGAGTGCGTGTGTGTGTGTGTGTGTGTGTGTGTGTGTGTGTGTGTGTGTGTGCGTGTGTGTGTGTGTGTTGATATTGCTTTTTGAATATTGGAAGAACATTGATGTTGCTTTTTGACTATCAGAAGAACAATGTGTACTTTTTGTTAGATAGTGTACTATTACTATTGTTTTACAGAACAGGGGCACTTAACTTCTTCAAATTGTAAGACAAATACGGAACTCGCTTCTTGCCAATTTGTGAAGGTTATGATTCAAGGTTGGGTTTTCTGTTTGACTTTTCATTCTTTTTTTTCCTTCTTCATTTTATATCACAATTGTGGATAGAAATTAGATCAGATGTGATTGTACGCTGAGTTTGCATTTGTCATAGATGATATTTTTAAATGGTTACAAGAAGCATACTAGAATTACTGTAATTAGATGCTGAAAAAGTGATACATTTCATGTGCAGTTTATAAAAGAGACTGCAGGGAGAGATAGGTTTGTTTGATAGAGAGGCAGGATGTGCATACTGAGAATTTATGGCATTTGTCTTATTTTACAGGTTCATGGAATCATCAGAAGAGCAAGCACGTTCAACACAGGCAGAATTGAACATCTGTATGAGGACCCTAAAACCCACAAGGAAGGCTGTAAGTGGAAGCAGTTGTTTGGGGGGGAAAAAAAGGAACAGTATTCACAGTTGAAATATTCGTTTACTTCCTAGAAAATCTAGAATCTTGAATTGTTTGTGCACAGGAAGCTGAGGTGTATGAGAGAGAGAGAGAGAGAGAGAGAGAGAGAGAGAATGTTAGAGATTGAGGGGGGGAGGGGGCGAGGTGTCTATCTACTTGGTGTAGCCGAGAGATCAGTTATGCATCATGTCATGTATCATTTTGTGTCTTTTTCTGACAGGTAACTTGCAGACGGCATGATTGGTATCTATTTTTTTTTTACGTATCATTCCTGCTTTTTGTATCGATTAAAAGCCCTGTGTTTGATGTTTCTTGATTTAAAACAAGGTAGATTTACTTAACATTTCTGATGGCTTGCTTTCACTCGGAATTTCACTTGCCTTCTAAGCATTTATGTTTAGGAAACTTATTGTTGGGAAGAAAATTGTTGCTTTTTAATTTGAACAGACCTGTCCTTCCAGAATAAATTGCTCTTGTAGTTGTGTGAACTAAGCATCACCAAGCCTCTGAATTTGAAGAAATCTGTAGATTATATGTCTCATGGAGAGGTTTCTCAATGTGTGGATCATTTTCAGTTTCTTGGGTTCATTTATATGGTTGGATCTCTTTCTTGTAAATATGCCAACAGGATCATGTCTAAATATGAACTGTGTGAGTAAAAGTGACATCAGCATTCTTAAGAAGTGGACATTTGAATTTTTTATTTTTTTTTACACAATTTGAAACTGAAAGACCATTATAGGAAAAAAAAAAAAAAAAAGGTGAATATTTTGTATAAATCACAGAATTCTTTATAAAACAGCAGCGTCCAGAATCTGTGCTGTAGATGCACAACCACTGAAATGAACGAACAGACCCAGCATCAGCAGTCTCCCCTTTCACTCCCATACAATCCCCAGTTGCAGCATGCTCATATCCTGTGGGCAGGGAACCACAAACTTTCAGGCATGAGAAAACACTGAAAGACTGTCTTGTCCTCCCCATCCTCCAGAAAACAACCATGTCAGCACCATCAGGCACCTTTCCCTGCGCCAGCTGTGGAGCTCACAGTTCTCTCTGCAAATTTGTAGATAACGTCAAGAAGTTGTGAGAATCTGTGGGGCAAAATGCAAAAAATAAACTGGAGGCAGACAAAAGCAAATGGCAGTAAAATCCATGGAGCACTACATGGGCTTTGGATAAGCTAGTAGATGACACCGAAGTCAGTGAAACCTCATGTACATTTTTCCACAAGAGCATGCAGTTGCCATTTATTTGATAGAATGTTGAAGTTGTTGTAAGCAAATTTATGTCACACTCTGATGTCATACATCAGCAAAACACTGCAGAAATGAAGCATATTGACAAAAAGCTCAATGAACAAATGCTTCTGGTTGTATTTAGAACCAAAAAGTGAAAGATAATAAACTCATTGATGCTTAGATTTCAGTCAGACTTCACCATTTTGAAAACAAGTTTAAAATATTTACCAGATGAGGGGGGCATGTCTGTTACACCACCAAAGAATTGTAGGGATTCTGGCTTTTCCTTAGAGGGAGCCCTGCAGCTTCCAAACCTGTCCCCTGGAACCAAACCGGGCATTGTCCTACATGGCCGCAAGGACAGATATAAAATCAAGCGCATTATGTTCATTTAGTAGAGTTGCAACATTGCTTATGCGAGTCATTGTGAACTGCACTCAAAACGTGTTTGTTGGACATGCCACACTGGACTCCTCTATCTCAGAACATCTAGCTGATATATGCCAACACCAGCCCAAATCAGTTGTTCTGCATTTCACTTATCACACTCACAGCCTCAGACATGATAAATTCACAGCCCTTTAGCATTCGCAGAGTGTCAATTTGAAGGTAGTATGCAGGAATTCTTTCCCATATTCAGACTGGGGATGCTATGTTTGCAAGGTTTAACTCCTGGAAATAGTCTGTCTAAAGGGCTAGAAGTTCCCAGATGATTTTTAGCAGTCCTGGAGACAAGCAGTTAAAATATATCTACTTGTCCATTCAAATTTTCACTTGCCTTCTCTGAATTAAGAGATGGTTCAGAAAAATAATGGGTATCGTTAATTTAAATGCCCCAGCATGGCATGCTCTGCACTCTTGCCGTGTTTGTCTGAAAGAGAGAAATAGAGGGAGTAGATCTATCATTTCCACACTGACCAAGCATAAACCATTCATGCTGCTGACACATTTTACTTTTAAAACACTCCTTGTCTCAGTGAGACTGGTAAGTCACCCTTTCACTGACACATTTAAGAATTGTTTGCCCAACAGACAAGTGCAGAGGGCATTTTCCATTTGTCTGCCCAAAGGTTTAGTTGTCCAAAGCAGTTGGACAGATTTGTATTTCGAGACTTTTTTTTTTTTTGCCAATTCCTGCATTATGTTCATGGATACATGACCATATAAACTTGACCCATTTTGTCTCTTTGTAGGAGAAAGATGCCAGAGTCTTGAAATTTGCTTTTTTCCATAAAAAAAATTGCAGATATTAAAAGTGCTGCTTCTGGAGCTGAGAAGTGTACAATTGCACTTTGTTTGCTCCATGTTTTCACGTTCACACCTCAGGACATGAGAACTTCTGAGGACACTGTATGTTAAAGGGAAAGAAGTCCTTAATAGAGAGGAAAACAAGTACATATGTATGTCTTCCACGGTTCCATCGTATTACTGCTATCTTGACATCTCCATGTGTTATTTCTGTATCTTCAATGGTTGCACATGCTTACTCCCCCGTTCTCTTCCCATAGCTCCGTCTATCCTCACCCCTCTTCATATTTTCTCTTTTTTTCCCACTCAGTCTGTGTCTGCCAGAGTGGTTTATGTTTTAGTCTGTGTCAGTTGAAATGAATCTTTGTCAGCAGTATTATACTTCAGAACGGATTTTAATGAATGAAGATGGAGAGAGATGGATTATAGGAGGCTCTTAGAAGAACCCGGTAAAAGTAAGATGCAGAAAGAGCAGATCCAGGGATGCAAAAGACCATTTTCATTTACATTGCAAGATAGATCATTTGTCAAAGTTTTCAAAAACTTCTCAAGAAATGATTTATTGGTTCTCAGTGAAAAGTAATGCAGGCTTCCTAGACGCAGTGAGGCTTGGTAGGGAATCACAACTCCGTTCCATGGAGCAAGGTAACAACAGTTCATGGGAGAAAGTAGTGAGGGATGAGTGAGCGATTGGGATATCTATTCAATCACTGCACAGTAAGACAAGGTAGAAATCTGCAACAGATTTGGTGAGCTTGGGCAGTTATGGGAAGTTTGACAGGGTTTGGAGGCTGAGGAATGGAATCCAAGTCAGAGTTGAAAGTGAAGAGGGTTGTTAGACCTCAGCAGAGGTCTAGGTTCTCCCTTTCGCACCTCTAGTTATTCATTTATTGACTTGGCCTCTTACTAACTTACTTCATTCTGCTTCGCTCAACTTTTACGTGTGACTTCTTATTTTCCTGTTCATTAACTTGTTTCCTGAGTTATTTTGTATACTTTCTAAAAATTGTGTTGTTATATTTCTATGTTTCATTTTTACTTGTTACCATAATTGCAATAGATTTCCCCTCTATTTTCTCCATTTCCCTCCCTTTTCCCCACAAGTATCCGTTACTATAATTCTAATGATAACCTACTCACTTATTGAATTTTTTTTGTTGGTTATGTATGTTAAGCCTTTTATCCATCCAAAATTAACATTCAGAGTTACTGATTTCTTCCTCTAATTAACTTGTTAGCAGATTAAGTCATTCATATGTTTATTCCCTTTAGCCTAATCTTTATAATTTATCAAACTAGTAGTTGTAGTTATTAATAAAAACAGTAGTTGTAGCACCTTTACTGTATTTTCTCAATCCCCACTTCCCTATCCCTATCTTTTTTTTTTTTCTTTTTTTTTAAATTTCCAGTTTATCAATATTAACTCTCCTTTTTCTAAATCCTCCTTTCCATTAACAACCTCCATTTTTGATCACCCAGGAGAAGATAACTGTTATCACATTGCCTATCACCAGCTGGAAACGGATGTTTCTCTGCACAGCTAAGCCATATCTTTCGTTTTTTTTTCTTTTCTTTCTTTTTTTTTCCCCTTTGTCTGTCATGTACATTTGTTTACTTGTAGAAGACTTTGACATTTGGTAGGCATTTTGTCTCTAGTTGTCTTTTTTGTTGTTGTTTGTTTCATTTAGTCAGTGATGTATTGACTTTTCTGCTCATATTGATACAGAAACATCAGTGTATAAAACAATCTTCTTCTCTGTGTATGCAAATATTGAGGAAGAGTGACTGTATGTTACAAAGCTGTACATTTTCATGACACAATTAGAAGAATCGATGTGTGACCTTATGTTGCCACTTCTGGTTCTATCTTTTTCTGAAGTAAACCTTGGGTCTCTGATCACAGTCTGATTCAAATGATTTACATGTAATTGATTCTGTGTGTGTCTTTTGTCATCTGTCAGGTATCAGTTGAAACCTTTGTCTTGCATTTCAGCACAGTGTAAGCTTCTAACTGTTGTTGCTGCACAGTGTATGTGTTGTGTGTGGACAAATAAATGTTGATGTAAATTGAACTTTTGGATGGGCGGAGGAAGGGGGTGGAAGAAAAGGCTGGTAAGGTGGAAGACAGGGGGGAGGAAGGACATGTGAAGGGCAAGGGTGGGGTTGAGGGGAAGGAGAGGGGGTGAGAGAAGCTCTTTCTACTCTGTATGATGATTTAACAATGTTACAGGAATCTGATTAAAACAAAAAGTATTGAAGTTGTTATTGACTTTATAGGTAAGAAAAATCAAGACAGTAGAAAGATCTCTTTTTGTTGTGTTGTTGTTGTTGTTGTATATTTTCGGTTTGATGTTTATCAATTTTCAGCAAATACTTCTCTTTGGGTTACACATGAGATTGAGTTCCTAGAGTGTTGCAATCTAACATTTTGAGATAATAAAGGACATTATAGCCCCATATACCCATACACTTTCAAAGTGTTAGTACATATTTTCCCTTTTTTAACAGAAAAATACCCTTAATACATTACAATGCTGTTTACGTGACAGCCATTTGTGGAGTGCTGTTTTATGCCTGCTTGTAATGTCTGACGAAGGCCTATTTGTTGAAAATTCACTTGTTTATTTCATATTGTGTGTTGAATAAGTGTTGCTTTTCACTCTTGTTTTTGTGTATTTATTTGTATTTGGCTTAATATTCCCATTGCTGAAAAAGAACTGGACAATTAATAAAGAGATGCACAGTGTATTCACAGTTAATATGAAAATCAGTTATTCTGTTTTCTCCAGTTTTTAGGTTTAGTATATGAGACTGACATCTCCTCAGTGCTACAAGATGAGATCAACAAGGGCAAGGTTGACATCTGAAATATTTAACTCTGTGCTAATTCTAATTGCACTGAAAAGGAAGTCTTTAGATGGAAGTCTTCAACTCCCAGTGAAGAAATTGACTTTAGTTTTAAAAATACACCAGTTTTCTGGAAAATAATCTTTGATAATAAATACACCATCAGTAAATATAAAGTGCGTAATCACTGTCAGAGTCACGTTTTTTTTGTTTGGTTTTTGCTTTTGTTTCATGCAAGTGTGTTTTTGTTTGTTTGTTTGTTTTTGTCAGGACAGACAGGGTCAGGTTTGACAAAGTCCAGGTTTATGGATGGTTGTTCCTTAGTTAGGTTCAGCATTTCGCTTTTTTCATTGTTAGAACATGCTGGTATTTATTTTTCAGTTCTGCCACTTACTATGCCTCTTGGAGTTATTATCTTGGATTGATATTGAGTGCATGTTCTTTGTAGTTATTGACTCCCTTTCTTTGTAGTTTAGCAGATATTCATGAGTTGAGAAATAGATTGGAGTAAATGGGCTGTTTCACTCGATGTTGTTCGGGCACAGGCTGATGTTCAGTGGTGCCTGAACAGTGTTAGAGTGCAAGGGTTGAAAGAATTAATATAAGAGTCATGAAGAAAGGGTCTGTGTGTTTCAGCCATGCACTTGCACTATGGTGACATGACAGACTCAACGTGTCTGGTGAAGATTGTCAGTGAAGTCCAGCCCACAGAGGTCTACAACCTGGCGGCTCAGAGCCATGTCAAGGTCACAGGCTGCTTTTGCCAGTTTTCTGTCCATCACTTCTGTTTTCCAGTGTTTATCTTTTCCTTTTTCTAAATATTTCTTTGAATACATATTACAATGTTATAGTATTTTTGTAACACTTACATTCAAACTGATATTTGAAAGGGAGTGAAACAGGCCTGTGCCCTTGCACCCATCCTGTTTGGGATCTTCTTGTCAGCTCGCCTTTGGTTCTGCTACAGAAGGCATCTGTCTGTCTCCAAACTAGATCAGAAGGAAAGTCTTCAACCTCTCCAGAGTAAGAGCTAAGTTGAAAACTGGGATAAAATGCCGGGGGGACTTGGGGGGGACAGAACTCAGCCTGACATCGGACTCTCTATTCATGAACTGGATGTCGTCCATCACATCTAATATCTAGAATCAACATTTCAGACTTCTTGTCTCTTCTCACATACTGCATTCAATGAGCAGCAAGGCAGCTTACATCTTGTCCACATTGTGAAAGAGAGTATGGACCAATAGCAAGGTTGATTCAACGCCCATCTTGCACTGAAGTGAATGAAGATAAGTGATTGCTCGTTCATTTTCGCTGTCCTGAGTGTTTTGTATCTTGCCTGAAGAAGACCTAAGAGGTCGAAACGTGTTGTGCTTTGTCTTGTGATTCATTTGTCTACGTTTTCTTGGCGTTTCACTATTAATTATATTTAAAGTTTGTTTAGATTTCCACCTGCAGTAGCCTCACTTTGCAACTTGAATAGTTTAGATCGTTGATTTATCTATTTAGTGAAACATTCCATTTGGTGGAGAATTGTGTAATTCATTTTAACAGAAGTAAAAGTGTTTGGGATGAAGAATCTTTGTAGATGGAAACAGCAAAGTAAAGCACCACATGCACACACACACTGATGCATACACACACACACATACTTACATATACACACACACACTTGCACACACACACGCACACAAACACACGCACGCACGCACGTGAAAAAAACAACAAAATGAACCACACAATATCCACAAGCAGCAGCTAACAAATGTACTGAAAGATAGTTTTCTTCTAAGTCCTAAGTTTTGGTGTTACATGGTGCAGGTGTCATTTGAGCTGGCAGAGTACACGGCGGATGTAGACGCCACAGGTACTCTGAGACTGCTGGACGCCATCAGAACGTGCGGCCTGACAGAGCATGTGCGATTCTACCAAGCCTCCACATCAGAGCTTTACGGGAAAGTGCAGGAGATCCCTCAGAGTGAAACTACTCCCTTCTACCCTCGGTCCCCTTATGGTGAGTATAAGGCACCATTTGCAACTTTGTGGTTTGCATACTTGTGTGTGTGTATACATGCCTCTTTGCGCTTGTAGAGTTATGTTTGTATCATTTGAGAAGGGTGGTGATGGTGATATGACTGGTATCATATGATTGCAAAAATCCTGTTTATTGAGATAATTTAGCTCTGGGTTAGTATTATTATCTGATTGTTCGAGTTCTAAACTATCGCCGCCCAGTTGTTGTTTTTTTTCAGTATTAAGGGTGGTGAGAGCTTCTACTTTTTTTTTTCTTTTTTTTTTTTTTAAAGCATTGTCATTTCTTGTTCCTAGAAAGATCTGGAGTATTTTTGTTAAAATGGTTGAAAAAAAAAAATTCTGCTTTCATATATGAATATCCAGCTATTAACTGAAAAGACACTTGGAGAATTGTTCTTGTTTTGTTTCAGTTCTCACTTTATGTTTTTTTTTTTTGTAAAAAAGACTTTGTAAACAAATGTAGGGGTGAATTGCCTTTTTTGATGCACAATGTTCTGAAAGATAAGATTAGTGAAAATCCGAGTATAATTTGGCTTGTGTCTGTTATTAAGTTTGTGTATCTAATAAGAACATGCAACCATGGATCAGATGATGGCATATAGTGGGAAGAACTTGTGTGGGCAGTGTAATGAATTTATTACCCGTACTATCATTATTTATGTGGCAAGCCTGATCTGCTTAATAGAAATGACTTTCTTGTAATTTTCTTTTCTCTAGATTTCCTGTGTTATCAGTTATGGATTTGAGACTGCCTTCTTTCTTTTTTTTTCTCTCTCTTTTTTTTTGTGTGTTTGTTTTGTTTTAAAGTTAACCTTTAAATAAAAATCTGCCTCTATCAGCCATTGTTCGAGTGATCAGCCTGATTTCCATTATCATTCTGGTTGTTTGGGTAGGGTAGAGTTTTTAGACATGGTGTTACAGGTGAGAAGCTTTAGGTGCAAGTACTATAGGACAGTCTTAAGAAAATCAAAGATTTGTTTTTCATCATGCATCAGATGTGACTGACAGCAAGAAGCGACACTGACAGAGACGATGTACTTAACATGATGGTGAAGATTTAGTGTATGAGATGCTGCTAAATCAGCAATGACTGGATGGTCAGTTATACACAAGACCGACACAGAAGCATTCAATGTAAACTGCATCCACTGGTAGAGTTTTAAACAAAATTTTGCATAGTCTGGATGAATTAAAAAAAAAAGTGATTGTGTTTCAAAATTTTGCTTACTGCTTTCAGATATAAACTTGTTAGCTGCAGAAATGTAAAAAAAATTGGTGATTAAAGGATTAACCTGTTGGTTTAGTTCATTTTTGCTCAAAACTTTATGGCGAAAAGATTAAGAGAAGGACAGACACATCTGCCATCCTAAAACAGCTGTATTTATCATTGAAAAATGTGAATCTCGATGACCGTTCCAGACATTGCTGTCACAGATCATGTGCATTAACCTCCCCCCACATCCCCCACCCCTCCCAAAACAGATCGATTCATCTTTTTTTTCATAGATGGACAGATCTAATGACAGATGGGAAGTTGTGTTTTAAATACTGTCAGCATGCATAAGTTGATGTACAGCTATAGAAGAGATCAAACTGAGCCAAAGCTAAGAAAGCTTTTGCAAGCAAATTTGGAATATGTGAAACAGAGGAAGAAGATAAACACCAAATCTTGCTGAGAATATAAAACAATCAGTGCAGCCAGACCTTCAGGAAATAATATGATGAATGGTAGCCTTGTTTAGAAAGACAAAAACTGTGAAGGTAAGAGACTTTTGATTTACATACTATCAGTAAGAGCGTATTCTGCATCAGTCATGTTGGCTATGATGATGTGTGTGAACACGTATACATGTACATCTGCACAGCATCACTTATGTAAGATTATAGTATGTTCTTGAAAATTTGTTGTTGATGTTTACATCATTTGCTCCTGATCGAGAGATTTTTGGGGTAGGACATTTTTTGAAGGAGAGGGAGATCAGGGGTGAATAAGGAACTTGTGTTATGATTATCTCCCTTTGTCCATTCCCCTGCCCCTTTTATCATTCCATTCCAGTCAGTTAACTCTGCTTACACAATTCATGTTCCAGGCTCTGCCCCCTGACCTTGGGATGTGAATGGAGTGGCCTGTGGTTAAGCGTTGATTTGATGTTCTGTCCTGTCAGGTGTGGCCAAGCTGTATGGGTTTTGGATTGTCATTAACTACAGGGAGGCCTACAACATGTTTGCCTGCAATGGGATCCTCTTCAACCATGAGAGCCCTCGCCGAGGTATACTTCCCTGCTTTTGTTTGGCCTGCATCCAGGCATGATTACAGGGGCAACAGCCACGATGGTTTCCATAAGAGAAGATACTCTGTGGACTGAAAGAAGCTCAACAAGTTTAATAAGTTGCCTGCCTTTGATTAATTGTCCTCTGTTAATTAAGGGGGCAAGAAGTGGATATTGCTTCTACAGTTGATGGAGTACATGTGATAAAGAATATATGATTGTGTTAGTTTTTTATGGATATGGAAAAAGGAAAATACCTTACAGTACCATCTTAACAGTCGTATACTCACTCTGATTTTCAAAACTGGGGCTAAATTGCTTAATAATACAGAGTATGTTTGGTTGTGCGTGTGTGTGCGTGTGCGTGCGTGTATGTGCGTGTGTGTGTGTGCGTGTGTGTGTGTGTGTGTGTGTGTGTGTGTGTGTGTGTGTGTGTGTAGAGTTTTGCAGTCACTCAAACTTGACCAAAAACTGCCTGACCAAATCTGTCTGGTTATATCCATTCTGTTTTGAGGAAAATAAAAGACAAAATAAACTTAAAAAAAAAAAAAAGGTTTAAGTTTTTGAATACTGGAAACAGACAGTGTGCATACTCAGTGCAGTTTTCTTTTGTACCTGCATTTGTAGTTAGTATGTGCATGTTGCCTCAGCAGATCACTCACAAAGCTGAAATTGATGACTATGCCAAAGTGTGACATTCTGATGTTATGACTTTGGCAGGATGTGGAATTTTTTTTTAATGCACACACAAGCTTCAAGGGAAGCAATAGAGGCCATTAGCTTGAACATTTAACTAAATGCTGTTCTTCCTTGTAGACCACAAACAATGTAGTTTTCTCTCTGATAGTGTTGTTTTGAAACTGATTGAAGATCACCCTTTCCTCAGACAAGATGGCAGAATGAAGGCAATTCTGTTTTCAAGAGGTAATTGAACTTGCGATGGATGAAGGGTCTGTTATTTAATGTGTTCATATGATGAAGGGAAAATTACTCTGATGGAAAAATCATCTATTCTTTCCGTTGCATCAAATCTGTCATTGACTGTGTTTATATGATGAAAGGAAAATTATTTTGAAGGAGAAATCATCCAGTTGTTTCTGGTGCATAGGAATCATTGACTGTGTTTATACGATGAAAGGAAAATTATGTGTTTATATGGTGAAAGGAAAATTATTTTGATGGAGAAATCATCCAGTTGTTTCTGGTGCATAGGAATCGTTGACCGTGTTTATACGATGAAAGGAAAATTACTTCAGTAGAAAAATCGTCCAGTTCTTTCTGCTGCATTTTCTGATGGATTGTAATACATTTCAAGGTAAACCTATGTACCTTTCACACTTTTTCTTTCTCAGAATTTAATTAAATAATTCAGAAAAAATGCTGGAATTTACTAGAAGCATGCATGACAAAATGTTTGGATTGTTAACCATGACCTTCAGAGTTATCTGTGCATTGTATATTTTGGTCCTCTTGTGTGAGTCAGTTAAATTTTCAAATACAGCCAAAAGATCAGCTCATGAGATGGTAAGGAGTCTGGTTTTAATGTGGTGCTATACAGTGACTTGGAAAGGACAGTGCGGATAGCTGGGACCAGTTTCTGTTGTTAAATTAGAGCCCAGAAGTTTTGGATACTTACTGATGATTATGGAATGGAGAAGTCTGAAAGCTTGCATGTGCATTCTGTCAAGCTGGAGTTAATTGCCATGTGGCACAAAATGAAACTAAACCAAATACTTAAGTCATATGTATCAGACTGTTAACCCATTGAACTGAACTTGTTACGCTGTTTTGGGACTATTGACGACAATAGGCCATTTGAAAAAAAAAAAAAGGGGGATTAAAGAACGCCTATATTGTGAAATCAACTACTTACATCTGCATGATCTCATACATGAATACATAGTTAAAGTTTCAGTAAAATTTCATGAAAAAATTGAATTAAATGCATAACAACTGTTTTATTTTGACATATCAAGAAGGTGTGATTCAGTGTAGCCTAAGGCAATGTTGCAAGCGGAAAATGTTTCAGCAGACAATAGGTGAAAAATGTAACTGAATATTGTGAAAACATGTTGATCACCATTGTTTTGACACTTGATCAGAATACAAAAGTGAGGATGTGGTTTGACAGATTGTCATTGAATACTTGACACATGTGGGGTGACTGTCAAACATTTGGATAAACACACACACACACACACACACACACATACACACACACAGCGTAAAGCTGATGTTCATCTTGTAAAAGATCAATTGCAGTTCTTACTGAATAACTGCAGATTAGGATTGTAAACATATGGCTGTGCAGTAAGGCAGAGAATCAGATCAGGTATTCAGACTTTGAGATGTATCGCTCATTCTTTTTTCTATGAGCAGCCAATTAGAAGAAAAAATCCCTCCCCACTGTTCAGGTGAAACATTTGTGACGAGGAAGATCACTCGCGCTGTGGCCAAGATCTGCCTCAAGCAGCAAGACGTCCTTCAGCTGGGAAACCTGGATGCCAAGAGAGATTGGGGCCATGCCAAGGACTACGTGGAGGTAGGAGAAATAATGGTGTGTGAATGAAGGCATGAATGGTTAATGTGTAGAACAATGGCATTGACTTCACTTAAAAATAGGAGATCAAATGTGAGTCATGCAGGGTACACAGGGTCCTGTGCTTCTTATTTTTGATATTTTGCTGTGGGCATCATGAGGCATTATTGGTTCTTGTATAAGGCCGGTAGGTTCTTTTGAAATGAAGCAAGGGTCCTATTGGGAGAAATCATAAATGTTAGAGCACTTATTTCTGAATCATTGCACCCTAGAGAAAAAATCATTGAAAATTAGAATGTGAAATTCAAAAAAAAAAATCAGCAAACATGAAGGTAAAAAGTAGTAGAGTGCATCAGCATATTAAGGAAAGTATTTGCACTGTTAGAGAGAATTCTGAACTGGTCTGTTTGCCATATGGTTTGAGCATTCGTCTTGGATCTGGGTATGCTTTTGTGCACATTTTCAGGATTAATTCAGTGAAGATGCTAGGCAAACACTGCTTCCAGAGTCGCTGGTTGAGAGAGAGAGATTTCACAGATACGGGTCTTTTGTGACCCATCCAACAAGAGAAAGGCAAAGTAATTGCATTTGTGCAGTTACTCTTAACGTCTTTGTGTGAAGCCAGCTGTCAGTGCATACCACTGTTAACTTTGCCTGTGTAGTTTACTTAGTCGCACATGTCTTAACTCACTTGGGACTGGCACTTTTTTCCTTTCCTTTCTTGTCTGAAGTTCTGACATGAAACTTTCAGAACTGGTTAGAAACATATAGAGTTAGTTGGGGTGAAAATATTAAACTTCACACCTTCATCTTTTATCTTCTAGTGCCAGGTAAAAATAACCCATTTTTTTGTCATCAGAATTGCCGCACACAGATGTCTGGTCCAGGAAAGCACAATGTCTCTGAAACAGGCTGTATAGTCACAAACTAATCCAAGAAATGTCCAAATGTGATTTTTGATTCATAGTCATTAGGGCACTTTAGGACCCACTAATACTGATGCCAACACCAATAAGAAAAAGAAAAGAAAAATTTAGAAACCAGCACCATCACACTATGCACACACTGGCTCGCTTGCTATACTAATAATCAACATAATTTCATACAGAATGATATAAATAAATGTGACCATTATGTTGGTTTAGATTAATTTGTCACTCACTCAGATTTGGCTCATTTCTGGCATCAGTGGCTTGTCTTTCTAAATTAGACAATGGGAGGGCGCTTGCTTTATGCAGTGCACACAACACAGCGCTAGAAGCCAGACTTGCCACTCTTATATTTCGGCAGAGGGCAGGAAAAGTGGCTCTTTCCACCCAGCCTAGTCATGGAGGTGGGCACTGGAGCCTGGGTAGATGTCCAGGAACTGGGTCAGGGGCATGAGCTGCTCCAGGGGCAGGTTGTGCTGTGGGTTCAGGACACTGGTGGCTACTTCTGTCCGGTAGTGGTCATTGAGCCCACAACCAACTGCCATCATTATGTCTTTCAGAGTAAATCTGGCCTTCCCCTGGCCTTTCAAATATAGGTTCTATGAAAATGGACCCCTCAATGAGGCTCAAGGTGAAGAAGTGAAAGAAAAGCTTTTTTCACTTCCTTGTCTTGGGGTTTAGCGGCATGTATAACATCAGCTGGTCGCTTTGGTCCACCCCAGCCACGTTCTGAATGTGATCCTGGACAGCCAGGGGTTTCCTGAACTGCCCGTGGAGTGTGATCGCATCTGTCATTGTTTGGGTGTTGACCATGGTGGTGATGACATGGACTGGCTTCCTATCATTCACTGCACAACAGTAACAGCACCTGACAGAGCAGCATAAAAAAGCATTATCTGTCTAAAAATTTCTTTTTTTTTTCATTCAACACCTATATTGCGCTGAAGTGGATGAAGATAAGTGATTGCTTGTATATTTTCATTGTCCTGAGTGTTTTGTATCTTGCCTGAAGAATACCTAAGAGGTCGAAATGTGTTGTGTTTTGTCTTGTGATTCGTTTGTCTGCATTTTTTGGTGGTACACTATTTAAAACTTGTTTACATTTCTGCCTGCAATCACCTCACTTTGCAACTAGATCTTTTTTTTTTTTTTAGTTTTACTTACTCATGCTGTTTACTGATAATATGAAAATATGTCAATATATTGTTAGTATCATTATCATTACTTTCACATGTGTATGTGCGTGTGTGTGTGCGTGTGTGTGTGTGCGTGCGTGGTGTGATTATGTGTTCGCATACATGTTTTTGAGAGAGATGAAAAAGCATAAACAAGATTCAGAAATTAGCATAATAAAGTATATACACCTTGCTGGAAAGCTGAACTTGACCATGCGGTGGCAGATGATATGTTTTCAGCTGTGGAGGCATCGCCTTCCTCTTGGGCTGCACTGTTCCCACACAGTGCGTGTTGCGTTGGACAAGCTTTTCAGCCATGATGATTGTCAACATAGAGTGACTTGCCAGTATCCAGGAGGGGCTTCGTGAGCCACATCACCACTGGCCAGTTACTTACGTCAGGTTTTGCGTCAAATATTTCAAAGTTGTAAACGTGGCCCGTGTCAGATTCATGAAGTTCATAAAGTTTTATTCGCCACTTGATGGGTTTATCTTTCATATAAATCCTGCATTTAGCTTTGTCATGCCGTGCACACATGGCTTCATCCTCACTCACATTGCCTTTGGGGGTGTACAGTTAGAAGGCCTTGAATTTATCTTGATAATGTGTGCAGACAGGGCGGATCTTGTGCAGAGAATCATGTCCTTCCCTGCTGGCAGGAACAAAAGTGTCATCGTCAGCCACATGAAGCACAGCATATATCAAAATAAATGTATCTCTTGCCATGATGTTGGAAGTGAAAGGAGACTGTCAGAGGACTTTGCTCCAGTAGCCTTAGACAGCAGTCTTGTGCACCAGGCCCATGTGACACAAATAGCAAAGAATCAAGTAACTCTTTTTTTGTTACCTTCTTGTGGCCACATCTTGAATATACTTTTCTCCTTCAGTGCCCCTCTTGCTCCTAAGCTTTCAGTCGTGTACTTGTTAGTTTTCACTGCAATGGATTCGAGTAGATTGTCATTATCCTGTTGGAGCTCAACAACCATAGACCACAGGCTGCAGTCAGTATCAAGTGATCATGAGGCAGCTTGCCAGAGAAGACAGTGCCCGCCTGTTCATGGCGCATGCAATATATGCAGGACACCTGCTACTGATCCTTTTATTGATAACAGTAATTAGTTATGGAACCACCATGAGCTGGCTTCCCCCTCTGGGTAATTTACATGTTTATAAACTGAAAATTAGTGTTCTGTCAGCAGCAATTTCACTATCTGTTCTTTCTTTCCTTTCTTTCTGCATACGCAGGCTGATACTCCTGCGGACACTGCCTGTATAGACAGGCAATGGAGTTTTGTGTGTATGACCGTTTTTTATCCCGCCATTAAGGCAGCCATACTCCATCTCCAGGGAAGGTGCATGCTATTTGTAACGTGTCATCCATACCAGCGGCCAAACTGGCCTTCTCTTCTGAAAGTTGGTGATGGGATTTTACGGGTGTGCAAGATGTTGTGCATGCGTTCACACACGGAACCTCGGTTTATAGTCTCATTCGAAGGACTGTATGGGGAATGGAGTCAGAACCAATGTTAACTCCGAGGGAAAAATCCCCCAGTACCGAAATTCGAACCCGCAACCCCAGGATCATGAGTCCGGCGTGCTACCAACTGAGCTATTCCGGCCCCCAGCACTATCTGTAGTTTGGTTAACTTTTTGTTTGTATTGAAGTTACATGTTCAGACAGTTGGCCTGATCATTCTCATCCAAACTGCTGCATAAATCAGTGACATTGAAGAAAGTCAGGAGATTTTTCTTTTGTTTTGTTGTTTCTGTGTTTGTGCTATCACAGAGGCAGCATGGTCATCTTGCATATCCCAATCATCCCCTACACCACCATGCGCAGGCTCTTTATTTAGCAGTCGCAGAATTAGCCCTAAAAAGGCTCTGTGTGGTCGGCTGGACTACAGTGGTAAAAACTGTGAATGTTGGTGGTGTGTGGGCAGGCCATGTGGCGAATGCTGCAGCAGGACAAGGCAGAGGACTTCGTCATCTCCACCGGGGAGACCCACAGCGTCCGCGAGTTTGTGGAGAAAGCCTTCAAAGTGGTTGACATAGACATTAAGTGAGTTCCTTCTTGATATTGAAATAAATTCAGATGAACACTGCGTTGATCTTTTTGGAATACAGATGTTAGATAATGTTGATCACCATTAGTCCAATGTTAAACTTGTTCTTTATAGCCCACAGTTCCATCTGCCAGGTAATGAAGAAATACTTCCTTGAAGTCTGTGAGGACAAGGTAAAACTCCTTCTGGTGTTGGAGATGCTTTTCGTAAAGGGTACACAGATTAAAGATCTGGTGGATGGTACTTCTGCCCCTGATCAATCCAGCGTGTTTTTCCATGATAATGGTATCTGTCTGCCGCTGTAATCTGTACAGAATGATTTCGAGCATTGATGTGCTGACATGGCTGATCAAAGTGTTCGTGTGGTAGTTCCGGCTGTGTTGAAGATTTCCTTTCGTGGGAAGATTGACATTTATTGATAGAGTCCGTGATCTGGGTTACTCATAAGTGTGCCAGGTTTTGTTGCAGATTGCAGCAAGGATATTAGTTATTGGCTCTCCACCTTGTTCTAAGAGTTCTGCAGGGATGGGGTTGATGTCGACAGACTTCCTACTTTTCAGCAATTTAACTACTGGTGCGACTTCTTCACAAGGTGCTGGAAAGTCATCCTCTTTTGATGAATCCTGTGCTGTTAGCACCTCAGATCTCCTTTGTCTTGTTTTTCTAGAATTCAGAGCAATATTCAGTCCATCTTTTTATGATTTCTTGTTCCAGTATCAGATAGTTGTTGTCTTTGTCCTGTATGAAACTTACTTTATTTTTCATTTGTGTGGCCATGTCCTATAACGTTTAAAGGTTTCTTTGTATGGTTTGTGACTAAGTTTTTCTCAGTGTCCATACATTTAAGTTTGATCCAGACATCTTTCGCGTTCTTCATTTCTTCACTGATCCTCTGGTCTATGGTGCTGTATTTCTCCCCCTCAGTCTTCTTAAGCAGTTTAATCTTTTTTGACTGTGAGACATCTCCAAGACGTTTGTGACCCATGGTGTAGAGGTGAGAATTTTTCTCTTCTTGCTGCAAGAAATTGTTCAGCTTGTCAAGATTGAATTTGCAACAGCTGTTTTTCATTCTCTCGTTCTTCAAGCATGCTTTGAAGTTCATCATGACAAAGTAGTGATCATGATCAAGGTCAGGTTCTGGAAATGTTGTTTTAGCCCTGTTGATACCAGACCTGTTTTGGTTCTTCACAAGAATATAGATTGTTGGACTGTGTTACTGAAGGTCTACGGACTGCCATGTCTATCCTCAGGGTGATTCACATTCACCATGTGTGTTGCCAAGAACCAAGTCATTTATCAGCAGCAAATTCTAGCAGGTGTCATGATCTCACTACAATATGGGCCTAAGAAATTCCTGTGGTCTTTTTGGGCATCTGTACCAATCTTGGCATGCCAGTCACCTGAATGATGAAAATGTTTTTCTTGTCAGCTTTGTTGAAGATGTGTCTGTGTGCGTTATCAGAAAGAAATGCCCCAAATGACCAGTTGATATGGTTTTGACATTTGTGTTGTGTATCCAGAAAATGTTAAAGCCAAATGCTTTCCTGTCAGTAAGTTGTTTAGTTTTAGGATGGAAAAAGGGGGCGCTTCTAAGCACCAGAAGGCAAAGCAGGAGCTAATGCCTCAGAAAATACTTGGTCATTCACAAAAAAGTGAGAGTGCAAAATTAAACCCAGCTGCTTCCCTTGCTTTGTCTCAGACATGTGCATCACATATGTTGCACACATGCACACACACACACACACACACACACACACACACACACACACACACACACACACCATATGAATGCATGCACACACTTTTTTTTTTTAGTTTGATGGGTGGGAACAAAGGGTGGAAGTGGGTGGGGAGAGATTAAAGGTTGCTGACCGCCTCTCAGTATAACAAAATGAGGCCTCCATTTGCAAGTGGAACATAAAGATGGTGGGAAAATACACAATTTCCCGAAAATATTCCAACCTCTGAGGAGAAATACTCCAGTGGCAAAGTTCATTTGCACAGGTGTGCTGTCAGTTGACGTAAGGTGGAGAGTAGGCCATGTAGTTTGAATGAACTATAATCAATCCAGATTCACAGATGTGAGCACAGTAAGAATTGTATAACTTTGTAAGCGTGGAATTGAACATGTATGTGTGGACCGTGTTGAAATACATGCATAGTAGTACAGATTGTTATGAGTGGATAGACAAAGAAAATTGTGTGTCAAGAATGGATGCAGCAATGCAACTCTCCATCATCGTCACTTGGACAAATTAATGTGGCAACTCCTTTACAAACACTGTGTTTGTTTTACTTTGATATCTTATCTGCTTTGCATCAAGCTGCAACGAAGAATGCGTAGATTTCTGTGGAATCTGTAATTAGGGTCCAAAAGTTTTTATGTGAATTACAGCTTTCTTGATGGATGTGAAATTACAGGTGACTCTGTACCATATGCAGGTGAATGTGGGCTGTGGTTGTTTATTGTATTCATGTGGGGTTGGTTTGACGTGCATGCAAACTTAAGGATATTGAAGGCTTTCTTTTGACCTGTATATATTTCCAGGTAAGTATGGGCTAGATCCATATGTGTGGATCTTTTTGTTCACAGATCAACTTGAGCTGTGTAGTGTTTGTAAAGTTTACAGGCAAATATGGGCTGTATTTATACTGTTAACCATTGCTTAGAAAGTGACTTGAATTTGTCTACTTGTTTTGTTTTTTTATAGGTGAACATAAGGTCTGTTCACATATGTATTTTGCACAGTTAAACTTGGGCTGCTCGACATTTATATTGAAAGGGATGGATGCTTGAACATCATGTAGGTGTGGATTTTTGCAGAGAAGTGCTGGCTGTGCAGACATGTGTGATTCTTTAAGGAAAATGGTGGCTTTCGTACATGTGAATCTTTGCATGGAAAAATTGTGTTTGTGTATGAATATTTCACAGGGAAGTGCTGAAGTGTTCACATGTGTGAATTTTTACAGGAAACTGTTGGTGGTGTTTTTATGTGTAAATCTATACAGGAGTTCATCTGTCTGTGAAGGGATTTATGGGCTTTGTCCATGCATGTAGTCCTTGCAGGGAAACGCTGGCTGTGTGTATGTGTTCAAGTGTGCAGGTGAATATGGGCTTAATTAATTCTTTTTCAGAAAAAAAAATAGGGGCTGTGTCATTCTTTTTAGATAAATGTGGGTTTGTTTCCATTAGTTTGGGTTCATGCATGCCTAGATATTCCACATTTCTGCTTTTTGATGCATGTTTCCCTGGGCCTTCGGAAAAGAATGTTTCTATTTGGGTGCCACTTGTTTCTCGTCCTTTGTGTTTAAAGATAGAATTGATTTGGAATAGTTGGAATGATTTTCCTTGTTCTCAGTTTGCATCTTAGGTGTTAGCCTCAGCTTGAGGTTGGTTTCTGTTGGACGCAACATCATTAGCATAAGGCTCACACAGAACAGGATAATTATTCAGGAATATTGATAATATACAGATTAGGGTTTGTTTTCATTTTGATCTTTCTGCAAACTGTCTTTGGAATCAACTTAAGTGAACAGATGAAGCCAGAGTATTTGTCTCAACAAAAGCATCAGTCAGACTGGCTTAATTATCAAAGTGAACTCTGTTGTCAGACCACAGGTCCAAAAACATGTTAGAAAAGAGCACAAATTAGTCATCAAACAGGGTTCGTACAGTCTGTAAAAGTCCTTAATTGTGGGGGCCCTCTTTTCAAGGCCTTAAAAGTCCTAAAAATCAGGCTTTTGCTGATAGTCCTGAAAAAGTGCTTGAATTTTGTCACTGCCAATGATTTGGAATAAAGTCTGTGTGAAATCATGAGTCTATTGAAAAAAAATCTGAAATGGAATTTTTTAAAAGTCCGAGTCGAGGTTAACCAACGATCTCGCCAATAAGTCGTCTACTACAGGTAAAAATACCAGAGTTCGCAGAGTTACCAGCTTCATGAAGCCTTTGTATATGATAGAATGATGCGACATCTTGAAATTGAGAAGCCAACATGCCATGGAAGTGTCCATTTAACATCGTTTGGCTGGGAAAAGAAGAGTACAAAGAATGGCTGCAGGCAGACCCAGGTGGAGACAAAACAAGGCCTTTTGTCATGTATGATGTATGCAAAAAAATCCTAGACAGTTGATAATTTAATTGGTGCAAATATTTCATGATTACTTTTCTGAAAATTATCCTTGAAATAAGTACTTGAATTAAAAAAAAAAAAAAAGTGCTGGAAAAGTCCTAAAAGAGTCCTTGAATTTGTCAGGAAATGTGTATGAACCCTGTCAGAGCTGGAATACTGGTATGTAGATGAAACACTGTTTACAAATTAAGCATTTGGTTTAAAGCACAAGCAATTGATTGCTGAAATTCTGTATAACATTTAGAAATGAAACTTAATTCTTGGAATTCCGTTGAAATAAATCTTGGCTGTCAACTCCAATTTTTGAAGTCTCTTTGGTCAGGTCAGGTGGAAAGTGGAAAAAAAGAAAGCATGTTCTGAACAGAAGAAAAGAGGAAAGAAGAATGTATTTTGCACTTTGAAACAAAAAGTCCAAGAAAACAGTCTGGAAAACAAGATGGGAATAAATAAGCAGCAGCAGTCCACAGGGGATGCAGTTAGGTGGTTCCACAGACATGGCGACACTGTTCCTGCATGGGTTACACTCTGCAGTTGACTTCCAGAGTAAGTAAATATAAAGAGTCCATCCACATCAAAATGGCCATCGCTGGCTTTGGTTCAGAAGGACACTGTCCCTCCTTTTCTGACTTAGCAGCTGATTAAACTGGACATCCCTTCGATGTGATATAGATTTAATATTTGGCGTCATATACTTTACCATGTCAGACCATAGCATTCAACGGCAGTTAGCCAGCTCTGTCAGGCCGAATTTTTTCCGTGGCCAATGCAGTCATAAGACAGTCACGTGATGTCACCCCACTTCCGGCCCCGGAAGAAGCCAGTGTCAACTTCCTATAAGTCATTCATCTTCGGCCTGCCGTCAAAGCAAGATAAGTCTTGTGCTCTGTCTCGCCTATACTTGCCTTTGTGTTAACTTTGCTGTGTTTTGTTCTATACTTGATTCAGTTGTGGCTTGCAAATGTGAGGCTCTTGGTGGGAGCGTATTTATCAAAAGATTTGTCTCTTTTACCGGCACTCTCGGGAGCGTATTTATTAAAAGATTTGTCTCTTTTACCGGCACTCCCGCGACTTTGTTACTCGCGATCGTCGGCACCGCTCGCCGGTCGTGTTCCCCCACCATATTGCCGAGCCTCGGGTTCAGCACGCATTTTGTGCTGGTTCCGGCTTGCACTAGACCCTGAGTATTTTTGCCGTGTGAGGCTCTTGGTGGGAGCGTATTTATTAAAAGATTTGTCTCTTTTACCGGCACTCTCGGGAGCGTATTTATTAAAGATTTGTCTCTTTTACCGGCACTCTCGCGACTTTGTTACTCGCGATCGTCGGCACCGCTCGCCGGTCGTGTTCCCCCACCATATTGCCGAGCCTCGGGTTCAGCACGCATTTTGTGCTGGTTCCGCATATTAAGGTTTAGGGCTCAATAACTATCACACCTGTACTCTTTACCCTTCACAGGTAGAACGTGTTCGAGTAAGGGTGTGTGACACTGATCTGCTTATTAAGATTTAGTGCCCAAGAACTATCACACCTATACACAGTGATACTCCACGTGTAGAGATTGCTATTAATAGCCATACCAGTCACACGACCGGTGGCGTGTACGGGTAGTTCGAGTTTTCAGTCGATCTCTCGAGCACTTTGCACGACACCACACGGACGATCGAGATTAATTGATTTTCTCGATCGGCCACCTTGTCTCCTCTTTGCGGTCGTGTGTTCCGGGTTTGCTCTATCCACCTGTGCCCAACATGGTGAAGGACACCGCCGGGTCGAGCCACTCCACTGCTCGGAGTTCGCTCAATTTCCCGGAGAACCCGCGGGTCGATTCCATCTCGGAGCAATCCGTTCGCACTGATGAACGTACGGTTCGGGTAGACAGAGACGACTTCTCCGCGGAAGGGACGCGTGATCTTCCTCGTCTACCAAACCGACGGACGCACGACCGCGGCGTCCCAAGGCTGATAGGCAAGCGGCCACCATTTCAAAATGCCTTTCATTTGATCTGCCTGCTAGTCTAAGGGCAAAGCTCCCCTCAAGGTGCTGCCCAGAAAGTCTAATGGCAAGGCTCCCCTCAAGGGGCCCGGCCGAGCAAAGACTAGCCAACGGAATTCGCCCTCCCCCACCCCTTCTCCATCGGCCAGCTTGCCCTCTAGCCTACGGACTCGCTCGGAGACTTCTAACTATCATGCTGAGTCACGCGAATCTCGGCCCCCGGGGCACCTTGCCGAGCCGCGGACCAGCACGGGTGACGGATCTGGGATGGAATCACCATCCGTCACTCGCCTTGATGAGTCACGTATCTCTTTTTCCCCCCAAATTGATACGTGCACTCATAGCGCTCGGCCCCACCGGGCACAGGTGCAGCCAACACCTGAGCTCGAGGAGCGCTTCGACTCCGGAAGCAGCCTTATGGTCACCCCGACGCACGACCTCGGTGGTGTCCATAATCCTGGGCGTGCGGGCACGCCGCGCCATGGGCCCGGCCGTGCCCATGCACAAGGACGGTCGACCTACCCCGATCGAACGTCACCTTCTTCCCTAGGGGTATTGGACGTTGGGGAACCGACCTTTCGGATCCCCATTTGGGCAACGTCCGCGGTCCCGCTCCTCCGGGGGGAGGATCTACCAGCGGGACCAAGGGTAACCTGACATATTCCTCCAGGGGGAGGAACACGGGACCGCATCCTGACCAATCCGCACTTTCGCGGGTTGGGGGCTCGACTTCCGCATCCTCCTCCATACCATTATGGCCCTCCCAGGCCCATTCCAAGGACGTGTATGGTGCAGTGCACAGACCTGGACGGGGACGACAGGCCACGGCCTCTCAAGCCCCCCCCCAACAGTGATTCAGGTTACCCGGGTCCCCGGGGACTTTCTGCCTACAAGAAGAAGAGGGTCTCGTGGCTACGACTCGGCGGATGTCTGACCTACGCATTCGCCCAACGCGCTGGTCAGACCTTGAGTGCGGCCTACCTACCATGGTTTTTCCCCAGGGCCGCCACAGCCCGTTTACCTCCCCGGGGACCGGTGGCTCTATGCCCCCGAGAGAGACCAGTGGCTTAACGCCAACACCCAGCACGACCAGCTACATGGTCGAATGTGGCACCCGGCCTCACTTACCTGGGTCGACCTTGGTCTCCCTCCTCGGGCGCTGTCCTATCGGCAGGACGATGTCCCGGCCGCCGATTATAGGGCCACCGGGGACACACTACAGGCACCCCTCGACTTACCTCCTGAAGACGGGTGCTATGAACCCTCTCAGGACCAGTACCTCCCTGAGGCGGACGATGACGAGGAGCTAGCCCCCACCTCATTGTACGATGTCCGCACGATAGAACGGTGGCGACCAGACCTCGTTAGGAGAGAGGCCGCACCCGCTGACGAATTTCTCTCCCTCTCCCCCGGCCCAGAGATCTAGACCAATCTACCCAAGAACCCCTCAGTCGCCTCCTTGTTTACGGACAATCCCGTGACCAGGGAGATGGGCATTTCCCAGTCGGACCGTCGGTTGATCCCCCACCTGCCCCCCCCTACTTCCGGCGCCATCTCCTTTAAGAACCTAAAGGAATGGGTCCGAGTAGCCAGGATGGCATCCTCCACACCACGGCGGGACACACCTACTTGGACATGCCCCTTCAGCGAGCGGAGGCTCTATGGCCGGAGGACGATGGTGCCATCCCAGTACCGGGGGACCCGGGCTCTGAGGCGCACCAAGAGCCTGACCCTCGCTTGTTCAGCGATCCTTTCATGCGACACCTAGTTAACAGGATTTCGCATCACCTTTCGGCTGCGGCGGACAGCGCAGCCAGAAGCCACTTCAACTGCTTGTTGGTCGCGAGAGAGGCCGTGCTGGCGCGGACCTCTCTCTCCCCGACGCTTAAGGCAGCCCTGCGATGCATCCCGGGCCAGGTCCAGTCGCTCTTTGGCGACTACTCGGCTGACGTCATAGCACAAGCAGTTGAGGAACGCAAGCAGGCTGTGTCCTTTGCGCCCAGGCCACCGCCACGCCCTGCTAGACCCCCACTTCGTTCCTTCCCCAGGCACAGACCCTATCCCAGACAATCGCCTTCCCGCACCGCACGGCCCGCCAAGCGACCTAATCTTCTCCCAAGGCCTAAGCCAAAACCCCATCAGCAAAATTTTCGGTTAGGCCAACAGTCACGCTCCCGGAGCTGACTAGGGAGACAGCCCGAGGGGGACTTAGATCAGGTAGCACCCCCCCTCGCCCTATCCCCCACCCACCAGCCCAGACCCTCGCCCCCCCTGGCGGGCAGCCTCTCCCGGCATGCCCACCAGTGGAGACGCATACGCCTCACCCCTGGATAGTGGCGGTGCTACAGGAAGGGTTTCGCCTTCCTTGGGCCCACGAGCGTCCCCCCCCTCATGCTATCTCCCCCTCCCTCCCCCAACGAACCCTCCCCCGCCAAAGCAGAAGCTCTTCGCACGGAAGTCCAAGACCTCCTCAAAAGAGGGGCCATCTCGGAGATCATTTCATAGCTGTTGTGTTGAATTACCAGTTGCTGATATATGTGGGATGTTATATTCATAATATTGAGATTGATGGCAAGAATAGGAACTGTGAGTGCCTAAAACAATTTGTTCATATAGTACTGCAGGCAAAAAGCTGTTGTCAGTGTATTCATGAAAGCAGTGTTTATGTTCCCATCTGTAGAAGCAGTAGTGGTAGCAGGGTTGAACAGTCGCTGACATTTGCGTGTGTGGTGGTGGTAATATTAGCAGTTGCATTTCCTGTTGAATAGAAATTGGTTTTGTTGGGGTAGTAGTGGTAAGGAGTGGGCGGATGTCATTTGCATGCTTAATGTATTACTATGATCACCATCACATCATTATCTTCTTCATCGGTAATAGTGCTTGAATCATTATGGGCACTTTTTGTTGAATTTGAATTATTTTCTTAGTGCCTTAGTGGTAGTAGTACTGATGGTGGAGTTGAATGTTCATGTGCATGTTTAATGTATTACCATTACATCATCATCATCATCTTCAGAAGTAGAAGCCATTGTAATTGCAATAGGTGCAGTGGCTTTCAATTATATTGTGGAGTGCAAATCATATATCATTGCCATGATTAATACATGTGGTGATAGTATTTTTTGTTTCAAAGTTAGAGTGCCCTTTCTGTGTTTGTTGTTATGGTTACTTCATTTGTTTTATTTTTTTCAGTGATCTAGAGAAATGGTTATTTACTTTGTTTAATTTTTTTCACTGTTCTGGAGAATAGAGTCCTACTTACCCTTCCACACTTGTGAACAAACTGTTCACAGCTTGACTTTTAAGGTGATAATTATGCTGAAAAATGGTGTATTGTGTGTGTGTGTGGCACAGATGGGAGGGGAAAGGTGAAGATGAGGTGGGGAGGGACAAAGCCACGGGCAAAGTGCTGATCAAGGTCAACCCCAAGTACTACAGACCCACAGATGTGGTGAGTCATGAACAGGTGTTCCATCAGTACTACAGACCCACAGATGTGGTGAGTCATGTACAGGTGTTCCATCAGTACTACAGACCCACAGATGTGGTGAGTCATGAACAGGTGTTCCATCAGTACTACAGACCCACAGATGTGGTGAGTCATGAACAGGTGTTCCATCAGTACTACAGACCCACAGAAGTGGTGAGTCATGTACAGGTGTTCCATCAGTACTACAGACCCACAGATGTGGTGAGTCATGTACAGGTGTTCCATCAGTACTACAGACCCACAGAAGTGGTGAGTCATGTACATGTGCTCCATCAGTACTACAGACCCACAGAAGTGGTGAGTCATGTACAGGTGTTCCATCAGTACTACAGACCCACAGAAGTGGTGAGTCATGTACAGGTGTTCCATCAGTACTACAGACCCACAGAAGTGGTGAGTCATGTACAGGTGTTCCATCAGTACTACAGACCCACAGAAGTGGTGAGTCATGTACAGGTGTTCCATCAGTACTACAAACCCACAGAAGTGGTGAGTCATGTACAGATGCTCCATCAGTACTACAGACCTACAGAAGTGGTGAATCATGAACAGGTGTTCCATCAGTACTACAGACCTACAGAAGTGGTGAATCATGAACAGGTGTTCCATCAGTACTACAGACCTACAGAAGTGGTGAATCATGAACAGGTGTTCCATACAGACCCACAGAAGTGGTGAGTCATGTACATGTGCTCCATCAGTACTACAGACCTACAGAAGTGGTGAGTCATGTACAGGTGTTCCATACAGACCACAGAAGTGGGTGTCATAAACAGGTGTTCCATACAGACCACAGAAGTGGGGTGTCATAAACAGGTGTTCCATACAGACCACAGAAGTGGTGAGTTATGTACAGGTGTTCCATCATGTAAGTCGCATGCCATGTGCTCTGTCATGTAAGGCATGTACCAAATGCTCCATCATGAAAAGCATGAACCAAATGTTCCATCATTAAGTCATATACCAAATGTTCCATCATTAAGTCATATACCAAATGTTCCATCATTAAGTCATATACCAAATGTTCCATCATTAAGTCATACCAAATGTTCCATCATTAAGTCATACACCAAATGTTCCATCATTAAATCATATACCAAATGTTCCATCATTAAGTCATATACCAATTGTTCCGTCATTAAGTCATATACCAAATGTTCCATCATTAAGTCATACACCAAATGTTCCGTCATTAAGTCATATACCAAATGTTCCATCATTTAGTCATATACCAAATGTTCCATCATTAAGTCATACACCAAATGTTCCGTCATTAAGTCATATACCAATGTTCTGTCATTAAGTCGCACCAAATGTTCCATCATTAAGTCATATACCAATTGTTCCATCATTAAGTCATATCCCAATTGTTTCACCATTAAGTCATATCCCAGTTGTTCCATCATTAAGTCATATACCAAATGTTCCGTCATTAAGTCATACACCAAATGTTCCGTCATTAAGTCATATACCAAATGTTCCATCATTAAGTCATATACCAAATGTTCCATCATTAAGTCATACACCAAATGTTCCATCATTAAATCATATACCGAATGTTCCATCATTAAGTCGTATACCAATTGTTCCATCATTAAGTCATATACAAAATGCATCACCATTAAGTCATATCCCAATTGTTCCATCATTAAGTCATACACCAAATGTTCCATCATTAAGTGATACACCAAATGTTCCTCATTAAGTCATATACCAAATGTTCCATCATTAAGTCATATACCAAATGTTCTATCATGTAAGGCATGTACCCTCTGTTCCACTGTGTAATTCATATACTAAGTATTCTTACATGTAAGTCATTTACCAAGAGTTCTGTCATATAAGTAATTCATGTACTGAATGGCCTATCATGTAAATCATGTACTAAGTGTTCCATCATGTAATTCTGTACCAAATGGTCCTTCATTGTAAATCATGTACCAGCTGTTCAACCATGCAATTAATGTTCCAGTGTTCCATCATGTAATTCATGTACTAAGTGTTATATCATAAAGTCATGTATGAAGTGTTCCATCATGTATACCATGTACCAAGTGTTCCATCATGTAAATCAAATACAAACTGTTTTACCATGTAATTCATGTACCAGTGTTCCATCGTGCAAGTCCTGTACCAAGTGTTCCACCATGAAGGTCATATACCATGTGTTCCATGTAAGGCATGTATCAGAGGCTCCACCTTATTAGTAAAGTACCAAGTGTTCCATCATGTAAGTCATGTACAAATTTTTCCATCATGTAAATCATAAAGCAGATATTCCATCATGCAAGTCATGTACAAGTGTTCCTTTGTGTAAGTGATGTACCAAAGAGAGAGATAATGTACCAGAGTTCCATCATGTAAGTCCTGTAGGAAGTGTTCCATCTTGTAAGCCCTATTGCATACCAGGTGTTCCTTTATGGAAGTCCTGCGTGAGGTGTTCAAACATTAAGTCCTGTTCTGAGTGTTCCATTATGGAAGTCATGTGCAAGGTGTTCTGTCATGAAAGTCATATATCAAGTGTTCCACCACGATAGTCATGTACCAACTGTTTTCGTAGAGGAAGTCATGTACCAAGTGTTCCATCAAGTAAGCTGTGATAATCATTACACACAAATGCGCGTCTTTGATGCATAAAATTCCTGTCTTATGCACTGGAATTTATGCCAGTGTTTCAGTAAAACGTACCTAAATTTACTGTGAGGCAATGGTTTTCTCCAGTACTCTTTACAACTTTGAGCAGCTCTCACATGAAAGCACTTTTGTTTGATCCGCCATGATCTATATCAATAAAACATAACTTTCCTTGACATTTTACAATATTCTTAGTCAGTGAACAACATTTGCTTAAGAACTCTTCTCTGCTGAAAACCAGTAAGTCTTCAAAATAGCCTACCGAGCATATGGCTGGGCCACAAGATTATGTGATTCATGCAAGTACGAAAAGCATAGCAAATCTGATGAAATTTGTGTTTCTAAGTCAACAGCTCCGCTATGCGTTGTGGGTAATAACCAGCAAATAGAACCAAAGTAGAGCGATCTGTGCAACATGAAAGGCTCAGACAGTTAAAATAGCAGTGTAACATGAATGGATGACTGTGTTGCATACAATACAAGAGTGCCAGCTTACATATTTTTTCGTTAAAGGTTCCACAAATTTTCATCGCTTGCTAGATGTTTGTCTTCAGCCTCCAGTGATCCCAGTTTTGTGACTGGAATAGCTTAAAGTAATGAAATATTTCAATACTGATGGAAATGGCTCATGTAGGGGAAATTCTGAGGGATACAGCTGTGATGACAGTCTAAGAGAACATCCCGCATATCAAGTTTCACTGTTAAAATCTTGACTGTGTATGTGCTCACATTTATTCACTTTAGTTGACACTTTGTTCACAGTGGAATGCATCTGGTGGATTCAGTGAAGAAACCGTGTTTAGCGTAATCTGGAGTGTTCCATGAAGTTTGTCATTAGCTCCTCTTTTCAAATCCATTTTTGTTTTATCCTCTTTCTCTGTGTGTTTATGTGTGTGAGAGCCATTCAGAGCATCAGAGCATGCTTGTGTGTGTGTGTGTGTGTGTGTGTGTGTGTGTGTGTGTGTGTGTGTGTTTAAATTTTCAGTGCATTTTCTAGCAGTTATAAAGTGTGACCAACTAAAATATTTTTGTAACTGCCTTGAAAATTTGGAAAGGAGTTTTTTTGCATACCGAGTCTTGCCTTCTAATTTTTAGGATATGATTATCACTAGTAAGCCATCTGCCAAGTGTTCCATCATGTAAGTCATGTACCAAGTGTTCCATAACGTATGTTGTACCAAGTGTGCCATCATGTAAGTTCTACCAAGGGCTCCATCACGTAAGTCATGTACCAAGTGTTCCATCATGTAAGTTGTACCAAGGGTTCCATCAAGGGTTCCATCATGTAAGTTGTACCAAGGGTTCCATCATGTACATCATGTGCTGAGTGTTCCATTGTGGAAGTTATGTACCAAGTGTTCCATTTTGGAAGTTATGTACTAAGTGTTCCATCATGTAAGTCATGTTTCAAGTGTTACATCATGTAAATGATGTACCAAGTGTTCCATTATGTAAGTCACATGCCAAGTGTTCCATCATATAAGTCATATACAAAGTGTTCCATCAAATAAGTCTTGTGCCAAGTGTTTCATGATGTAAGTCATGTACAAAGTGTTCTATCATGTAAATCATGCTAAGTTGGCTACAGTTGGCTCTTGAGATGTACCATGTGCCAAAGAACATCCGCGACATGCTCAAGAAGTACTTCAATGGCTTCTCAATGTGGTTCTCTACCAAGGAGTACACAACAGACTGGATCAACTTGGAAGTGGGTATTGCAATGGGCTGTGCAATTTCCCCAATACTGTTCGTGCTGGCAATGGAACTCATCTGGAAAGCAGCAACAAACAACGCGAGACAAACAGACCTTGGCGATGGATACAAGATGCCTCCTCTCAAGGCCTTCATGGATGACACTACAGTGATTTCATCCAGAGAAGACGAGACACGTCATGTGCTGGAGAGGCTGGACGACATAGTTGCCTCATCCAGAATGAAGTTCAAGCCAAAGAAATCACGGAGTCTCTCACTGAGGAAAGGAAAAGTGGCCGGATCTGTGGTCTTCAGTGTTGCCAACCAGGCCATTCCAACAGTCACAGAAGAACCAGTCAAGAGCCTTGGAAGATGGTATGATGATACGCTGAAAGACACACAAAGAGCAAAAGAAACCAAGCAGATGGCGGAGGAAGGCTTGGAGACCATTGACCAGTGTGGGCTCCCTGGCAAATACAAGGTCTGGTGTCTGCAGTTCATGCTGATACCAAAGCTGCTATGGCCTCTGATGATATACGACATCTGCACCAGCATAGTGGAGGCAATGGAAGCCAAAATCAACAAGTTCACAAGGAAATGGCTTGGTGTCCCACCCTGTCTGACTGATATAGCGCTGTACTGTCGCCAAGCAAAGCTGAAACTACCCCTGAAATCCATCCTGGAGGAATACAAAGCAGGGAAGATCAGACTTCAAAGCATGCTGGAGGACTCAGGAGACAAGGTGGTAGAAGCAATTAAGCCCCAGCTGAAGACAGGCAGAAAATGGAAAGTTCAAGAGGCGATGGATTCTGCAAAAGAAAGTCTCAAGATCAGAGAAATAACAGGACACACACAGACCAACAGACAGGGACTGGGGGTGACCAAAACTGAATGGTGGTCAAAGGCCAAAGGAAAAGCCAAAAGAGACATGATGATTCAGGAGATGAGAAAAGAAGAAGACCAAAAAAGACTCCAAAAAGCAGTCCAGCAGAGCCAGCAAGGCCAATGGACAACGTGGGAGAATGCACTCCAAAGAAGTCTCACTTCGAATGACATTTGGCACATGGCCCCTCTCAGGATCAGCTTCATTCTCAGATCTGCATATGACCTTCTGCCCTCAAATGCAAACCTGGTGAAGTGGGGGAAAACAGACGATCCTGCATGCCCCCTCTGCCATGAAAAACAAACTGGAGCATGTCCTAAGCTCATGTAAAGTAGCCCTGGCTCAAGGAAGGTACACATGGAGGCACAACCAAGTGCTCAAAGAAATTGTACAAGTAGTCTGGGCTAGTACCAACACCACAAAAGGGAAAATCAGGACTCCAAAAGCACCCGCAACATTCTTCACGGCAGGAGGCAGCAAATCATGGCCAAGAACAACAGTGCCACTCGAAACATGCAGGCAGAGTCTGCTGGACGGGGCAGATGACTGGGAGTGCACTGCAGACCTCCCAGAATGGAAGAGTCACCCAGAGATCATCAGCAAGAGTGGCATGAGACCAGACATAGTAGTCCACTCTAAGTCAACCAAGCAGCTGATCATGATCGAGCTCACGGTGCCATATGAGAACAGAATGGAGGCAGCTCAAATCTACAAGACTGAAAAGTATGCTGATCTGGCAAACAGCCTGAGGAGAGAAGGCTATCAGGTCAAAGTCCTCACTGCAGAAATTGGAGCTAGGGGGTTTGTAGGAACGTCTGCATACAGCCTCATGAAACAGCTCTCAGTTGCAAGGAAGGAAAAAACCAGAGCCCTGAAAGCAATGGCAGAAGCGGCAGAGAGGTGTTTAAGCTGGATCTGGTCAAGGAGGAACAAAAGTGAACTTCATAAGGCTTAATTTCCCTACAAATATCAGGTGTCCCTGTGGCTCAGTGGTTAAAGCGCGAGTCATTAAGTGGAAAATGAGCATGTCCAGAGGGTCATGGGTTCGAATCCCAGCCATGGCTCGTCCCAAGATGGGAAAAAAAGGGGCAGCAGAGGGACATCCGGAGTCATGAACCGGGTGTGGCCCAACCCCCCTAGAGTGTCAGGAGATAAGGGCCGAAACACTTGCTTGAAGGGGGCTTCTCTTCTGAGGACTCTCTGCTGCCACGCTCTCCACGAGTTTCTTTCTACATATACAAAGTGTTCCATCAAATAAGTCTTGTGCCAAGTGTTTCATGATGTAAGTCATGTACAAAGTGTTCTATCATGTAAATCATGCTAAGTGTTCCTTCAGTTAAGTCATATGCCAAGCGTTCCATCATGCAAGTCATGTACCATGTGTCGTTATGAAACTCAAGCAGTAAATGTTCCATCGTGGGAATTATATACTAAACGTTCCACCTAGTAGGTCATGCATCTGATGTTTCATCATGTAGGCCATGTGTCAAGTGTTCCACCATATAAAGGCATGTGGAAAGTGTCCCATAATATGACTCGTGTACCAAGAGTTACACCTTGTAAATCATGTATCAGATGTTTGTTCATGTGAGTCATATACCAAGTATTTTTCATTGTGTAAGTCATTATTAGGTGTTTCATCACTGGTAGGAATCATTTTTAGATGTACAGAGATTTGTAGCTATATGTTTCACGCAAAGAAGTCAGTGTTCATATGTGTATAAAGGCAAAATGCATCTGTGATGAAGACACATAAAATTTCCAGTACATTTGTAATATTTCATGAAATAGATGGATCTGTTTGAAAGTTGGGTAATCATGCTGCATGTGCAGTTAGTGTGAGGACAGATTTTTGAGTAGTCTGGAAAATTTTGAAAAGAAATTGGAACTGATGCATTCTGTGACAATGGATAGGTCTACTGTTTTCAGGTGCTGTCAGAACATGGGCATTGCAAGTCTGAATGCTGTTTAGTAGAGTGGATATTTTCAGTGGATTTGTGCATGTTTCAGAAGGATCCAGATAACTTTTTATGTCTGATATCTTTGTACTGTTTGCATATGTGCCTGCTGAAATTAAATCATCGACCCTTTTGTCCATTTTTTAATGTTTTAATAGTGATTGTTTGATATGACAACTGGGCTAGAAAAAAAAACAACAACATGATTGGAATCAACTGTCCTTACGAAGAAATTTGTTGTTGACTAGCTATATCGTTAATAGACCTCACTTGTTACAAGCAAATATATTTTCTACAAGTTTTTGAAATTGCGTATTTTGTGCTTTATTTCATTTGGTTCAGGAGAAGATTTTGTGTTCAACTTGAAGGGTATTTTCATTTTGTTTCGTTTCGTGTTTATCTATTTACTAAACATTTTGCGTATCATAGTTTGTCATGGTGTACAGCTTGTTTTAGTGACATAGCTTCTTTTCTCTTTGAAACAGTGCCCCTCTCCCTCCTCTTCCCCGTCTCCCCTTTCCTCTCCTCCATCCCTACTCCCCCTCCCCCCTCCTCCGCTTTCCTCCCCTACCATGTATGGTTCTAATTGCAGACATGAAGCTTTGTTTCATTTGCCCCTTCAGGGCTTAGGTCCCAGGCAGTAGGTGTGGGATCTTTGTTAATGAAATGTTTGTTTTGCAGGACATTCTGCTGGGAGATTGTTCCAAGGCAAAGGCTAAACTGGGCTGGGAAAAATTCTACTCTTTTGAGGTAAGTGGTCCAGTTGAAAAGAAAAACAAAACACCTGGTCCTCTTGAGTGCCACCCTGTTATGCAGTCTCAGATCAGAATGTATCTCCATAACATTGTATTCTTAATCCTCATCCTCATTGATCACCTTACCACCAAAAAAAAAAAGAGAAAAAAAGTCTCAGGCTCAGTGTCCATTTATGCCCTGCTATCATGATCACTTCACACGATTGCTCCTGGTGAATTGGTGTTGAAGTTTGCAGGTATCAGCAGGTTCATGGGGATTGGACGAATATGTTGGCGACCTCAGTAGAAGGATGCTCACTCATGCCGGCTCAGTGACTAAGCAGTTATTGTTCTTAGAAGGGGGTTATAGAAGTTCTGAGTATGTTGACACTGAGGCAGCATTGGGCATCAGGGCAGTTATTCTGCTGGTGGGTTGCCTCATGACGTCTTGGCATTGACTGTCCCTGTGGGTTGCCTCATGACGTCTTGGCATTGACTGTCCCTGTGGATTGCCTCATGGCATTGACTGTCCCTGTGGATTGCCTCATGGCATTGACTGTCCCTGTGGATTGCCTCATGACGTCTTGGCATTGACTGTCCCTGTGGATTGCCTCATGGCATTGACTGTCCCTGTGGGTTGCCTCATGACGTCTTGGCATTGACTGTCCCTGTGGGTTGCCTCATGACGTCTTGGCATTGACTGTCCCTGTGGATTGCCTCATGACATCATGGCATTGACTGTCCCTGTGGATTGCCTCATGACGTCTTGGCATTGACTGTCCCTGTGGATTGCCTCATGGCATTGAATGTCCCTGTGGGTTGCCTCATGAGGTCTTGGCATTGACTGTCCCTGTGGGTTGCCTCATGACGTCTTGGCATTGACTGTCCCTGTGGATTGCCTCATGGCATTGACTGTCCCTGTGGGTTGCCTCATGAGGTCTTGGCATTGACTGTCCCTGTGGGTTGCCTCATGACGTCTTGGCATTGATTGTCCCTGTGGATTGCCTCATGACGTCTTGGCATTGACTGTCCCTGTGGGTTGCCTCATGATGTCTTGGCATTGACTGTCCCTGTGGATTGCCTCATGACGTCTTGGCATTGACTGTCCCTGTGGATTGCCTCATGGCATTGACTGTCCCTGTGGGTTGCCTCATGACGTCTTGGCATTGACTGTCCCTGTGGATTGCCTCATGACGTCTTGGCATTGACTGTCCCTGTGGATTGCCTCATGACGTCTTGGCATTGACTGTCCCTGTGGATTGCCTCATGACGTCTTGGCATTGACTGTCCCTGTGGGTTGCCTCATGACGTCTTGGCATTGACTGTCCCTGTGGATTGCCTCATGACGTCTTGGCATTGACTGACCCTGTGGATTGCCTCATGGCATTGACTGTCCCTGTGGGTTGCCTCATGAGGTCTTGGCATTGACTGTCCCTGTGGGTTGCCTCATGACGTCTTGGCATTGACTGTCCCTGTGGATTGCCTCATGACGTCTTGGCATTGACTGCCCCTGTGGATTGCCTCATGGCATTGACTGTCCCTGTGGGTTGCCTCATGACGTCTTGGCATTGACTGTCCCTGTGGATTGCCTCATGACGTCTTGGCATTGACTGTCCCTGTGGATTGCCTCATGACATCATGGCATTGACTGTCCCTGTGGATTGCCTCATGACGTCATGGCATTGACTGTCCCTGTGGATTGCCTCATGACGTCTTGGTATTGACTGTCCCACCAGTGGGTTGCCTCATGGCATTGACTGTCCCTGTGGGTTGCCTCATGACGTCTTGGCATTGACTGTCCCTGTGGATTGCCTCATGACGTCTTGGTATTGACTGCCCCTGTGGATTGCCTCATGGCATTGACTGTCCCTGTAGATTGCGTTGTGGCATTGACTGTCCCTGTGGATTGCCTCATGATGTCTTGGTATTGACTGTCCCTGTGGATTGCCTCATGACGTCTTGGCATTGACTGTCCCTGTGGATTGCCTCATGATGTCTTGGCATTGACTGTCCCTGTGGATTGCCTCATGACGTCTTGGCATTGACTGTCCCTGTGGGTTGCCTCGTGAGGTCTTGGCATTGACTGTCCCTGTGGATTGCCTCATGACGTCTTGGCATTGACTGTCCCTGTGGATTGCCTCATAGAGTCATGGCATTGACTGTCCCTGTGGATTGCCTCATGACGTCTTGGCATTGACTGTCCCTGTGGGTTGCCAGTGTTGGGGCTGTGGAAAAGAGCAGCATGGGCTGTGGAAAAGGCACAGAAGACAAGACAGTCAGTCAGTTCTGGGGGTTTCACCCCGGTAAAGAGGTCAATAGATTTTATCTTTCGTTATTCTGGGCACATTCTGATTGGGGTATAATAGATGTGTACGTGTCATCGTGTGTGTATGCATGTTAGTGGATTTGTGAGTACATTTGCATGTTTGTGCGTGTGACTGTCCATTTCTGTATCAGTAAACGATCATAGTGATCCATGTGCAAGTGGAGAGGGAAGTGTGTGCGCTTGTTTCTTGACATTATGATTGTGTGTGTGTGTGTGTGTGTGCACTCTGACACTGGTTTTATGTGTGTGTTTGCTCTTACTTTGGTGTATGTGTGTGTGTATTTTGTTGTCTGATCCTTCATGTACCCCCAGCAGTATGATTCCCATGCTGCTCATTCTGGCTCTTCCATACACAGCCACACCCAGTAATAATTAATAGAGAGCAAGCGGATCAGTTGTCATGGGCCAGCCCACCAGAGTAGACACTGTGCTGCCGCCAGGTCACTTTGGTGTTGAGAGGGTGCCTTTTCTGATCCAACATTGTAAAGCACACCACCTGCTAAACCCCATACTGACAAAGTGTAGCCTGATGTTGATTTGCTTGTCTGTTCAGGGACTGGTGGAGGAGATGGTGAAGGCTGATTTGGATCTGATGAGGGCCAACCCCACTGCATAGGTAAGCAGGCCTGTGGTTGGTTCTCTCTTTTTAAACCAAAGGTGGGTGGGAAAAAATACCTCAACCATTCTAAGTTGGTATAACAAAGATGTGATTGTAGGGTCTGGTGAATGCTGGTGTGAGGAGACACACACTCAACAGTGTGATACAGCGCCCAAAAATAGATTATGCATAGATTATGATCTGATCAAACTTCAAGTGGGGCTGGGTGTAGATTCTGGGGCATATTTATTTCTTTGCTAAGCTATTATTGTGAGATTTGGCAGAAATGAGTGCTTTACCTAGGTAGGCAGCCTGTTATGAAAATGAGTGGATTGCAAAGCACCTAGAGCTTGATCATCCTCAGAACGTTCTAGTCATGAGCGGACTGCACCTTCTTATCCATTGAAAAGGCACAGACTTGACTTCATCATCGTAATCTGACATGATATCCTCAGTGTCAAACCTCTTCTTGCTTCCACTGACCTCAAAAGGTTCCTTGAATGTATTTTTGAACAAGGGTAAAATCTTGGTAGCCATTAAGGACAGCAAGTTCAGTCGACCAACACAGTTGGTCCAGTAATAAAAGTATTTTGCCCTCCCCTCCCCCTTAACTATTAAAACTACATGTTTCTCACACACTGGAATATATCTTCACCCTTTTTGATAGTATAGTGTAGAGGGAAAATCAAGAACTGAACAGTTGCAAACTAAAATTGATAGTCAATGATGTCATATAATCAGTCCTGGTAGGACTTGGGCTTGGCCACTCAAATAAGGGGCAGCAATCCCCAGTGTCATTGGGAACAGCTCTATTAGAGTGAAAGGTATGCCACATACCAGTTTAGGCATTTTGATTTCAGTTGCATGCCAGCATGTTGAAATACTTGTGACAGCATGGTTTGTTTGTGGTGGAGAAAGAAAAACAGCCATGCTATGGGCACCACAGTCAGTTGGGGTGTACACATGATTTGACTCCAGTTGGAGCAGTTCAGCTATGGGCACCACAGTCAGTTGGGGTGTACACATGATTTGACTCCAGTTGGAACAGTTCAGCTATGGGCACCACAGTCAGTTGGGGTATAAACATGATTTGACTCCAGTTGGAACAGCTCTGCTATGGGCACCAGTCAGTTGGGGTATAAACATGATATGACTCCAGTTGGAACAGCTCAGCTATGGGCACCACAGTCAGTTTGGGTGTACACATGATTTGACTCCAGTTGGAACAGCTCAGGTATGGGCACCACAGTCAGTTGGGGTGTACACATGATTTGACTCCAGTTGGAACAGCTCAGCTATGGGCACCAGTCAGTTGGGGTATAAACAATGATATGACTCCAGTTGGAACAGTTCAGCTATGGGCACCACAGTCAGTTGGGGTGTACACATGATTTGACTCCAGTTGGAACAGCTCAGCTATGGGCACCAGTCAGTTGGGGTATAAACATGATATGACTCCAGTTGGAACAGCTCAGCTATTGGCACCACAGTCAGTTGGGGTGTGCACATGATTTGACTCCAGTTGGAACAGTTCAGCTATGGGCACCACAGTCAGTTGGGATGTACACACGATTTGACTCCAGTTGGAGCAGTTCAGCTATGGGAACCACAGTCAGTTGGGGTGTACACATGATTTGACTCCAGTTGGAACAGTTCAGCTATGGGCACCACAGTCAGTTGGGGTGTACACATGATTTGACTCCAGTTGGAGCAGTTCAGCTATGGGCACCATAGTCAGTTGGGGTGTGCACATGATATGACTCCAGTTGGAACAGCTCAGCTATGGGCACCAGTCAGTTGGGGTATAAACATGATATGACTCCAGTTGGAGCAGTTCAGCTTTACAGGGCTCATGACCAGGAGAGAGGGAGGACACTGAAACAACTGCGTGATGTTCCAGGTGATATGAGATGTACAGGTTTTAATGAGCATCTGTAAAACCTGTACCCATTGAACCCTGCCTTCGACTCTTTCACTGCTGCTGGTCTGGCCGCTGGTGGAAAACATTATCAAAGGAGCAGGCAAGCTGCTGTTGGTGACACTTGTCAGTGTGTACAGAAACTGTCAGATCCAGCAGGCAGAGAAGAGGATAGTTGGTCATGTGACTTCCTTTGATCCACACATGCCAAGGGAGATGCGGTCAACTGCTTGGTATTTTCCGTGTTAAAAAATTTTTTTTTAATAGCTTTTTCGTATGTTATTCTTTGCATTGTTTATTACCATATCTTCAGAGCAGAGGAAATCAGCAGAACTTGACAACAAGTTCTTGAACAGCTGCAGATTGGTAATTGGCTCTGGTGGTGAAGAGTATGGAGAAGTAATACATGTTAATCGTTGTGGATGGCTGGACGCAGTCAAGAATGGTCCACAACACAGCTGGCTGTGTTCAGACAAGCCAGGCATTGCACTGTAAACTGCAGCAGCACAACAGCCCATCAGCGTTAATGCAGAAAGAACATTGAATTCTTTGCTTCATTATCTAGTGTGCGTGATAAAAGTTTTCCTGTGTTTCTGTGTGTGATAAAAGTTTTGATGTGTTTCTGATAAACACAGAAACCTTTGTGTGCCTGTGTATGTGTGTGTCAGTAAGTCCTTGAATTTTCCAGTTTCATGTGGAACGTACTCTGATTGGATCCAGATTTAGATAGGTAATTTCACATCGGCTGTTGGCTGTTATGAAAACCTAAGTAAAAGTGGGGGATGGGGTGCATGTTTTGCAGCAGGTCAGAAGTGAAAACGGTTCTGATCCATTGCTTGTTTTATTTCCCACAGACCTGTGGACATGGTGTCACAAGATCTGGACTGTTGTCGGCAATCACTTGTAGTCACTGCCATCCATTCCTGACCTCCGTGGGTGACCTGGGTTCTGTTCTTTTTTTAATCTTCCATGGACCAGGGGCATGTTCTGATGGCGTTGGTTATTGCTTACTTCTCTTGAATGTTTTGCCATGTAGCTAGTCCTTTTTTTCTTTTGTCTTTTTTTTTCTCATGGTTTTACAATTTTTGTGAGGAATGACAGTAATGTGATATGTCTTGAATTTGTTTTTATGTCATGCAGTTTTTGAATGTTAAAAAGTGCAGAAAAGCAACTATGACCATTTCCGTATGCTAGCCGCCTCATGTCTCATGGTCTTTAATTTAACCAACATATTGTTCAGAATCCAGGTATATTCAGACCTTGTTCACCTGGCTTTGACTTTGATGATGTTCTTTAATGAGACAGACTTTAAAACATATAATGTTCATGAATTTGCCCTTCTGTTTAATCTAATTTGATCACGTTCTGTTTTGTTTTGTTTTGTTTTATTCTGTGAACATTTCATTGTATCATCTTTTCTTCTGCATTCGGTTTACAATTTGTATGATAAGAGCTGACATGCAAAAGAGAACTTTGACAAACAAAATTGTAATACAGATTAACATGTACAGTTCTAAAGTTTTGTGTGTAAGAAATGAGTAAGGCAAAGACACCGTTCCATTTGCTTGATCCTTGATATCGTCGCATTGTAAGTACGTATGATACTCCCAAAGAGTCTGGTGACTGGTAAAGTCTAGCTCAGGTCCACAGTTCAAAGCATTCATTGCTGTTGCCATCACCGTGGTTACCACTTTGTGGGATGACTGATGTGATGGAGCTGCAATCAAGGAGCTTTTTAAGTGTTCATTGCCTGAACCTGGTGACTGCTAGAGAATTATTGCCTTTGAAATTCCTATACCTCAGAGCAAAAGCTTAATTTCTGTTCACCCCCTCTGCTATGAGAACAGCTCAGAGACAAAAACCAGCTGTGTGTTTCTGTAGACAGAACTTGATACAAAAACCAAAGCGCTTCCATTATTCTGCCCTTCATGTATCCAGTGTATGCTTATGTATTAGGGCATCGAAGGATATAAAAACTTGTTACCTATGAGGTAAGTGTATGGGCAGTTAAGGGGCTAAGTGTATTCAGCTTGCAGATATCAAGGTGGCTGTAGAACTGAAGGTATACAAGGACGCTGTTCTGCCCACACAGTTATATGCTTGTGAGACTTGGACAGTCTGTGTATGAGCACCGTATCAAAACCTTAATCACATGTACATGAAGTGGCTGAGAAACGTGCTGAAGGTCACATGGAAAGACAGCGTCCCTGACAAGGGTTTTCTGGAGCTGACTTGTCGAGGACCCTGCTAAGAAGAAAACAAGTCTGATGGGCTGGTCACAGTGTGTGAACGCCCGATACATGTTTTTCTAAGAGGCTATTCTATGGCAGACTGGCAGAAGGCAAGCGTTCTCAGGATGTTCCTAAAAAGCTCTTCAAGGAGACAGTCAAGGCCTTGCTGAAGAGTTTTGACAGTGACCCAGACACCTGGGAAACAGAGGCACTAGACGTCCTGTCTGGTGAAGTTACATAGCAGAGGTGCTGTTTCATAAACAGCACAGGATAGCAAAGGCCCACATCACACTAGCTTTTCAAGTCCAGTGCCACTTCCTTCTCTTCAGTGCCTATTGGCCACTTTTGCCCAGTTGTGGCCGAGCTTCCTTGCAGGCATCTGGATGATCAGCCACAGAGGGACACAGTGCGCTTAGTCCTCTTCAACATGTTGTACTTGGTCATCGTCAACTGTGTCGGACAAAGAAGAATTTGTTTTTAGCAAAGTTGAGAACATGAGAATTATTGTTTTCATGCTGTTAGAATGTGTCTGAAGAGTTGCTGTAGGTGCCACCTTAAAAAGTCTTTGAGAAATGTGGAAAAGCCACATCTGTGATGGTTGGGGATGTGTAGGGAGCATTTGTCATTGATGCTAACAGCACTGGCCATTCTGTGTGTTCAGAGGGGTGATGATGCCCTACTGTTAGCCATGCACATGAGCATGGTGTAGATGCTAAAGTCCCCAGGAGGAGGCATGAAGAAGTTGATGATGGAAACATTTTTTTGTCATGAGTGCGTTTCAGTACTGGGATGAAGCAGGATCCTGCCATCATGCTGTTTGCTGCCAGTTTGCGTTCATGATGGATCAGTTCATTATTGATCCATGTTCTCCATTTTATGAACACAAAAGAAAAGATGAAAAAGATTGGTTTTCAAGGCACAGACGTCGTTGTATCAAATGAAATGACAACCAGTATGCCATGAAACAATGTGCGTACACACGTGAATGACTCTGGCAAGGTGGTTAAGAAATCTGAAAAGTGGCTGGTACTTGCTGAAAACATGTGGGAACATCATACCTCCTATCTTCAAATGAAAAGGGTATCCATATTACCTTGGGCAGAAAGGTGGGGTGTGGAAATGGTGCTTATGTACTTACGGGGTACGGAAATGATGTTTATATAGTTAATTGGAAAATAAAAAATTGAACACACACATACACACACACACACACACACACACACACACACATCAACAAAAAAAAAAACAACAACAACAATAAAAATAACACGAATGAAACACATGAAAACTGGATCAAGAAAATTAAGTGGACACAGTGTTCCGTGGTCTGCAACTCGCGTAGGTGCAAACAAGAGTGTAAACAAAGACAACTCCAAGTACATGCAGAATAGTGTCTTTCATGACCTTGAGAATAAGAAAAATACAAATCTGTTCTGTGATCCCATCATTGATAATGGGTACGGTGAGGAGATGCTCAGCAATCAGTGGGCAAAGAAAACTATCTTTCTCATACCTCTTGAGAATAAAAGCTGTACGTGTTCATACCTTGGGGATACAAAATAGTACATATTTATACATAGTTGCCAACTCCCCAGAATTTTTCTGGAATTCCTCTAATTCCCCTAGTCCCTATTTTACTACTACTACTACTACTAAATTTAGACATTATTCCCCAAAATATAGAATTCAGTGAAAAGGTCAAGAATTTAACAGTTTTGTTTAAAATTAGGAGTTTAGGGTGACATTTTTGAATAAGAGGATGAGAGAGTATTGCAGAATAAAGCCCAAGTGATACGTAGATGTTGGCATTTATGGAAATGCATGTTCTTTTAAACCATTCTTTTCTCAGCTGAAACAAAGGGGGGTAAGAAATGCGTTCAGTCAAAAGCCAAACTGCCCTCTCTTGAGCCCACGCCCCCTTCATCCCTGGTTCCCAAATTTTGTCTTCAGAAGGTTGGACTTCTTTGCTGAAATTCAGTACATGATTTTCAGCTGTAAAAAGTAATTAACAAAAGTGAAAAGGAGAGGAGGAATCAGAGTCTCTCTGGGGCATTCTGATGTCACATTACACTGGTTTATGGAGTAACCAGTGTCATGATTGCTGCGAGTGTCTGTCCTGCTGTTTTTGTATTTGTATTTGTTGGTTGATACATGTTTGTAAACTGCATGCTGAAAGGATTGCTGTTGTGCTGTAAAACTGTGGCACACCATTTGTTGAATCTCGTTCTGAGCTTCCATTTAATGATCAAGTTATGTGCACTTTTGTGCCTGTGTTTTGTGTATACGACAGTGGAGTGAATGACAGTTTTTTTTAGGGAGTTGCAGTGAGAAAAAGGTTGCAATTTTTGTTTTTTGTGATGGCAATGGAGACTATGGTGCTGATAATCAACTGTTGATCGACAATGAAAGAACCTTTGTTCTGTAATTTTTTTTTTTCATATTGTTTTGCTTTACAGTGATTTTCTTCTCTAGTCACCATTATGTTGTTTCATATTTGTTGTCAGTGCGCATACACTTATATTTTCGTATGTATGTGAAGGAGCATAGGTATGTGCGAATGCACATTAGATATGAGCATATGCACATAAACTGCTGATGGATTTTTAAACAAAATGAATAATGAAATGTGAAACTTTTCAAATGAAATAAAAACAGTTTTTTTTCCCCTTTTATTGAAGAGTTGGTGAGCTCATTGATGGTCTTTTTTTGTGGTTTATTTGTTCATCAAAATAGTGCATAAGCTTAGGTAATGCGTAAAATTGTATGAACACACACACAACACAGACTGCAGTTTCTGTGTTAACTCTGAATTGACAAATGAATCATTCACTGGTGCATAAACCTGGTTAGCAGAGATTTGTTTAGAAGTAAATTGTTAGAGAGCATGTCCTGATGTAAATTGTTATGAAGCTTTCACTTGAGTGGGACAGTGTGAAAATATTGGCAGAAGACCGAAGCCATGCAGTTAAGGGATGCATTTAGCCTTGTACCTACAGTGAACGAAAGTGGTCCCCCACGGCCACTGACAGTGCTGTACCATGACAGGTAGCACTTGTTTTCCCACACTCTGTGTCATTTATTTAAGTTTAAGTTAATGTTCTGTTGTAGGCAGAAAAAGTCATCATGTCGTTTGATGAACTGTACAGCTTTGAAGACACTTCTTTATGTTGATTTCTTGAATGTGTCTTTTTGTTTGTGGACCAGCATGTTTGATTTTTGCACTACAGATATATTTTCATCAGTTCTTTGAAACTTTAGTGCAAGCATGTACTTTCATTTAAACTTTCTTTGTGAAAAAAAAGAAAAGAAAAAGGAAACCACCGTCCCAATCTTGATGGGATAAATGCTGCTCTCATTCGCAGATCCAAGAGTTTCAATCACTAGAGGTGTGTCTGCATACCAAGTTTCTGCCATCCTCCTTTTTTCTTTTTTTAAGAAAATGAAAAAAATCCGTGCCCCCCCCCCCCCCCCCAAACAGCTCATTGTTAATTTGTCATTTATTCATAGCAGATGGCAAAACTTGCGGAAGTCTGTTGCAGTGGTTTTTGCCTGTCAAGGTGAGAATTGTCTTCAGATCCTATTGCAAAACTTTTGTGTGACAATGTTTTGAGCTGATATTTTAGGGAAAGGGTCTGCCACAGCAAAACTTTAGATGAAGACTGCAAAAACAAATGATACTGGAAGTGGTTTCATGAAAACTTATTGTAGAAGTGAGCATGTGGCTTTCAGTAGTAGCAGAGGTTGGCAAAGCCTTCTATGTCTTTTGCTGCTGACAAATCAGCAATAGTCCTAGCCACATCAAGTCACACTAAAAGAGGCAGGAAAGATATTCTCTCAAACATGTTGTTTCTGTTTGTTAGAGGGTACATTATTTTTGTTTGTTTGAATCTTGTCAGTGTATATTAATTACTTGTCTCATTACAAAGGATCCTGAATGAGTCCCAAGTTGTGCCAGATAGCTCTGTTTCGCATCTGTTTCAAGAGTTTTTTAGGGGAAGCAAGCCATTTTTGCCTCTGCTGCTTTTCCATAGTCGTAGCTTCTTCCAAGGGCAACATTCTACTCCTCTTGTGATAGTTTGCTCCCTTTCCTTGCCAGTGTTTGGCTTCCTCGTTGTCTGTGATGTTGCGTTGTGAGGGTATTCACTGAATGGAAGGCAGAGTTCAGTAATCCTTTTTAGTCCCACTGTCAGATCTAGAAACTTAAATGAGAGCTTGGCATCAGTTCCTTTTCAGAGAAGTTGTTTCACATATGCTGGTGTTTTGGCCTTGGAACTCTTATGGTCATAGAGGCTCAAACTATCCTATACATTGTGGATGATTTGGGGCCTTCACGTTAAGTTGCCATGTGATAGGTGTCTTACCCACATAGCTGTCAGACACCTGTTCAAAGTTGGGAAATTTTGCTAACAGACACCTGTTCTAAGTAGAAAAATATAAACCTAATGAAGTCCATTTCACCATCTTCCTTTCCTGCATCATTGAGTAAACAGGTGACATTGTCTTTTGTTGTTGTTTTTGCCAATTAAAACAGGCTTGCTTCGTTTCATTCCGTTTTCTTTCTAATTTGATTTTGATTTTCCATCTAAAGTGGTGACTCACAATCTGGCAGTGAGAAATTGTGGCATCAGTCAAGACACAACTGGAAAGACTGAAGAAAGTGCAGACCTTCGCCAAGGTTGAGCAGCCTTCTATCAGAATCCTAGCTGAATCTATTGTGTATCTCATAATATGTCTCCTACACTGTCAGAGGTACATCAGGTACATTGAACCTGTTTGTTGCAAACTGAATCCTCATTGTCTTGGCTACATGTGTGGAGGTATCTGCAGGCTTTTAATTTGTTACTGTGCAGGGACTGACTGGATATTACCCTCTCCCTTGGGAATGTCAAGTTGCTCACTGGATCAGAGCTGTAATCCAGATCTGCACCAGATCCTACAATCTTGTAGGTTTACTCTGAATTATTTCTTAAGAGAACATTGAAAATGCTCTTCCTTGCAATGTCATAGGAAGTGGAACCAAAAAAACAATGGATCAGTGTTTAATCAAGATCCACATCAAATGGTGATTGATTCATGTGCCACCACCAAGTTCAGTTGTATAATTTTTGCATACTCTTGCCAGCAGACATGGATGAAGTCCTTGTTGGAGTTTAGTCAGTGAAGAGGCAGACACTATTGTGTGATGTGGTTTAAATGGGGACTCAGTTTTGATCATTGGTTGCATGTACAAAGGTCAAAGTTTGAAGGGAGTGGAAAGTGTGCGTGGGAAACTTACAGGGTTGAAATTCAGGTTTAAATGTAAAAATACAAATAACATACACACATGTTAAGTATGCTGATGTTTTTAAGATTTTTTTTCCTTTGTTTGTTTTCTTTAGTGTCTGTGATTGAAAGAGGAACAGTTCACCATCAATTTGCTGGCCTTGAGTGACATATAAAAAAACTACAGTGGTCTTTTATAACTTTTGTCTTTTAATAACTTGAGAGTAAGATTGTACACACTGTCCAGAGTGGACACCAGCTGTCAGTTCTGCGATGTCTGTTTGCCTGTATGGCCATCTTATGCTGTTATTGTTGTTGTTATGTGAGGCGCACTTTTTATGTTTTTTTTTGGTTGTTTTTGTTAAACTGTGGATCAGAATGGTTGGCACTCACAGCAGACCTAGTTTTATCTGCCTTAAGGATGTTGGTAGTTCAACTATTAGAATATAAACTGGTGTAGATGTTTTTGCATGTATTTCATGTGTCTCATGTGATGAGCCTTGCTATGGGGCAAGGTGACAGTCTTGAAAGAACCCTTCATGTCATCTAGCCTGCTGTACAACTGAACATGTCTTTTGGCAGATAAGCATGGCTTTGGTTTGTCTCCAACTTGAAGCAGCGTAATCACTAGCAGTCTTCAGTTATTTACATTTGTATATTCCTAATTAACATTTGTTGGTGGAGAGAACTTGAAATTGGCAAAGAGAAACGCCAGTACTGTCACTGTATATTGAACAAGTTTGGCATTGTGTAACCAGACTTAAGAAATTGGCAAAGAGATTTTTTGCCTAGTGACTCAACAGATATTGCATTGTGAGACTTGTTTTGACACCACAGACTTAACAATATGTAACCAGTTTTAACAGTGTTTCTCATTTACTGTCTCATGAAGCAAGCTGTTTTGTAATCTATATTGAAGAAACTTGCTGCTGTCCAACCTTACTTAATGCGTGTTGACTATATCATCTCTTGCTGGCCACTTGTTTTAATTTCTGTCGGAGTTCACTCACATTACCTGTACATTTTCAGGAGGAACCTTACGCTGGTAATATTACACAGATTTTGTTCTACTTATACCATACAACACATTATTACACAGATGTTGTTCTGCTTATACCATACAACATATTATTACACAGATGTTGTTCTGCTTATACCTCTCAACAATCACTTCAGTGCCATCACAGCATAATCACTTTACCAACACTTGGCTTGGTGACACACACAGTAATCACAGCTGATTGCAATATGAATTATTTGAATCCTTACAGACTTACTTATGATAATGGTATTGCCGTTACTGACAATGTTTAGACAACTGAACCAGTTGTCTCACAATCTTCCTTCATGTGTTTTGTTGTTGATAATTGTTAACAGATTGGTGCGTTCAGACTTGTGTTGTTTTGATTATTGTACCCACAGGGTTGTTTTCATTTTGATTTAACTGCTTGCTTGTAAGCAATTATTTTGGTTTGATTTGATCAGTTGCTAATATGTTTTCTCTTTTTTTTTCTGCGATTTTAACTGAATGAAAGAAAACCTCTGCTGTTTCTGCTCATAAAAACAAGTCCTTGTTTTCATAGCAGACTCCCCCCCCCCAAAAAAAAAACAACAACAACAAACAAACACGATAGAGAACACCACTGAATGATGCCAAAGAACACGATACAGAATACCCTTGAATGCCAAATCAACTTCAGTGGTGGTCAGTAGTGTGTCTTCTGATCCACCATATGCAGGGCACCACCTACCAAGTTCCCTGTGATGACACTCATTGCAGAGCCAGCTTGAGCATCCTCCACTAGAGGGTGCCGGTATGTCTTTCCCACAGAAGTCCCCATGAACTCACCGACACTGGCGACCTTGACGTGAACTCGCCAAGGGCACAGATGTGGAGAGGAAATCAAAATGGAGGTCATTATGAGCATGGCATGAAGGGCCATGGAATGGGATGGTTTTTTGTGTTTTTTTCCTCTAATGCTAGTTGAAGAGGATAATGAAGGTCCTGCTGTGGAGTTCCATTCTGATCTGAGACTGCATGATAGGGCAGTGCCCTGTGCTGACTTTCCTAACATGACTGATCTGAGACTGCATGATAGAGCAGTGCCCTGTGCTGACTTTCCTAACATGACTGATCTGAGACTGCATGACAGGGCAGTGCCCTGAGCTGACTTTCCTAACATGACTGATCTGAGACTGCACGATAGGGCAGTGCCTGTGCTGACTTTCCTAACATGACTGATCTGAGACTGCACGATAGGGCAGTGCCCTGTGCTGACTTTCCTAACATGACTGATCTGAGACTGCACGATAGGGCAGTGCTCTGTGCTGACTTTCCTAACATGACTGATCTGAGACTGCACGATAGGGCAGTGCTCTGTGCTGACTTTCCCTAACATGACTGATCTGAGACTGCACGATAGGGCAGTGCTCTGTGCTGACTTTCCTGACATGACTGATCTGAGACTGCATGATAGGGCAGTGCTCTGTGCTGACTTTCCTGACATGACTGATCAGAGACTGCATGATAGGGCAGTGCTCTGTGCTGACTTTCCTAACATGACTGATCTGAGACTGCATGATAGGGCAGTGCTCTGTGCTGACTTTCCTAACATGACTGATCTGAGACTGCATGATAGGGCTGTGCTCTATGCTTACTTTTTATAACATGACTGATCTGAGACTGCATGATAGGGCAGTGCTCTGTGCTTACTTTTTATAACATGATCCTGGTGTCCACTTGCCCAGAGAGATAGTAGACACTTGCGGTGTTGGTCAGACAGTTTGAAAGACATTCTTAATCAAGTGGATGAATTAAGCCCATAGCAAACTCAACTGTGGGCAGGAACCATTTGGGGCTGAAATGGCTTTGATAAGAATCAAACTAGTGATATGCCAACTGGGATCTGCAATGCTAACTGCTATGCCGTGGCAGCTGGTTTTGCATCCAGTCCTGACAAACTGTTTTATCATGGCAGACTTAAGAAGTGTGGTATTTTGTAACCCAAAACTTAAAAGTCGCTGCATACTTAATGTTCAACAAGCCTTCTGCTATACAACAACAGATATCATGTTTTAGGTTAAGACATCTCTTGCCTGCCAAAGTTTTGAATATCTTTTGGGAATTACTGGTAACATTTGTAAATATTGAGAGAAAGGTTTTGGTATTGTAACACAGATCTTTTTAATGATACCTGATAACAACCACACCAGTTCCTTCACAGCATAATTTTACCAATACATTCAGTTGCTGACATACAGCTTTCAATAAGTTCATTATACGCTTTTGTTATTGTTGTTATTGACAGTGTTCAGACAGTTTGTTCACTTGGTGTTGTCTCTTCTTCTTTCTGTAGGTATGTATGACTTTGTCGTTTATGATTCTTAAACAGAAGAGTGGTACATTTAAAGTTGTCGTTTTTGTTGTTATATCTACAGGGTTGTTTTTAGATGTTTTGTTCCGATTTGATTGCATGCATGTAAATGTATATTCAGATATATTTCATCAATTGTTTTTTGTTTGTTGTTTAGGTTGTTTTTTTTTTAATTTAAATTGAACCAAGCAATTTCAGCAGATTTTGCATATGAAAAAAAAATTGGTTTAAAAAATATGACTTTGAAAACAGATACAGAAAGAAAGAATACCATTGATGCTTAATGATGTTGTACGTAAGTGAACACTATATGTGACTGTCCGTTATGAGTCTGAAACCTTCTTTGATCATTTAGCACTTGACCAAAAAATGGGAACAGATGATTTGGGATTTTTGTATTCTGTACTGTGATCCAACAAGGAAAGATTCCTTCCTTTCAAATTTCTTTTGTTTGTGTGTATATGTGCGTGGGGCCGTACTCTGATTTTTAAGGATTTTTTTTTTTTAGGTAATGAATGAGAATTTTCTCTGCATTTTGATTCAGCAGAAAGACGGACTTTGCAACCAATATGTAAGATGATACAGTCAAAAGATGCAGATTATACCACTACTAGTGCAGATGGAAGAGTTGAGAGATGTGAATTCTGCAGGCACAATTGCAGACAGTGATTTTGAATGTCAGAAATGAGAGTCAGTCATTTCGATGTTGCAGATAAAGTCACAAATAATACTGGAAAAGGCCTGTTAAAAGAGCGTTAGAGTTGAATTTGTGTTCAAGATTCTCTGGTCTGTGACAGTTGGCTGCATAATGAATTGCATACGAAACAAAGTTTCAGTTCTCAGCAGATCCTTTCATCTGCTATGCAGTGTTCTCGGACAGATTCACTGATTTGTTACATGACATGTGGTGTATGGAGGGGAATATACAAAAGTGGAATTGTGACTGGGTCCGTTACATGTGCAGGTAGACTTGGCTTGAACATTCTGTCCTGTGTACATATCTTTTTGATGCCTGAGGTTTGTTTCAACTTGTGGAGTGTGGCTGATAACTATCAAGAGAAAAGCAAAAGCAAACATTTATGTTCTCAATGTTTGTCCCTGTAATGGATGGATAGCACATCTTCAACCATTTTACTGTTGTTGCAATAAGATTTCCAGGCACTGGTGAAGGTATTTGTGGCTTCCAGGTACTGGTGATGGAATTTTTTGGCTTTAAGGATGGATGACGGGAATCATTTCTCTGTAATCTTGCAGGTTGGCTGGAATGTTTTGCTTTGGAGCAATCACAAGTGTTATGAATTAAACTGAATTGCAGTTGTTATGAAAATCGTAGTTTTTAAACAATCACAATTGCTATGAAAATTGTAGCTTTAAATTTTTAAGTTTTAAACTGAATGTACCGGTGTAGTTCCTACCTTATGTATGGTACAAAGCTTGCTGTCTAGTTCATTGAAAACATGGACTTGATTGTTGTTACTTGCTGTCCTAATCAAAAGTCATTTGAAAAGAATTGGAGTCCCCTGACAGTATTTTTGATCATACTGTTTTTGTATATTGTTTGTTTTTATTTTCCTCTTTTCCAGAATTAATGCAGGGAATGAAAAGAAAGGTTATACTGTCTTCCAGACCCAAACTGTATTTCTGTCGTGTTGCAAGTGCCACAGTAAATGTTTGAGGAAGTTTTTGTCCTACCCATAAAAGTAAATATTGCAAGCCAGTGTTTGAGGAATTTTTGTCTAATATTTCCTGTAATCTACCCATAAAAGTAAATAGAGTGCAAACTGTGCATAAGGTAACTGTGATGTGATCTGCCAATTGCTGTGTAATAGTGCAACATTCAGTATTAATAGATTTCTGTCACATCGACTCTTTCTTAATGGTGCCAATATTGGTTTTTGATTTTCCAAAAATCTTAACAAGATATAAACCTGGGTTTGCTTGGCTGCTGTCATGTACAGTGCTAGTATAGTATTTTTGCACGTTTTCACTTTTGCAGGATGCTGGAAATGTGATGTGTTGACTTAATATAGAATATTCATTCTGCCCAGCAGAAAACCATCTTGTGTAAGTGGAACCATTTCACTGTTTTGAGATTCGCCGTTTTATTGTTTGCCATGTTACAGTCTCTTTAGTGTACTGTTGCGGGGATAGTTTCACTGCTTGTTGCCATCTGAGTGTCGTGCCACCTCCTTATCAGCTGTAAAATGTCTCTTTATGTATGACTGTGCCATTGGTGTACAGAAACTGTATATCCAAACATGTGAATTTGCAGTTCTCATTTGACTGTCATGTGGGTAGAATTGATGTAGTCTGTATGGATTAACAAGCAATTCCAAATTGGCTGAACTTGGGAATGAGATACAATATTATTTCTAGCATCTGCTGTGACATGGAGGGTTTTATCCTATACACTTTAACTGAAAAAGCCTACTGAAAGGGAATGTAAACGATAAGCATTTGTTCATTATCTTGTACACTATTGTAACTACCAACTTTTTCAGACAGATGTGAAAATGCCATTCTGTAAGGTTGACTACTGGAAGCCTGTTCAAGTGTCATGTGGAGACCAGTATCATTTCCCCATTCTCAATGTCTTCACATGATCTGGGTTAGCTGTTGACTCAGTTGTCTCTTGTCTGAAAGAAAAACACTGGATTTGTTAAAAGATGGCATAGCAGGAGTAACCAGACATGCAGGGAAACAGTCAAATAGAACTGCTGCGTCGAGGTCTGCTGTTCCATGAACATGACAATGTGTCATACAAAGCAGTATGTATTATTGAATATGCAAACATTTTCGTTGAACTGATATCCACCCACAGATTTTTTTCTGTTTAGGCCCAGTGGCATGAAGAACTTTTCAGACGCAAATCTGTGAGGATTAACTGTCAAAGTCTAAACCTTTACGATAAAGACATACACAAGAACTATAGACATGTCAGAAAATATGTATTCAAAGAGAACAGTGCATTGCTGTTTGATTCAGTATAGTATAGTTTCAGTAGCAGTGAAAATACAGAGAGAATTATTGAAAGATGAGAAGGCAAGCCAAGCAAGGATAGGACAAGTTGTGTGGAAGAGATCTTAGGATGGAAAGGTACTGAATAGTACATTTGAAAAGGGATATCTGAAAAAGACATCTGAGAATGAGGTGCACAGGGTGGGCAGTTAAATTTAAGGAGGTAAGTCAGAGAAAAAAACCCTGAACATCTGTTGAATCTCTCTCCTCTCTCTCTCTCTCTCTCTCTCTCTCTCTCTCCAATATGTATATATATACAAGTACAAGTGAGTAGAAAACAGATCAAACTTGTTTGTCTGTCCCGTCTTCTGTGCCACCTCGGTGGCATTGCACCTATGCTGCTCATTCTGACCCCATGTCCACAGTCACAGCCTGGCCCATCGAACCGCAGCCCCAGTAGTGGCAATTGGCAGGGAGCAGTCAGTGTCAAGTCGTCATGAGGCAACCACCGGAGGAGACACTGCACTGCTGCCAAGTCACTTCAGTGGTTTTCAATGGTGCCTGTTCTGATTTAACATATGCAGGACACCACCTTCTAAGCCCCCTACTGATGACAATAATTGCTTAGTTGCGGACCCAGCGTGAATGAACTCCCTCTGGAGGCATCACCACGTCTGCCTGATGACAGCCCCCATGTATTTGCCGATACTGGTGACCCTGATGGAATTGAATCAAGGCAGTTAAATATGAGGTCACCATGAGAGCGGGGCATGAAGGGCCACAAAATTTGAGACCTTTTTTTTTTTTTTAATGATGATCGATGAAAATGAAGATGATACTTCGAATTTCCATTCCGGCCTGTGACCATATGACAGGCTGTACTCTATGCTTATTTTCATAATATATGCTGGCGTCAGCCAGGTCTGAGAGATACAGACACCTGCAGTGTTGGTCAGGCAATTTGAGTATCACTCTCAGAGACGCATCCATTTAGTGGATGAAACTCGACTGTGTGGTCCCAGTCTTCCCAATTGAGCCCGTAGCAAACTCAGCTCTGGGTAGGAGCTGATTGGGGCAGAAAAATCCCATGTGTCTCTGATGGGATTCGAACCCACAACCTCCCAGCTGGGAGTCCGTGACGCTAACTACTTCGCCATGGCGGCTGGTCAGATCAAACATTTTAAACATTCCCATTTTTTTTTTTTTTTTTTAACTCGCTATAGTTTACTTGTTCATGTTCTTTTTTTTAATTACTTTCCTCTTTCTTGGTTTATTAACTTTTTACATCATCAATTATCCATGATTTGTTTTGATTGTGTGCATATTTTAATTTGCTTTGTATTTTTTTAATTATATGTATATGTGAATACTTACTGTTACATTTTATATAGGTGTATGTGCATTTCAGGTTAAAAGGCAGGCTTACTCTACAGCTTACTTCCTTTGTCTTAATTGCCCACTGTTCGCATCTCATTCCCGGATGTATGTATTGTTAAGTGCTTGAAAACCCCCCAGAGGTCAACATACACCCAACTCCTCTTCCTATCCAAGTGCTTGTTGTATGCCTTAACTACCAAAAGCACATCCGAGTTCATGGAATTGAACGAATTGCTGCCCTTTGTTGATCAATAATCTGGTCTATTTGCCTTTCCAGTCAGGATAACAGTCTCTTCAGTCAAAGGTATTTTCAATCTTTCTTTCCAGAGATCTGTCACAACATGCAGAACAAGTAATTGCGCGCATTCTAGAAACTTGAGTTGGTGTAATCGTTGAAAGCACTACGAGTGACTGGCATACACATCTTTTGTGTTATGAGCAAAGTTTCAGTTTCTCCTCAGAGGTGCCTTTGTGTGCAGAGTGGTCCATAAAGGCTACACCACATCTGCAAGGCCGTGAGGCCACAGTTTGCAGGATCAATGAATAAAGAGAGTTGACAGTTGGCAAGAGGGTCTCATGGATGAATGTATTCACCAGGCCGACCACTGTCATAGATTTATGTGTATGCATACGCCCTCATGCCTACATGTTCAAAGGCACAAACCAGCATCTGGGTAGCATTAGTGGAGAGAGAGAGAGTGATGAACAGAACTATAGTGGACAGACCTACAGATGCTAGATACCATGTTGGAAAGTGAGACATTAATCTGGAGCGATGTTCACTGAAAGCCAGTTTAGGATGTCATTAAAAAGTACTTGGACTATTTTTCATGTTGTGGAGTGGGGATTGGAGTTGGAAACCTTTACGCAGTTCAGTCATCTCCTGGACAGGTGAAACCACTTAAATGCCTCGTTGCTCTGCTGTTGGAACAATTTTTGGCAGTGGTAAGCATGATTGGTGTCCTAAATTTAGATCTTAGTGATGTCACTCAGCCTGACAACAGTATTTTCCAGTTTGTGCTGGTACAAGATACTGTTTTCTTGAGGAAGAAGGGTAAAAGATTGAAGTTGAAATTAAATAGTGAGTTGTGAAAGTATTTTGTTTTGGTTTTTTGTTGGGGGGGGGGAGGGGGGGGGGGGGTTGCATTACATGGACAGATTTTCCATTCATGTCAAAGAAGTTTTGTTTCATTGACTCCTTAGTGGAAAATTTTCGCTTGCTGATGATCAGTGGTTATGTTTTCACTCACTGCTGCAGAATGCTAGAATTGTTTTATAAACTCTGTCTGATCTTGAAGCTCTTTTAAGTTTGATTTGCTTTTATTTGTTTTTTGGCGTCATATACTTTACCATGTCAGACCATAGCATTCAACGGCAGTTAGCCAGCTCTGTCAGGCCGAATTTTTTCCCGTGGCCAATGCAGTCATAAGACAGTCACGTGATGTCACCCCACTTCCGGACCCCAAGTCCCTCACCCACGTTCCCCCCCTCCGGCTCAGCCCTCGCTGGGACATGCTGAGACAACCCCGGTCAGGTCTTCCTCACTCCAATCCCAAGATGCTTCGCCTACACGCGTGGCTTCTATGCCAGCCCAACTGCGAACATCTGCATCTACCCCCCACTCGGAGAGACCCCAGTCCGTCCTAGACACACTAGCCGGGGCAGGGGCCTCTCAGGGATTACGGGACTTCGCCTCGGCATCTCGCAGAGCCAGCACCGAATCCCTCTACAACTACCGTTGGGAGAGATGGATAACCTGGTGCTCAGATAACTCTGTTCCCCATTACTGCCCCTCCAACATCCAAATAGGAAATTTCCTCTCCCACCTATCCTCTTCCCTTAAGCTGTCGGCTGGCTCCATTCGGGGCTACAGATCAGCTATCTGCACTACCATTCGTCAACTGGGGGGCCCTTCTTTTGACAATGACTTTCTCCTCAGAGAGGTGTCTAGAGGAGTTGCTCTACGGGAAGCTCAGTCCCCTAGGCGCATTCCCCTCTGGGACCTTTTTACGGTCCTCGATGCCCTCAGAAAAACCCCTTTTGAACCCATTGCTTCTATTCCTTTTGACCTCCTCTCCTTTAAGACCACCTTTCTCCTCGCCCTGGCCTCGGCCAGAAGACGAAGTGAGATTCACGCCCTCAGCGGTGACCCCACAGATATCGCCTTCCACAGGGACGGCTCAGTCTCTCTCAAGTTCCTTCCGGAGTTCTGACATCTTGGGAAAGGGAGAAAAAGATGGAGACATGGACCTTTGCCCCTCCAGGTGTCTCAGGTACTACTGGGAACGCACACGCCCCAGGCGCTCCTCCCAGAGACGACTCCTTATCTCCCTCAACCCCAACAATACTAGAGATATCTCGGCGGGAACTATCTCCAGGTGGCTCTCCAAGACGGTGAGATCTACCTACGCTCAGGCGTACAAGGATCTCCCTGTCCTATCACCCAGGGCCCACGAGGTCAGAGCACTGGCCACTTCCACAGCGTTCCAGTACTCTGTCCCCGTGCGCCACCTGCTGGAGGCAGCCTACTGGCGTTCGGAAAATCCCTTCATTAATTTTTACCTGAGGGATATCCGCATGACCAGAGCTGATGGGTCTAAGGGGATTTCCTTTGTGGCGGCCAATGCAGCCATATCGGTCAACCCCAAGAACCACTAGGGCGCTCGCCCTCCTCCGATTCCTTTAAATTCTGCTATGGTCTGACATGGTAAAGTATATGACGCCAAAATGGGGAGTTTGTGTTATACTCCCTGTTTGGCTAGTATACTTACCATGTCAGACTCTAATTCCCTCCCTACCTTCCCCTCTGGCGCCAAGGTTCTCGGGGTCACCATACACCAGGCCTCGCTGAATGACTTATAGGAAGTTGACACTGGCTTCTTCCGGGGCCGGAAGTGGGGTGACATCACGTGACTGTCTTATGACTGCATTGGCCACGGAAAAAATTCGGCCTGACAGAGCTGGCTAACTGCCGTTGAATGCTATGGTCTGACATGGTAAGTATACTAGCCAAACAGGGAGTATAACACAAACTCCCCATATTTATTAATGTTGCAGTTATTCAACTCACATGATTTAATTGAAGTGTTGTTGTTCAGGCTTTAAAGAGTCTCCAAATTTTTTTTAACATGCGTCACTCATCTCTTATGAAATAATTTGGATTGCTGGTCAAGTTGAGTCACCACATCAGTTTTAACACAAGATTTTGTTAAGGATGTTGAATGTTGCGGAGGATGTTGAAACTTTTGTTCACTTAAATTGCAGATTCTTTGATACTTAAAACCCGGGGTTTTTTCCCCCTTCATCTCTTTTTAACTCTTCCGTCTCGGTAGTCCTGTTGTTGTGTAAAATTTTTGCAGAATTGGTCTTGGAAGAGGAACGCTAGTCTGCTCCTTTTTCATATGTACCTTTTATTTAGATCATGTCTATCTTTGTGCTACGTTTATATCTGTTACAGCTGAAATGGCTTTAGACTTGCATTGTATACTTGTAATAATAATTTTCATGAAAAAAATGTATAATTTTTTTCTTTTACAAAACCATGGTTTTTTGCCTTTCAAAACCACTTCTTATAGAACTACTGTTGTATAACAAAAGCAATAGTCCTCCAAAGGGAACAAAACAGCATAGAAAATCACAATGCCACTCTTCTAATTTTCGGCCACGTGGCCTTTTTCAAGAGAAACAAAAACAATGCAACTACGTGATGTCCATCTTTGGCAAGTAGTTGCATTGTTTTTGTTTTTGTTTTCTCTTGAAAAAGGCCACGTGGCCGAAAATTAGAAGAGTGGGCATTGTGATTTTCTATACTTTTGTATAATTTCTGAATTTTTAAAAATATGATCCTTGTATTCTATAGTCAGTATGATTATGTTCATTATGGATTGTTGATTGAATTCTTTACTCGGACTTGCTTTAAATTAAAAAAAAGAAACATCTTAAAATACTGCAGCAAGTCGAACTTTTTACTTTGTGTACTTGATGTTCTTCAGCAATATGATTGATTTCACTATTCTTCCATAGAAAAAAATTGATTGATTGGGAATGGCTTGTTTCACTCAATAACTGTTTTTCCAACTTCAAGTCGCACTTGAGTATTGTGGGTCATCACTTGTAAAGGATTTTATAATCTCATTTGAGCAGAAATAAACTTGAGGGTCAGATGATATCTTTACATGCGTCTTTTTATCTCGCCTTCTGGTATTACTGAAATGTGTCTTTCTCTTTTTTTTCCTCTTATTTACACACATTGACATGCGCTAGCATACTTCCAGTCATATGCACAAGCTCCCACATCTCTCTCCAAACTTCTGACACTCTATTCCAAGAGATGCCCTTTTCCAAGTTTGACACCACATGCAGTGTGCACATGTTGTTGTTTTTGCAGTCTCATCTTCAATATCAATTCCCCCCTCCCTCCCCATGCCTTTCTTTCCAGTTTCATGTTCACAGCCACACCGACTCATTCCATTGTAGCCCAGATCCTGGCAGTCCACAAGGAGTGGTTGATATCAAGTATTCATGAGGCAACCCACCAGAGGAGACGCTGCACTACTGCGGAACAACTATGGTGGTTCAATTCGTTTAATGTGTTTGTAGCCCAGCTGACTGCAAAGGACCATATTGGGGTTGTCACCACGTCGCAGTCACACTTACCATGGGAGCGGGGCATAAAAGATAACAGAATTTGAGACTTTTTACTGCTGATTTGTGAGTTGATGAAGATGATGCTGTTGAGTTGCATTCCAATTCGAGGCTACATGATAGGATATGAAAATAAACTTGCAGTACAGCCCTATTGTCAACCAAGCTTGAGAGATAGACACCTGCAGTGTTGGTCAGGCAATTTGAACAACACTGTCAGAGACGCAGCCATTAAGTGGATGAAACTCGACTGTAATTCCAATCGGTCCAATTAACCTCGTAGCAAACTCAGTTCTGGGTAGAGCCAGTCGAGGCCGAAACCACCTCAAATGCATGGTTCTGATAAAAATTGAACCCACGGCCTCCCAGGTCACAATTTGGATGCTAACCACGGAACCAGCCATTGGTATTTGTTTATTTTTCGGAACAGGACTTTCCCGAACGGCGTGTTGATAGCCCTGAAAGTACCCAGTGTGGCCTGCTGGGCTCTTTGGCTATTGAAAGCACTATACTCGACGAGCAAAGTTAACTTCAGTCCCGTATTGAAAAATGTGAAAATTCCACCACCACATTCAACGAGCAAATCCAAAACACTGCATTCTACGCACAATACTAACAATACAATCAATGTGCAAACCCCGACACTGCACTCGAGTTCACCAGTGTTCAAATCACATTACATTCAGTGTGCAAATTCCAGCCCTACACTCAGCGTTGCAAATTACAACAGTGCATTCAATGTGCCAATTTAGCACAAATTCAGTATGCAGATGCACATCTCGATGTGCAAATCCAAACTGCGCATTCAATGTGCAAATCCCAATGCAAATCACAACTCTGCACTCCGTGTGTAGCCGCAGCAGTGCATTCAATGTTCAAATACCAATGCTATGTTTAATGTGCAAATCCCACAACTGCATTCAACAGGCAAATTACCACACTGCATTCGGCATTATATTTGTACACGCCAACAATGCCATCAATCCTCAAAACCCAAGTCTGCATTCAATATGCAAATCCCTACACCGATTTCAATATGCAAATTTCAACACTGAATTCCAGAACTTTTCAAGTTCTCTTTATCATAGCCCAGCCGACTACAAAGAGCCTTTCAGGGCTATCAAGATCACACAGGAAGAAATGTCACGAACAACACAGCCCACAAAACAAAATTAAATCCTGAAAAAAGAAACAACAAAAACAATCTATGACATGGTATCTAAAGCGCCGACACCTCACAGAATATGAAAAAATTAAACTCAGCTTGTATTGCCCTTAGTTTTTCTCCCACGGATTAAATTAGAAAAAAAAATCGTGCGCACGCGCGCGCACACACACACACACACACACACACACACACACACGCATATATATATATATATATATGTTTTTTTACCCACCCACAGCCTTTTTTTTTTTTTTAAATATGCCACCAACACACACACACACACACACACACTTTTTTCCCCACCTACAACCTAATTTTTTTTTTAAATATGCCACCAACACACGCACACACACACACACACACACACAATACACACACACACGCGCACGCGGGCGCGCGCGCACACATTTTTTCCCACCCAGAGCCTAAAAAGTTTTAAAACATGCCACCAAAACACGCACACGCGCGCACACACACACACACACGCACGCACGCACGCACGCACGCACGCATGCACATAACAGCAGCTGCAGCAGCAACAACAAGAAGAAAGACCAACCAACCAACGAACCAACCAAAGTAAAACAACTATCATCCCTCCAGAAAACATGGTTATGCCGTTAACATGGTTATGCCGTTATTCCCGAGGATCAGAACCGTTATCCTTCAAATAATAACTGGTTTCACCATGGAATAATAAGTGCTTTCTTTGTTTTTCCGTGGAAAACCGTTATTACCGGTGTTATCCATATGGATCGCTACTGTGTTCCTTGTTTTTGCGAAGAAAGTAGCCATTAGCCTCAGGAGAGGACAACAATAATTTCAATGTGCTTGTCATGGCAAACAACGATCATAGCTATTTTCCCCATCAACGACGTTCTCCTCGAGATAATACCCGTTTTCTTTGATTGAGGAAAACAAAAATAACAACTCTTCCAGAGGGGGTGGGGGGGGGGGGGGGGGGACAACTGTAATCCACGGGTAGAACAGGAAAAACAGGTATTAACTTCAGGGACACAGTGAAAACAGTTGTGATCCTAAGGAAAATAATTATTATCCTCAGGATAACTGTTCCCCCTCTTTTAGCCATTGTCCTATAGGAAAACTGGTACTATCACCTTTAGGCGCCTGAGTGCTCCCATACGAACAGGAGGCGGAGAGAGCGGAACGACGATGGACCGGCAGATTGTCACACAACAAACGCCTTTCGTATCGGGCACTGGTGCGGGTTACGAAAGTTAATATCAACACAAAAAACGATCAATAGTCCGGCAAAGGAGAAGAGGCACGAGCAGAGATGACGGAAAGAAGCTAATGACTTATGATTCGGCACACAGCCGTGGGGTGGTGGATACCATTGAGCAAAACGAGAAGAAAATGGGGATTCGAACCCCTCACACAAAATCGCATCTGTGTATCAAAAGGAAAAAGAATACATCCCGCTTGCAACTGTCATCGGAAGGAGGTGATGTCTGGGAAGAGAGAGAGAGAGGCAGGCAGACAGACATGGAAAGAGAGAGACAGACAGACGCAAAGAGAGAACGAGAGACAGATGGTGAGACAGAGAGAGAGAGAGAGAGAGGGGGGGGGGGGGGGGCACGCAGGGAAGGGGAGTGGAGGGGGAGAGAAGGCAACAGATATAAAGATGACGGATTGGGTGAAAACAATCATGGGATGTGAGGGTATGGGAGTCCTCGGCAAAAATTATTTCATGCATTGGTCTAGCCTCTTCTTATTCGGTTAGTTGAACAAAGAACCACAAAAGAGGGAGTGAGCGATGGAGAAGAGTGGACAAACTGATTGGAGGAGGGCGGGGGGTGATGTGGAAGGGGCAGGATGAAAAAGGTTTGGAGGATAGGGTTAGACCGAGTAAGAGATGACTGGCCGATGTTAGAACCGAAGGTTTTGAAAAAAAAAAAAATTCTTTGAATTAGCATCCAAAACATCCGCGGAACAGAGTGGTGAGCGGGGTGGGGGTGGGGAGGGAGAGACTGAAGATCTGCTTTCTCTGGAATGTCTTCCTTGTTGTTCAGACGATCAGCGTGTTCATCCTCACTAATCCCACAGTGCAGAGGAATCTAGTAAATACTATTTTACGTTCCTTTTGTTTGCCTTTTCGAATGAAAAAAAAAATCTTTTTTTTTCCCTTGCTGTCGATTGCTGGAAAACCAACTCTCATCAGACAAGGGAGGCCAGCGAGAGCTATTTTTAGAGAGACTCCTTACCAAAGGTAACATAACTCATTGACGAGCTGTTGCCGTATATCCATTCAGCCCTTGGCAACACTGACCATGTTTGATCAGCTGATCTCGACTGGATCGTAGGAGCAAGCCCCGACATCGTCGTATGCAGGCCACGAGTGAACGACCTGACTGTGGAAGCCACAGTTCAAACCCCGTCACAATAGCCAGCGAAGGGGACGGAAGGCAACGGTACCCGTTCATGTGCACAAGCCTCAACCATTTTATGGATCCATGGGTCGCCTCTTGTCGCGCACCACGCCTCTTTGTCCAGGCTTGAACGTTGCGGTCAAGAGAGTCAACAAGCGGCGTGACGTGTCCGTCCACTCTGCTCCCAGACTCCCCCCGGTCCTGGAGCCCGGAATACTCTGGCGAATCAACTAATCAAGGCCGACAATGCGGCCCAAAACACTCGTCGCCAGCTGTGAGGTGATCGAGGTTGGGAATAAACACGCGGTTTTGTCCGCTCTCTCCCTGCATCAACTTGTCAACGCCTGCTTATTGACGTCAAAAGCGGCAGCCTATTTGCCGCTTCAATTTGGCCGAGTTACCAGCTCGCCGGAGTTGCTTCCCTTTCTTGTACATTTTCAACACCCTCTGCTTACGCCTTTTCTGGCCCAGCAAACATTGCTCGCGTAACGGTCACTACGCGGCAGCTGGCCCGGGCATAATGGCTTCCAAAAATTAATTGCAAGGCTGGTGTTGTTTTGTTGTTTTGCGATGTTTCCTTGGCGATAAAAGCCGGTAACAAGGGGGCAATTGTTTGTCTGGCGTCGAGAGGAGCGAGAAAAGTGGTGTGATGGAAAGCGTGGTTGCGTTGTTAATTGCTGCCTGAGAGATGCAAACAATGAATCAAGAAATCTCTCTCCCCCCCCCCCCCCCCTCTGTGTGTGTGTGTGTGTGTGTGTGTGTGTGTGTAAGAGAGAGAGATTATGTGATCTATAGTTTAGACGTTGGATGTTATCATGCGTCACATTCTTTCCCCTTCACACAAACAGCGTTCTGTGTCCCGTTCTGGTAACTGATGGAGCTGGTGATCAACCTTTCAAGGCAGCTGGTCGAAACGCTGTTTCTTGTTAGGTCTGTCGCAAGGAGGATGTAAAAATCACAGACTAATTTAACCACATTAGTTATAAACCTATGGAAGTTGAAAACTACATGGGAAATGTGTATATAATCTTATCATTAGTCTATAATCTTACATTACATACAGATCTTTAAAAAAAAAACCCAACCCATCCCCTCACCCTCCCCTCTCCATCCCCATGATCTCCTTTTCAGAGTACATGTACGTAGTACACAGGGCTACCGGGTTCCAAGATGCAGTTGTTAATTACAGTCTATTCGTTAGGCACATAACGGTTAGGGAAGGGATGGGGTAGGGGTTGCAGAGAGAGAGAGAGAGAGAGAGAGAGAGAGAGAGAGAGAAAGAGAGAGAGAGAGATTAAAAAAAACACGTTCGTTTCCATTCTATATTTCGTCAAATTGTACATTGCCCATTCATTTCCTCTTCTGACTGGTTGATACCAATACGCGCAAACCAGGCACTGTGATCCATAAAAAAGATTAAAAAGAAAAGAAAAAAGTCTCGTTGTTAGGCGAAGACTGGCCCTCCCTTCCTTCTCTCCTCTTGCTCCTCCCTCTTCCCCTCCCAAACCCCACCCCTTCCCTTTAATGTTAAAGCCCATTCCCCTAGCCCACTACCTTCCTCCCACTCCTTCTTTCTCTCTCTCTCGTAACCTAGTGGTGTTTAAACAAAAGGAGCGTTGTTGGTCACCCCAGACCCCCCTTCCTTCTTCCTCCCTCCCCTCTCCCCCCACCACATCCTCAACCCCAACCCGCCTTCATCCTTGCACCTTCCCCCCATCCCATCTTCTGCCACCACCACTTCCCCAAAATCCCTCCCCCCCCCCCCCCCTCCCAAAACCCTCTCCCTCTCTGCTAGCTGACAGCGCCCTCAATCTCACGGTACGCGTTCGTGAGACAGCGAAAGTGATCTCCCCTGGCTCTACCGGCTGGCTAACTTCAGCGAGCAGCAAGCAGGTCGGGGCGAGCTATTCCCCCCGATTAAATAGGCCCTCATCGAACACGGTGTTGTCCCAGAGAAAGCCAACAATTTGCCGGGCCTCATTGAAGGCGTTTTGTGCTGTTCGCCCAACCGCCCCGCCAGTCCGCGATCCCCATTAGAAGCAATTACCGGGGGACGGCCAGCGGCTATGGACTGACCAGCGTAGCGGCCAGCTCGGGCCCCGCTAGGTTTTGTCTGCCGTTAAACAAACTTTACCGGACCGCCCCCCCCCCCCCCCCCCCGCCCCCCATCCCCACCCTCTTCCACCCTATTCCCACCACCACCTTTCCCGTCACCAGCAAGTCTGGCTTCTTGGTGTGGGCAGACCTGCACCAGAACTTACCAGCCTTTACTTCATAACTGCGGCGATTGTGTGTACCTTCTGCCTCCTCTTACTTGCCCTTCGTTTGAGCGTTTGGAGAGTATTTCATGGCCAAGTCGTATTGCTGCTTTTAAGTCTGATGCATGTGGGACATTTAAGTTGCAAAACGTGACTTCGCTTAATTTGTTTTCTACCCATAAAAACAATACTCTCTCACCAGTAGCATTGCGAAAGCATCGCTGTTTGATCCTCATCACTAATTGGTCCGTATAAAAGAGCTTACTTCGTTTCATTGATAATGTCAATTCAGGACATGATAATTATTGATTAAACACAGTCTTTTACCTTTTCACACAGGAATAGTTTGCCGAAGCGAAGCTTTCGGCCTCCATCCACAGGCCTTCGTCAGCGCCGAATGTCTCGCTGAGTGAGTTGGGTTCGGTGCACGTGATCTCGAGATGAACTCGAGTCACGCGACCGAACAAGGGAAGTGTACGCTGCTGGTAGGTTATGTCGCCCCCGGTCTCGGTTGAGGGAAGGAGACGTGGCCGCGATGTAGATGGCCTCCTTTACGCCTCTTTGGAACCATTTAGGTTCCTGGTCCAGGACGCTGACATTGTCCCGGGAGAACTCATGTCCGCTGATGTTCAAGTGTTCTCCGACTGGTGATGATTCTCTCTTGTGTTCTTTGATGCGGAGTTTCAATTTCCTTTCTGTTTCTCCGACGTTTGTCTGGTCACAATCTCCACACTGGATCTCGTAGATTGCCCCTGATCGTTCTAGTTTGTCCACTTTGTCCTGTGGGGCCACTAGTCTGCTTCTGATGGTGTTGTAGGGCTTAGAGTGGACCACCACGCCATTCTTCCTGATCTTGCGGGCGAGGGCTTCCGTCACACCCTTGACATAGGGGATGGTGACATGTCCAAGGGCGGGGCTCGTTTTCTTGATGGAGGGGTGGGGAGCGGTCTTCTTGCTTCCTGGTAAGTCCCAGGCCCATTTGGGGTAGCCTGAGATAGTCAGCACTTCCCGTAGGTGGCGGAGTTCCTCGTCACGTTTTGACTGGGTGGAGCAGATGGTATTTGCTCGGTGACGTAGGGTTCGGATCACTCCCAGCTTGTGTTCTAGGGGCTGGTGGCTGTCGAACTGGAGGTACTGGTCAGTGTGGGTTGGTTTCCTGTACACTTGGAATGCTGAGGAGTTCCCCTCTCTGGTGATCTTGGTGTCCAGCATGGTGAATTTTATGGCCGGGTGCTGTACGTTCAGGTGGTTTGAGAATTCATCTACCATCTCTGTCTTCAGTAGGGCCATAGTGTCGTCCATGTATCTGCCCCAGTAGCGGGGTAGGGAGTGGAAGGTGGCCAGTGCTTTTTTGTCGAAGTCTTCCATGAAGAGGTTGGCGACAATTGGGCTCACCGGTGATCCCATGGCTGCGCCTTGTGTTTGTTGGTAGAACTCTCCCTCGTACGTGAAGTACGTTGTAGTCAGGCAGCACGCCAAGAGTTCACAGATCTGCTCTGGTGAGAGTGAGGTTCTTTCCGCAAGGCTGGTGTCCGTCTCCAGTCTCTGTTTAATTATGTCCACACTCTCCTCGACAGGGACACTGGTGAAGAGGACCGTCACATCGAATGACACCAGCTGTTCATCAGGTCTCAGCATAAAACTCTTGAGTTTGGAGACCAGGTCGGCACTGTTCTTTATGTGGTGTTCTGTCCTCCCCACCAGGGGTGCTAGGATGTCGGCTAGGAACCTGGCAGTCTCGTAAGTAATAGAGCCTCTGGAGGCCACAATGGGGCGGAGTGGGACCTCTCTTTTGTGCACCTTGGGGAGGCCATAAAATCTGGGGACGTCGGCAGTACAGGGGTACAACTTCCTGTACTGTTCTGGGGTCAAGTCTTATTATTGTAAAGATATCTACTTTGTGGCTTATTCAGATTTTATTAGATTCAATTATGTGTTACTTTTGCATATGCAAGGTATTACTTATAACCTTTGAAGATGCGTAAGTGAGGATTAAAAAAGGGGGACACGATACGAATACCTTTTCTCGCAGATGGCTTCACTTACGTCGATAGGCTATGCAATTATTGCCTGTCACCCCTGCTGTGAAGAAGTCTGTTCCATAGCTTAGAAAGTAATATGGCGGTAGCATGTGCAAATTTGAAAACTGTAAAGAGGAATGTGTATCTTGAATTCCAAAAGCAAAATGAATATTTGCTACAGAATCCATGGACATGATGATCTTCAGATGTGGATCAGACGGATTGTACTCTCTCCTTTCACGGCCATCCCCTGCCTGTCCGCCATGGATTGTCAGACATCTGACTCATTCTGCTTTGTCGTCAAACGCCCTAAACGATTCATCCATGGTTCTGTTTTAATAAGTCGTCAGTCTGGCAGATAGAACCGACGATTTCTGTACTCTGGTCTCTGTTGACACGCGTCTTGCATGACATGCGGCACAGTCGTTTCGGTGCTTCAGGAAGAGTTTCACTGACGTCTCCAGTCCGGAGTATTTTGAACGTTTGTTTCTGATACCACAGCACGCAACGGCGGGTCCCCGACTGCATCGTTTTGACTTGATCTTCTCTCAGAGACAGCACTGGATCTGTAGCGTTGTCATCGGCATGGAGCAGCAACCATATTCTCCCTTGTTTCTGTTTCATAGCAGTCTCTGATTCCTCGTGGCTGACAGCCTGGTCTTGCTGCTCCAGTTGAACTCCATGTTGATTAGTCTGTCCACTTCCTTACTACCTGGGATCTCGCAGGGGTGAGGTATCCTCAGCAGTGTTGTATCAGCAACGTTGCCGAGGTCGGTCCTAACCGTGGCGAGGTCATGAAGGCTCTTGTCTTCGGGGCTGTGCAGTTCTTAAGGGATTGACAGGGCATCAGAGAGGATGGCCACCTTGGGTTCCCTCTCTGCCAAGATTGTTCCTGAAACTTGGAAGGCCACCGCCTCAGATTTGTTACTTGTGAAATGTTTTGCGATGGAAACGGAATGTTATTCGCTGTCATTTTCAGCTTCGCAGGACCCCACCCCCATCTTTGTTGTTGTTGTTGTTGTTACCGTTGCTGTTGCCGTTGTTGCTATTGTGTGTATGTTGCATCTCGAGCTAATACGTTGCGTTGTTACTTTTTGTAGGAGACTGCTCTCACGACTGAAAATACCTATCTTTCTAATTGTGCAATATCTCTACTAACGTGAAGCGTTTCAATCTTGCCTATGCGGCGCTCGACATCTCTGACGCATGAGGTTATAGTCGATGAGTTTGAATGCGGCTGCATGGCAGCCTAGTTCTTGGATTCCACTGGAGTCCATTTCTGGACTCCGGCGATTATTCGACTGACTCGCTGAGCAGTATGAGAAGAGACATATTGTATTACTTGAACTCCAGAAGGTGCAGGCGAGAACTGTTATGGCATTACTAATTTGGTGACCGAGAGCACTGTTGTTCATCACAGTGTGACAATGCCATTGACTGGAGCCAGAGAGCGGGGAGAGAGCAGACACCACAGGCTGGCACCTAGCCTTTTTACATGTTGGTAAAGCTGACTTCCTACAGACACACACCAAGGAGGGTCTGCAGCAAGTGAATGTGACCAGGCTGTTTCCAGGTGTCTGGCCTTCTCTCCAGTTCCGGAATCCAGTGCTTCTGCCAGCGGCAGCATCCTATCTGAGTGCCCCTAGATCTTCATTCACGCTGACATTGCCAAAATCAAGGCTCAGAAGGCATCTGGGGACAGGCAGCTTCGCCGTCGAAAAGTGACTCAGGATACATCACATGGACATACGATGTCCATAGGGAGCAATGAAGATGTCATGTCGTCATAGGGCAACCCACCACAGGAGACTCCGCACGCCACGGCTGTCTTACTTTAGGTAAGGAGGTTGTCGCAGTGAGGTCTGTTTAAAAATGGTGGTTGTCATCCAACAGTGTGAAAAGTGATCTGATGGATGACCTGTATTTTCAGCGGTTGACTTCTTTTGTCCATCTACCAGCCTTCCGTTTCCTCTCCTGTCAGTGACAGCAACAGGAGTGACCGCTGAAGTCTGACATATTCCAGAGTATAATAATGATACATATGCTCTAATGTGGTTAAAAAAAACAACAACACAGTCAACGAAAGTAGACAGATGACCTGTCAAATGACGAAGCGGGTCCTGTGGCTCCCATTTCGTTTGCTATTCTGTCTCCCCGAGCTATCACTAACTCCAAAGCAATATCCAAGCCTGTTCTATCACCATCCAAGCGATACCATGCCATGTAATACTGGCTCGCTGTAGGGACACCCAAACACAAAACCCTGCGCTGATGGCGAATCGTTTGTTACATTCCGATTCGTCATATCCAAGGCATCACTCATTAAGCCGCCTGCCGACGACGACTGCTTATTCGCAGAGTCAGACTACATGAGCCCTCCCCCTCAAGTTACATTGTTTACAACACAGCCGACCATGAGGACCACATCAAGTCCGGAGACTCCCTTCCTCCCCCCCCCCCCTCCCCCGTCCCCCGGTCCCTTCTAGCCCTAAAGCGTCCCATCCCCAACGCCACAACACTGATCCGCTCGTCTTAATGTGCCCGACAACAACAATCCCATGAATCTGCTGCTGCTGAAGATCTTCGTGTTGGTCGTTCTCTAGAGTGAAACCACATCGTGTAGTACAGCACTGGGACAATATAAACAGCGCTGGGACGATGTGAACCACATCGTGTGTGTGGTACACCACTGGGACGATGTAAACCACATCGTGTGGTACAGCTCTGGGACGATGTAAACCACATCGTGTGGTACAGCCCTGGGACGATGTAGACCACATCGTGTGGTACAGTACTGGGACGATATAAACCACATCTGTAGGGAAGGCCTTGTGTGTCAATCTTCCATTGGTGTGTCTGATTGAAGAACCCTGCTCCTCCATTCTTGACTGCTCCTTCTGAGGATCCATCTGTGAAGACATGGGTCCACTCACTGGGGTTGTAAGGTTGTCTTCTTCACAGACTGCCGATCTCTGCTGCAGGGACTTCAGAACACAAGAAATGAACAACATACGCAAGACATCAAGGTGCCCTCCATGAACTCTCAAAACAGTCTGTCATTAAGCTTCAGTGGATCGTCGCTCATTGTGGGATCATGGGCAACGAAAAAGCTGATGCTCTCTCCAAAGCAGGCAGCAAAATGGAGCAGTGTCAGCCACCCCGTGACCTACAGGGAGGCCAAGACCATCATCCACAACCAGTTTCAGTCCCAGTGGAAGAGAAGGCTGGGTGCAGAGAGTGGTGCTGACCCGATCCACCAGCTCCAAAGGCACCAGCAGACAATCCTCTTCAGACTGAGGACCGGCCACTGCAGACTGCTGAGCCACCTTAACCGCCTGAAGATCACCTACACTGACCAGTGTCCATGCGGCACTGGACCCCAGACCCCTGAACATGTCCTCCTGCGCTGTCCTACTCACGCAGCTCTACGACACAAAACCTGGCCAGGGGAGCGGAGTTACAGGCGCAGCTTTGGGGAGCCCGTTCTGACCTGGAGAAGACCGCGGGCTTCATCATGGCGGCCGGGTTACAAGTCTGACGCATCCAGCTTCAATCGAACGCAGAAGAAGAAGAAACCACATCGTGTAGTACAGCGCTGGGACGATGTAAACCACATCGTGTGGTACAGCTCTGGGACGATGTAAACCACATCGTGTGGTACAGCCCTGGCACGATGTAGACCACATCGTGTGGTACAGTACTGGGACGATATAAACCACATCGTGTGGTACAACACTGGGACGATGTAAACCACATCGTGTAGTACAGCGCTGGGACGATGTAAACCACATCGTGTGGTACAGCACTGGGACGATGTAAACCACATCGTGTAGTACAGCACTGGGACGATGTAAACCACATCGTGTGGTACAACACTGGGACGATGTAAACCACATCGTGTGGTACAGCGCTTGGACGATGTAAACCACATCGTGTGGTACAGCACTTGGACGATGTAAACCACATCGTGTGGTACAGCACTTGGACGATGTAAACCACATCGTGTGGTACAGCGCTTGGACGATGTAAACCACATCGTGTAGTACAGCACTAGGACGATGTAAACCACATCGTGTAGTACAGCGTTTGGACAATATAAACCAAGGAGGAACAAGAGGATCTGGTGAAGAAGAGTCGAAGTGAGTGTGATGAGAAGGGGTGAGTGTGAAAGGGAGGGAAGGGTGGCGGGCAGGGGGGTCGACGGGGGGAAGGGGAGGGGGGGGGCATGGTGGACCAAGGGGGAACTTAAGACCTCTTCAAATCTGCATGGAATCGTAGATTAGAGCACATCAGATGATTTTCACGCGCTTTTTAAGTTCTGCAAGTTTGACCATTACGGGCGACCATATCCATTAGAGCTGGGGCGCACTAATCGTGCGGAAAAGCGTTTGGTCCACCCAGTACTGGATCTGACGTGACAGGGAGAGCGAGAGGGGCCGAGCTAGAAGGGGACTAGACCCAGAAGGGGGGTGGAGCTTGAGGTTCCTGCTATTGGTCTTGGAGCCGATCAGTGAGTCGTCAATAGCTGCCTGCCTTTCGGGCTGAACACGGTGCCGTGGTAGGTGTGTAGGCTGGGCAGTCTGCCTCTCGCCTTTCCTTGGGCGGTGGTAGGCTGGGCAGTCTGCCTCTCGCCTTTCCTTGGGCGTGTGTTGCTGTGGAGTCACAGCTATCTGAGAACGAAGCTACCAACCCACGTCCCTCTCTCTCTCTCTCTCTCTCTCTCTCTCTCTCTCTCTTCTCTCTCGTGTAAGTTGCATTCTCTCTCTCTCTCTCTCTCTCTCTCTCTCTCTCTCTCTCTCTCTCTCTCTGTCTGCTGTCTGTCTCTCTCATTTCTTGTAAAAAATGAACAACTGCTACATATAAGAAATTAAGAACAAAATACTCTCTCTCTCTCTCTCTCTCTCTCTCTCTCTCTCTCTCTCTCTCTCTCTCTCTCTCTCTCTCTCTCTCTCTCCACTGAAATACCCCGAGAGGATGGTAATGATAAAAAAATAAAAAAAAAAAGGGGGGGGGGGGGGGGGGGGGGGGAGAAAAAAAGAAAAGGGGAAAAAAAAGCTGAAGCAGCAGTTATCTGAAAACGCCAAAATATCGTCCTGCGTTTGCGCAAAATTGTGGATCTCCCAAAAGCGTATCTGTTATTGTGACAATGAAAACGCAACGTATTTGCTGGAGGACTTTTCGGTTCGATGTAAAGAGAAGCACACGCTCAGGTCTTTTTTTTGCCCCCATGGCAGTAAGTTCGTAAAATTTCTCTACTGTGGAATTAAAACACACTTGTGAAGATCAAATGACAGCAATATTGTATTATTTGTAGTGAAAAAATTGGTGGAGACTCAGCTTTTTTTTTTTTTTTTTCTTTTCTTTTTTTTTTTTTTTTTTTTTTCGCGATATAGAATGATTTTGAGCCAGTCTACAACGCGTTGACCGATTTCCAAACATGACCACATCAGAAAAAAAAATGCACGTGGTGCACAGGCAACGATTTCCCCATAAGGTTGCAATAAGACATTACATTGACGTGTATGCGTTTCGCTTTACTTTTATTCATATTGAAATTCCACATCTCAGAGTCAATGAGTTTTTCGTAGAGAAGAACACACACACACACACACACACACACACACACACACACACACACACGCGCGCGCGCGCGCGCGCGCGCGCGCGCGCGCGCTCAACGTAAAAGCTCCCCACCTTCTGCTCCCTTTCCCACCTCCCTTACTCGTGATAGTATCAGGTCAATTGTTTCATCATCTGTTTTCTGTTGTGTTTTCGTTCATGTCAAACACAACCAGTTCGGAACCGACTGATAGTCTGGTAGGTTTTTTTTGTTTGTTTGTTTGTTTGTTTGTTTGTTTTTTGCTATCAAATACTTCTATAGTGTCCCCCTCTTTCTAGACTGATCCTGGGGAGATGCTGGGTGCTTCTTCAACACAAACTGTATCCCCGCCTTCTGGATATTCCGCGTTAGAATTTCTTCTCTTTTGTCTCTCTCTTTGACTCTACCTTTTAAATTAAAAAAGAAATGTCCGCCTTCATGACTGTTTTCTGTCTTTGTGGCCTGTCCTACCGTCTTTGTTCTAGAAAGTCTGTTGTTGTTGTTTTAAAAACTGGTCACAATACAAAACGTGCACCTTTCTTTGTCGTAATAATAGTGAAACGGTACGTTCACGAGTTGCACTCAGTCGTTGCTCATTAATTTTATCCTCAAAGAAGAGTTTTATGTTAAATTCAGTGGCATATTCTGAGTTAAAAATCATCTCAATCTTGATGTCTTTTTTTTTGTTTTTTTGCAAGCTCTATAACAGTTTGATAACCAGCTAGAGGGGTGAGTGTAGCGTAGGGGGTTCCTATCAATGTTAAGGTTACTAGGGGGCAACCCACAAGAAAAGACTTTGCGTTTCTGCTTAGTTACACTATTCCTGGTTTGAATTGAACAACATACATTACATAGTCTATCCTCAACTGACAGTCGCACCGACTGCGTTGTACTATCCTTCCCACTGCCCCCCCCCCCCCCCACTCCCCCTTCCCCGACCCCCTTCCCTCACTCCGTTCCTCAGTCCCCACCCCTGCACCTTACCGCGATCATGACGCTTTTATGTACATTAGCTGTTACTGAATCACGTTATACGCAATTACATTAAGTCTAAGACCGGTTCACTTTAATATCTCTTTATTGAGTAGAGCAGGTGACCACAAAGGCAGAACCACAGGAACCCCTCTTGGCTACGGTCAAGAGGAGAAAGCTGATGCGGTTTGGCCACGTCACACGACAAGACTCGCTGGCAAAGACAGTGAATGCCGCAAGGTACGCTTGACGGAGGACGGCGCAGAGGCAGGGAGAGAAAGAGCTGGTCGGACAGCGTGATGGAATGGACCAACCTCAAGGCTGCCAGAACTCTGAGAAGCAGAGGACAGGCCGCAATGCAGAAGAACGGTAGAGTCGTCCCTCATGCCCCCCCCCCCCGCCCCCCCCCCCCCCCCCCACCGACCACTAAGGTCATGAGAATGAGATGAGGTAAGATGATACACTGCTACACACATCCATCATGTTTCACCTGAAGCCAGGACAAATTGTGAAAGAACTCAGAGTCGGACTCTTTCATTTCGCACACTGCGAAAAACACCGATTCGCTACTGGATAAAGGGAAAATATTGATATGGGCTGTGCAGATATTCACTCCTCTCCCCTCATTTCATATAAACATTTTTTTCTCACATGAACATACGACAACGTAAGTAATTCAGAAGCATGTCATTAGTTTATCTGCACGTTTTTTTCCCCCCTACATCTTGTTTGTTTGAAATCAATACTAACATCACACGAGAGAAGGGTATGACAGATGGAAGAGTTTATGACAATTCTGATTTACTGAGGATTACTAAGGATCAGATGATGCCGATAAAGCCGATGCAATCCATTCTCGTCTGAGATCATGCAAAGAAGGTGTTCTACTTCCTCTGTGCACTTACTTTCATACTGAAGTGGACCAGGCCCGAAAACTACAGACACCTGCTGTGCTGGTCACGGCAGACACTTGAGCAGCGCTTTCCAAGTCGAGTCGGTGGAGTGGACGTCATTAGCCTGTATGGTCCCTGTATCCCTGTTTGACTTGGATGGAAGGCCGAACAAAAAGCAGATAAATCTCATGGTGATACACTTCTACAGATGCAGGAACTTTTGACCTTTACTGCGGGATGGTGGCTGGTGGCGTAGATGGGTTTGAAAGTTCCATCTACACCGCTTTTCCTCTTTCCCCAACCCTACACTCCCACTCAACACACACACACACACACACACACACACACACACACACACACACACACACACACACACACACATCAGATCTTGAGTTAACTGAAGCCAGACTCTCCACGTTACAGCTACAATCAGGTGCATAATGGTACCCCAACCTCCATCCCTCCCTCCTGCCCTCCCCCTCCCCTCCCCATTCCCGCTCTCTACCCTCTTCCTGCTTGTCTGGGACCTTGTGCTGTGGACACAGTCATTTCAAGCACTTCCAGAGCACAGGCATCAAAGCCCGCTTCCGCCCCGTGCGGTCTTTGAACGTGCTGTGTCGAAAAAAAAGCAACCCTCCCCCCAAAAGCCGGCGAAGAAATATTGAACTGTATTCAAAACCTTTCTGCTTTTGCCAGTGCCGGCGTGTTCTGTTACACTTCAACAGGCTGTTTAGTTTGCAGCCACCATCTTTTTAGGAACGTGCTTTCAGTTCCATTTGAACAAGGGCTTTCGGGGGTCCAGCGTCCCACACGTTGAAGTGTTGACTTATTTGGTGGTCCACAGGACTGCTACACCCGGAACCCTACTTTTTTTTTTTCATTCCGGTCTTGGCAAACAGGGACACTGAGGACAGAAATCGAGGTGGCCGGATAGGGGAATATACCACCGGACAGACATACAGACCAGAAACCAGCCGCCGTGGCGTAGTGGTCAGCGTCGCAGACTCCCGGCTGGGAGGTCGTGGGTTCGATTCCCATCAGAGCCATTTACTTGTGGGATTTTTCTGCCCGACCGGCTCCTACCCAGAGTTGAGTTTGCTACGGGTTCATTTGGGAAGACTGGGACCACACAGGCAAGTTCCATCCTCTAAATGGAGGAGTCTCTGAGAGTGTTGCTCAAATTTCCTGACCAACACTGCAGGTGTCTGTAACTCTCAGGCCTGGTTGACGCCGGGATATATTATGAAAGTAAATGTAGAGTACAGCCCTGCCATGCAGTTTCAGATCGGAATGTAAGTCCGTAGCACCATCATCATCATCCTCATTCTCATCGATCGGCATTAATCAAAAGTCTCAAATTCTGTGGCCCTTCCTGCCCAGCTTTCATGGTGACCTCAGTTCCAATGTCCTCTCCATGTCTATGGCCTTGGTTTGATTCCATCGGGGTAGCCAGTATCGGCAAATTCATGGGGGCTGTCGTTGGACGGACGTGGTGCGCCCTCCGGGACATACAGACCAGAGAGCCGTCATACATAGGCGAGTATTCTTGCTTGCTTGGCGAGTGCTAGCATTTCATAGTAAACACTAGAGGCGCGCGCGACTAGGAAAAGGCGAGAGTTTGCTTGACTGACTTGAGGCTCTCTCGGTTGCGAGGGAAAATGGCAGACACTTGAAACGGCCTGTGATTGGTGCACGAAAATTTGTAACGTCATCTGATTTGTATACAAAACGATCGAAACGCTGGCGTCTAACAACAGGAGCTTGAAGAAACAGTCACATGTCTTCTTTGAATTTTCATCTTGCGCCCGTTTCCTTTCTCCTCTCGTCTCTTACATTCCCTTTCTCAGGGATAAGCAGTTCTCGTGGCCATGAAACTCAGCGCTCGGGGGTCGTTGTGGCCAAGCGGTTTCAACGGTAGTCGGTGATTATGTCTTGGCAGTTGTCTGCCGCTGGTCGTGCGAGAGAGAGAGAGAGAGAGAGAGAGAGAGAGAGAGAGGAGAGAGAGAGAGAGATGTCTAAGTAATTCTTTACGAAATTATAAAGTAATAAAGATATAGAGTGATAGCTAACAATGAAATGCACCATAGAAATTTAACGGGGAACAGAAACATGAAGATTATAGTATTGACTGAATAACATCTGTGTACACGAAAGAAATAATGGGACTATAAAGTAACGGAACTACAACTTTGCGCATAGGTAACATATTTGTCCAAACCTTTTCCAAGGAATGATGAGACAGCAAAATGAAACAACTGTGATCTCTTCGCCACAAATCCGATTTTTTTCCCTCCAAATTTTGTTTCAAAAGTGTTCATTTTTCTTGTGTGTGTGTGTGTGTGTGTGTGTGTGTGTGTGTGTGTGTGTGTGTGTGTGTGTGTGTGTGTACTTGGGCGCGCGAGCGCGCCCGCGTGTGTGTTATGTGCATGCGTGCATGCGTGTATGTGTGTGTGTGTGTGTGAGTGTGTGTGCCTGCGTGCATGAGTGTGTGTGTGTGTTTGTGTGTGTGTGTGTGTGTGTGTGTGTGTGTGTGTGTGTGTGTGTGTGTGTGTGTGTGTGTGTGTGTGTGTGCTAGCGCGCGTGCGTATGTGTGGTGCATGTGCGCACGTCTTTGTGGAAAACATTCCTGATATGGCTACCAGCGAGAGTGAAGAGGAACCTGTGATACAAGCCCCTGGGCAAGAATCCGATTCACCCTTTTCCGGTTCACCCTTCCGGGGCCAACCGACGCTACGGTTTAAAACCGACGCGGAATTACTTCGCCCCACCAACTGGTTTCAGTTCAACCTTTTCCCTTTCGTGCGAAGCAAATGAAAAACAAAAAAACAAAACAAAACAACAACAACAAAAATGACAGAAATAAAGGAAATACTCAAAGATAACAAGTGCATTTTTAAACGGAAAGAAGCCGACTAATCGACTCTCTCTCTCTCTCTCTCTCTCTCTCTCTCTCTCTCTCTCTTCTCTCTCTCTCTCTTTTACATCCCTGTCGGCCGACGCCTGCTTAAAACGGCAAACTACTCTGGAATTGTGTTAATTACCTGGGATACCTGATTCTGGCGAAACGACATTCGAAACATTGAGCGAAACAGCATGGGAGAGGGGGGGGAGTAGGGGAAGGGAGGGAGAGGGGAGTAGTGGGGGAGGGGGTGGGGGGTGGGGGTGGGGGCGAAACGACACAGGGGCGAAATGACCAACCAAAAAAAAAAAAAAAAAAAAAAAAAAGGCGACTTGAAAAAGGGCGACTCCGGAAATCGCATATCCACGTCCATGACCAACTGTGTGCACGTGAAGGACAAAAAAAAAAAAAAAAAAAAAAAAAAAAAGGTGGAGTGTTGTAAAACCCATTGTGAAATAAACACAGGAACTCGGGAGTGGGGTTTCCGATTTGGATTAAGCGACTGGTCGAGAAGTGTGTGCCCCTACTACGTCTCTAAACAGGACTGAGCTTGAAGGACCACTCTTCACGCTCTTTCCCTGGCTCCGCCAACAGAATGGACGACAGGATGGAAGCGAACGTGGGGTAGGTGGGGAGGGGGTGGGAGGTGAAAGGGATGTCATGGAAGATTGGGGGGTAGGGTTAAGCCCAAAGACGTTGTTACACGGGCAGTTCCAGAGTGAGAACTGAGATCTAAATAAGTTGACTACCAACTACAGATCGTTACTATTTGTGATGTATGAAACAAACATATAAACAAACATGGCGCTACTCAGAAAAAAGATTTGCTTTCCGATCCCAAGGCATTCGTCTGGTTTGTGTCGAAGAAGCTGAATCGCAGATGGATTGTACCTGTCGCTCGCATTTGTACATGTACTGTTTTGTGAAAAACCCAAATCAACCAATCAACAAAAAAGGGGAGAAAAAAAAAAGAAAGATCGCTGGTTGATTTTTGCCCACCGACGTCCATTTACTCTCAATGGGAAGTTTCTGAATGTTCAAACATAGTGAGCGAAATTTCAAAATTTTCAGACACAATGAGCGAATTCTCTTTTAAGGTATCGTTCCTATGCCCGTTCCCAGGTGGGGCTACAGTTCCAATGCTTTTCCCATGTAGCCTAAACGCCTGGCAGGCTTAGCAAATCAAGGAGGACATCATACTCCCCCCCCCCCCCCCCCCCCCCCCCACCTCACTTTTAAGTGAAGCATTTCAGTGTATGAAGCTTCCTGAGCTTCATGATGAGTGTAGGAAATCAGAAGGGAAGATTGTCGGGTGAAAAGGTGATGTTCTGGTTTTTTGTTTGTTTGTTTACAAGGTTTTGGTAACAGTGAGCGAAACCAGTGCCACGTCTTGGAAACTTCAATTTGATCTAGATCAAGATAATAACTGAAACCTTTGTCGCCCTAATCGTGTGTCGAAAGTGTTGAAGGTTGCCTGCATTTTCTTTCCCTTTAAACTGTGCAGAAAAATCTTTCAAAACAACAAATGCTAAAGTAAGAATGCATTTTTTCTTTTAAGACTCTAAACTTCACAGAAGAATAGCTTAAAAAAAGCCGGAGTTGAAAATTAATGCGTTTTCTTTCATATTGATTACATCTCTTAATTAATCTTGCACATAACACCGGCTTCGTACACAGTATTGAAATCAGTTTTTGTTGTTGTTGTTGATTTTCTAAATGTCTCTTCAAGGCAGATTACAGACCTCAGGCAACTGAGATGTGTATCTTTCTCACAACCGGCTCAGCTGCAGGGTCATCCTCCATTCTCCCCTCCCTTACTGCTATCAGGGGAGTGTTGTTTTGGGCATTTCTGTTTCAATGTGTGTAACGTCTGAAGATGACACAGTTGTCGGAAATTTACTTTTCTGCTTCGTATTGTACAT
>CM065725.1:52420384-52430384 GCA_033310375.1 Conus canariensis
AGAGAGAGAGGTCTCAATATTCACGTTGCTCCGGCTGAAGTCGTAACCTTTGCTGTTGTTGTCTGTTTCTTTGGCCGGGGGTGTCAGTTTTAATTGGAGGGAAACTAATGCCCTGTCACCGGTCGGACTCTTTTGCTGTAACGTCCCTTCAAGGCTGTCCCGACTCCATCACCCTGTTGTTCCTAAACTTTATCCACTCTCATAAGAAGGGGTTCCTTCCTTTTTTTTTTTTTTTTTTTTTTTTTTTTTTCCACCAGCCAGAAGAATGTGGATCGCAACATACACACTGTACTTGATTTACTCTTTTTCCCACGCACACGACACGTACAGGGCACATGGAGGAACAGCATCAGCTAATTGCTAAATAAAAGAAAGGATGATTAGCCGGGCAAGGTCTACTGCGCACGGTGGCCAAAAAGGAAAGCTAAACAGACACGAACCAGAGTAGTGTGTAGAGTCAACACCGACCAAATTATGTCCACCCCCTGAAGAGATCAGCCAAAGTGCGGCCCACGCCTTGGTGGTAGACTGGGAAGATAGCCGCTGTCTTACATGAAAAAAAAAAAAAAAAAAAAAAAAAAGAAGAAGAAGAAAAAGATGGGGAAGTTTCGTCTTCGTTTGAAGGAAATCCAAGTTTCTCAAACTCAGACAAAAATTGCAGTTACAGGCCTTGGACTAGCTCTGGGATTTATCCGTGCCAAATCAAGTTTGAGAAATTTGGTAGCTTGTCATAGAGCCCAAACTGCCTCACTAGGTGGATTTCAACTCCGTCAAATTACTGCATTTCTTTCACATTTGGTATGACAGGACAAAGCAAGGCAGAATGAAAATAGAGCGACTGCGAGCGGGGAGTGACAGGAAGCGAACAAAAATGTTGTCACTAGACCACCAACATACATGTATATGAACACATACATGGCTATAATTATAGAAACAATACTTTTCGACCCTCACTTCTTCTGCAGAGACGACAAAAATCTGTCTTCTTTCTTTCTTTCGCGCGCGCGCGTGTGTGTGTGCATGCGTGCGTGCGTGTGTGCGTGCGTGCGTGTGTGCGCGGGCGATGAAGTTAGAAACTAGAGTATAATCTTCCTTTGTAAGTGCACTGACGTTAGAAATCACAGTCTTCTTTGCAAAGGAAGGGGGAAAGGTATAGTATGCATGAGCTTAGGTGTGAAGCGGAAATTAAGACTGAAGTTACACCCAGAAGATCGCATGAAAAACCACAATTGTATGAGACCTTGTACGATGTTTTAAAGTATGAGGATGATGAAGATGATGCGACGGAGTTCCGTTTTGGTCTGGAACATGACAGAGTTGCGTTCTATGCTTCCATCTGTAATCTACCCCAAACCAACTAGGCACTGAGGATGTTGCAGCGACAGGCAGGAAGTGTGAGCCACAGTCTGATAGATCTTGTGGATGACACTCAACTGTGTGGTTCCCCTCCTTCATCCCACCGGAAACCCCAGCACACTGGACAGCTCTACGTATAAACCGGTTGGTGTCGGAATCCTCCTACAAATGACAGGATTTGAACCCACGACCCCCCAGCCTGCAGAAAGAAAAGCATGAAAACCTTTACAGAATGAATCTTAAATAAATGTTAGCGAACCGAAAAAAAAAAGAAAAAAAAGAAAGAAACGTGGACAAACGAATCACAAGACAAAACACGACGTATTTCGACCTCTTAAGTCTTCCTCAGGCAAGGTACAAAACAATTAGCTCACTTTGCAACTAGATCATTACAGGGTGGTTAGTCTTGTAACCGTCGATGATGATGAAGATATTGTGATCATGATGATGAGTTTAACTTTCGAACAGTCACATGACCTTTACTTCTGACACTGCGAGCATACAAAACATTTCAAAGGAAAAGTCTGGTCCCAGTAAACGTGACAGTTCCTTTGTAAACACACCTGCTGGTATCCACATTAAGGGGTGATGCCAAGCCACATGGCATGAACTAAACTTGTTTTAAAAGTCTGTGGATAACTTCCGAGGTCAGCATGCTGATAAATAACATCGTTCGACATAAACCTCCGAACTTGTATGTCTTTGGCTTCCTAGAAACTCTGTGCCTGTGTCGGAGATACAAAAGTTCAAAGAAAGAAAACGTGGTGACCGCGCCCCAGGCCCTACCTCCCCCCCCCCCTCACCACCACCCCTCATGCATACCCCACCTTTCCCCCTTCCTTTCTTCCCTTCTCCAATTCTTAGCAATGCGTGAAGCAATAATTTGTTGTTCAAAGCAGGCACGGGGCTGGGAAGAAAACAGCCTTAAAACGACGTGTAAACTGTAGGCTTTATTGACAGATCATAGCAGCAGCTACTTCGTATATATCATACTTGAGTTAAGCCTTCCTAATCGGTAAGGGATACCGGAGCCTTTCTGCCCAATATCTAACAGTGCCGCTATGAAATCATGTCGCCGCGGACTGTTTTTTTTTTTTTTTTTTTTCTTCCCCATGTGGCATGAAATGCAGTCATGGCGCTCTCATGGTGCCTCAGCCATACTTTTGTTACCTATGTCAAGGAGGTTATGCTTTCACCAGCACATGTAGGTTTGTTTGTTTGTCTGTCAGCAAAATTACGCAAGTGCTACAACACCGATTGTAACGAAACTTGGAGGAAAGGTGGAACATTGCCCGAGGACGAAGCTGTCAAATTTTGTTTGGATCCAGATTTTAAGGCCAGATCCTGGAATGATAATTTTTACTTCAACGTACGGGGCATTTTTTTTTCTCGACATTTTTGTAAATTTTCACGAGAAGTAACGAATGGATTTCAATGACCAAATCAGGCCTATTCTATAAATTGATGTCTATATAAACTTGCAAGACTTGGTGCAGATTCGGATTACAACGCGGATCCTGTGAACCAGATACCATTTTAAGGGGAGAGAGGCTGCAAAGGAGAGGGGGGGGGGGGGGGGGGGGGTGCGGGCGAAGAGGAGAAAGGGTTTTGTATTCTGTCATTGCCTGTAACAATCACCAGAGTGTATCAGAGACAATGAGCATTCAGTTACGCATACACTATTTCAATTTATCTGTGATAGGTTTGAAGATACATGGATAGGTACACGATAGATTCGGGAACGAACTGAATGAAGCTTTGAGAACTTCTCGTCCTTTGTGGAGGTCTGAGCTCTCCCCGGTGCCCTTCATGTTTCTGAACATCTTTCGTCGCAAATCACTGTCATCACAGTCTCTCTGTTCACTCTCGCAAACCCTACCGCCAGAATGTAACGAAAGTGAAAAACGCCCCGGGGATATCAATAATCTGCCCTGAAAATAAGAGATCATGGTACCCGGCCCGGGGAGAGAGGGCGGGATGGGGGTTGGGTGGAGGTCAGGTTATTTTCCTCCTCCGGTCTTCTGTTTTTGATTAAGTACCAGTGGCGCCAATAATTCTGACAGACTGCTTATTTGTGTCAACAACACTGTGCGTTTAGGTATTTGAACCACACACACACACACACACACACACACACACACACACACACACACACACACACACACACACACACACACACACACAGAGTGAGGGAGAGAGAGAGAGAGAGGCAGACAGACAGACGAACAGACAAACAGACGGACAGATAGACAAACAAACAATTCGACAGAAACATACAGAGAGAGAGAGAGAGAGAGAGAGAGAGAGAGAGAGAGAGAGAGAGAGAGAGAGAGAGAGACAGACTGACAGACATGCAGAGAACAGACACACAGACACAGAAAGAACCTTCAACCCGAGATCCTCTTCAGAGGGCACGTGGCGAAACTTGGCTGTGTCTGGAGTTGTGCTGTTTCACCTGTTAGCGGAACAGCAACGAGTGGGGCTGCGTGATGCGCACAGCAGTTGCTTGATAGTGGCGTCCTTTGCCAGTGGGAGAGGCGTTTCCTTTTGTTATGTCGCGTTTGGTGGCCACATAATGGCATCTGCCAGGGAGCAGCTATGTCCATTAAATTATTTATGGATTGCCCGGTGCGTGCCACCGTCCGCTGTCAACACAGCACAGGATTCCAAGGGTGGTGCAGGATTGCGCCCAGTTGTTTGGCTCGGCAGTTGAGGCCAGTGCTTCTCTGGTCCCACTGACACCTTCGGGCGTATCTTTTTCTTCTCATTCATCGACTCATTCGTCTCACCATAGGCTGAAAGGTGTCTCGTGGCAAAGCAGATGTAGTGTCGCGTATATGGATTAACCAGGACGCTTCCATAATGAAACTGACACAAAAGCTCAACATGGCTGCTGGCAATCCCCGCACAATATTGCATCACACATAATCCGTTTGTATCTCAGGATGCAGCTGTACGTACCAATCACTGACACAGGTTTACACCTGGAGCAGATGACATCGTATCAAACACTGACACAGGCTTACACCTGGACCAGATGACATCGTATCAACCACTGACACAGGTTTACACCTGGACCAGATGACATCGTATCAATCACTGACACAGGTTTACACCTGGACCAGGTAACATCGTATCAATCACTGACACATGTTTACACCTGGAGCAGATGACATCGTATCAATCACTGACACAGGTTTACACCTAGAGCAGATGACATCGTATCAATCACTGACACAGGTTTACACCTGGAGCAGATGACATCGTATCAATCACTGACACAGGTTTACACCTGGACCAGATGACATCGTTGATGGAAGAAAGATTTCTGAAGACAGGCACAATACGGCGATCTTCTTTGCACCCAAAAGAGTTTTTGAATCTGATTTTTTTTCCCAAACTCTGTCAAAATTGATGATTGCCTTATTCAGACATCTTCATCTGCACGGAATTTAGGTGTTACGCTTGACTCAGCACTTTCCTTCCAGCAACATGTTTCCACAGTCTGCCGTGTCTGTTACTTTGAGCTTCGCCGCATTGGTTCTGTGCGACATCTTCTCTCTGTTGATGCCACAGAAATATAACCCTTGTTTCTGCCTTCATTCTATCTAGACTTGATTACCGTAATTCTCTTCTAGCTGGCTGTCCCCAGAATCTTCTCAGTCGTCTTCAGAAAGTACAAAACAATGCGACTCGCATGATTCTTAGACAACCCGGATCTTCTCATAACACTCCCTTACTTCTTTCTCTTCACTGGCTGCCGGTCGAAAAACGAATAGACTACAAACTGTCCTTATTCTGCTTTAAATCTTTGAATAGCTTAGCTCCTTCCTACCTTTCTTATCTCTTTCATCTCTATGTTCCCTCTAGGCAGTTGCGTTCTTCTACCGACAACACTTTACTCAAAATCCCCCGATTTCGAACTGAAACCTATACCGATCGTTCTTTTTCTTTTCAGGGTCCAGTTTCTTGGAACAAACTCCCAATGTCTTTGCGTAGTTTAAACTCTCTGTCAACAGAGCAGACCCGTACTACCTGCTGACTTGTCGAGAGCAGGTAGCTATTTTCAGGCTCAGAACAAGCCACAACCGCCTGAAACACCACCTATTTATTAAACTCCGCATCGGCAACACAGAGCAGTGCCCCTGCAGAACAGGCAGCCAGACAACAGAACATCTGCTGCAGTCCTGCCCACTCCACCAAGCGCTCCGAGAGAAAACCTGGCCCGACCCAATACCAGTGGCCCGGAAGCTCTACGGAGGACTGGAGGACCAGCGACGTACTGCCACCTTCGTCGAGGAGACGGGGGAATCCATCTGACAAATGACGAAGGAGACAACAACAACAAACTCTCTGTCTTCCTTCAAGGCATCTCTTAAAACAACCCTCTTCACCTGTCAATAGCAGTTCTTTCTTCCCTTGCCCATCAAATTGAGTCTGAGACGTGTGCGTGTGTGTGTGTGTGTGTGTGTGTGTGTGTGTGGTGTGTGTGTGTGTGTGTGTGGGCGCGCGCGCGCGCGGCGTGTCGCGTGTGTGTGTGTGTGTGTGTGTGTGTGTGTGTGTGCACCCTTGTTTGTAGGTGTATGGTACTTATTGCAATTATATCTTCTTACTGGTTTCATTTATTTTATTTTTTTAACCTTTTTTGTATTTGTAATCGCTTAGGGCTTATGATGCAAGATTAAGCGCCATAAATAATCATTATTGTTATTATTATTGTTGACCTGGACGGCGAAAGTAAAAAAAAAAATGACCCATGCACGACCCGTTCCGTAGAAATGAACGAACGAGGCAGCCGTGCACCACAGATGGAGGACAACATGTTCTGTCCATTAAAGAGGACGTCAAATGATTACAAAGTCGAACTGCGTAAAAACAAACAAACATACATTGATATTTTTCTTTTTAAAATCTAATTTCTAACCTTACAAAAATGTCGCCAGATTGATCTTATTCGTGAAGTGACAAATTTCACCCTCACTCGCCTCTGACCCTCTTTCCTTACGCTCCCCCCCCCCCCCTTCCCTCCCCCCCCCCCCTCCCCCAACCACGACTTCCTCCAGAATGACATTGGCGAAACGTTCTGGGCTCATGAACATGATCTCATTGCCCATTTCCCCTAGTGTAGGTAGCCAGGTAAATGGAGCATGAACCACTGTGAAAACGATCGGCAGGTCGGCGGGACCAGGCGACGAGTGGTTTTGGGTCAGGATGGGGGTGAACAGAGCCCGGGTGGTTGTTGTGGTGGGAACGCCAGTGGGGCGGATAACAAACTGTAGGACTTATAGGGGGGAGGAAGGCCGGGGAGGGGGGGGGGGCGGAGTGATAAGGGTTGATAGTTAGTGAGGACTGGTCAATACGTGGTGGTTTTGTTTCACTATACCCTGCAGGCGGTAAGCCATTGACGTTGTTTCTGTCAGTTCTCAGGAACATTTTGATACTTTAAGGCAGAGCCTGTCCAGTTTCACTGTTTACTTTAGCGGAAGATCTATCTACTCTCCAGTTTCACCGTTTTATTTAGCGGAAGATCTATCTACTCTCCAGTTTCACTGTTTTATTTAGCGGAAGATCTATCTACTCTCCAGTTTCACTGTTTTATTTAGCGGAAGATCTATCTACTCTCCAGTTTCACTGTTTTATTTAGCGGAAGATCTATCTACACTCAGATTAAAATTTTGAAGTCTGTTGGTTCAACAATTGTCAAAAGGAAAAAGAAAGTTCCTCAAATCACATAAGCAGTTAAAAGAAAACAAAAGATCACACACCACACACACACACACACACACACACACACACACACACACACACACACACACACACACACCTATCTTGCGCTGAAGTGATTGAAGATAAGTAATTGCTCGTTCATTTTCGTTGTCATTGTTTTGTATCTTGCCTGAAGAAGGCCTAAGAGGTCGAAACGCGTCGTGTTTTGTCTTGGGATTCGTTTGTCCACGGTTTTTTTTTTTTTTTTTTTTTTTTTTTTTTTGCGGTTCGCTAACATTTATTTAAGATTTGTTCCATTTTGAAGTTCTTTTATTTATCTGTCAAAGCAGGTCTTTTTTCCCCCCTGAAACTCGTGAATGCTTGTGTGTTACAGTGGAGGCTATGTTTAAACGATGCACCGCGTTCGATGCCAACATTAGAGAGAGAGAGAGAGAGAGAGAGAGAGAGAGAGAGAGAGAGAGAGGTGTGTGTGGTGTGTGTGTGTGTGTGTGTGTGTGTGTGTGTGTGTGTGTGTGTGTGTGGTGTGTGTGTGTGTGTGTGTGCAAAGCCAATATTCTGATGGCATCAAACAGCTGTAGAACTGGGCACGATGTGGCTCCAGGATTGGACTCTACTGAGATCAAACTGCTTTTTGTTCCCCTTCGATTTCTTTAAAAAAAAAACAAAAAAAAAACAACAACTAGTACTACCCAAAACAAAACAAAACAAAACAAACAAACAAAAAACAACAACAACTGGAGTGGACTTTCCCCATTGACTGTGTGTTTCTCCCAACCCACCCACCCTACTCCCACGCCCTCCCTTTGTTGTTGGTATTGTCGTCGTTGTTGTTGTTGTTGTTGTTGTTGCTTCGAAATGTAACTGGCAATGTATCATTCTTTTCTGTCGAAATTGTTACTGTGGACTCTGACCAAAGATAATCGTAGGGCGAGTTATCTTTGCTCTTGAGCTATACTTCCTTGTTCTGGCATTACGCTGGCACTCAAGCGCGTGCTCTCGCGCAGGTCCCACTGCGCTACATCTTTTAACTTCCTCCTTCCCGGAGGGAAGAGGACCGGGAAGAGGGAAGGGGTGGGGAAGGAGGGGGGGGGGGGGAGGAGGAGGGGGTCGTGTGTAGAGAGGGGCATAGTTAGCGGTGAGGGCATTATCAGTTTGTAAGCGAACGGCAGACAGAAAGAAGCTCGTTGCTTTGTTAGTTTCTGTTCAGGTGGTGTTACCTGGTGAAACTATACATCTTCGGGCAGGTGGGGGACCAGGACAGCGTCTGTTGTAAGCCAGCCGGTGCACCTTTAAAGAAACAGTTATCATGCCCCTCTCCATCTTTCTGTCAGTCATGTCAGTAATGGCTCTGCAAGTCAGAGAGATATTCATTCTCTCTCTCTCTCTCTCTCTCTCTCTCTCTCTCTCTCTCTCTCTCTCTCTCTCTTTCTTCTCCTCCTCCTCTTCTTGTTCTTGTTGTTGTTCTTCTTCTTCTTTTCTCTCTGTCTGTCTGTCTGTCTTTGTCTGTCTGTCTGTCTGTCTCTATTCTTTGATCCAGATCCGGGCCAAACTTTCGTGGGATCGTCCTTAATTTAAGTCACATTTCCATTTTCCGTCATGTTTCGTTAGATTCGATTCTGTGACTTTTGTGTTATCCTGTGACAGACAAAATATCCAAACAGACGTGATTGTCAAGTTAAGTTCCTTGTTGGAGGTAATAAACGTCTGTCTCTTAATGCTTTTTTTTTTTTTTTTTTTTAGCTTTTGAGGGGTGGGAAGGGTAGAGGGAGTGTGAAGAGAGAGGTAGGTTGTAACGATTTCTGGTCGTAAAACACTACACTGCTGCAGATCGATATAATGATAATAAATATTTTTTGTTGTTGTGTAAACAGTCCATTCATTACAACAAAAATGGTCATTGGTTTCGATTTTTTATTCGCAGTGCGTCATGTCGGTAATGCATGTATGCCTTTTATTGACGTCAGAATGTTTACATCGTTGATTTTCATTTGACTTGGTGGTGACAGCGTGCGGCGTAGTGTCAAGGAGACAGGCATACCAACACATCTTCGTATTGTGACTGGACATCGGAATCCCTGTTACTTAGGAAAGGAACATGGCTGGCAGGTGGTGAACATGACCCGTTGTGTAGCCAGCTCACAGAAAGGATCTCTAAAGCCAAGTCATTCTTGACGACAGTTGATATCAGATGTTGTGAACATCGTTGTGAGACAATTCAACAGTATTGTAGGTTGAATTATTCACTGCTTGATGAATTCCTTTGGACTGGTGGAAGCGTCTTCTGCCTGTGGATGGTGACGACGTGCGTGCTTGTCACAGGTCCACTGCAGGAACTGTGGAACTTGCCACGGCGCCTGTCGTTGTTTTCTTTGTGGAATCATCGTTCTCCTCGTGTTTTTCCTCGACGTTGAATTTATTGCAAATGTTGTTTTTCAAACGATCTTAAAGGTCCAAAAACTGATGAAGTTGAAACTTGGCTCCAGATGAGTCGTTATCCAGCAAGTCTAATGTCTGTAGAAAATAGACGCTACGCAGCAATCCATGTTGAAGAAATATAAAGTCTACACCAGTGGAGACGGTTGCTGAGCAGAGGTGTTTGATGTCGAGTCTCTTACAAAATTCCGTAAGGGGTTCCACTTTGTTCCAGATTATCTACTGCAGTCTACTACGGCGTAGTTTGAACAGCATCAGCAGTACGGAGACATTCCATAGGCAGAACTGTTGGCCGCATCAACAACAAACAAAAAAAGGGACATATTTTAAACGTCAAAGAGCCTTCAGCTAACCTTGTGTGTCACCAAGGCCATGTGTGAAAATCATGACTGATATCACACGTTATGTGTATGTGTATGTTTAATGTTGTGCAATTGTTGAATGAAAAATCAATTTGAAATTTTCTTTTCTCAAATGTTGTGAT
>CM065725.1:52435384-52457884 GCA_033310375.1 Conus canariensis
TGAGTGCTGAACAGGGTTGTAACCGAGATGTCGCAGTGAAGTGGATAAGCTCAAAGACTTGCTACATCTGTGGAGCAAAAACGCTCTATAGTTTTCTTGTCAAGAGTGTGCAGCTGTTACAACAGATGGGCTGTTGTTTTGAGGGAAAGGAGCTGGAGGACGCGGGATGGGCAGGGTGGGGGGTGGGGTGAGGGTGGCAGGCAAGAAAAATGTTTTCTTGGCGCATAAAATCTGCTTGCAATCGATCGCCATGGATGTCGCTAAATGGAAACAAGAGGTAGGAAATCCAAAGACCATGGGCGATAACTCTCGTTTACGTCTTGTAATCGAGCGACGCTTGGCATCCGTCATGAAGTCCACTGCATGTCGGCGTGAAGCAGTAGTTTGTGATCAGTGTCGGAGGCTGGCGATCGCCGAGTCGTGGCTTCGAACCCAACGAGAGGAGCATCGTCATCCAGCCAGTGCAGAAAATCTCCACAGTCTTCCGTCAGTCATGAGGTAAAGTTACTGCGACCGGTTCAGTTCTTTACGCTGTCCAACCGGGGTGTGTGTGTGTGTGTGTGTGTGTGTGTGTGTGTGTGTGTGTGTGTGTGTGTGTGTGTCTCTACCCCCCTTCCACTGTACCCTGTAGAATGGTCGTGGACAGAGTGATGAGATGGTGGCCAGCTGTGGCGTTTGTCAGCGAGTGGAGAGGTTCTTCCTTGCCAACGTATGCACAGACATGCCGCTGGCTCAGTCGATGTCAGAGAGACGGAAACTGGTGGAAGAATGTTCTCCGAAAACAACTGATCAAACTTTTTCTTTTCCTTTCTTTCTTTCTGCGTACGCAGGCTGATACTCCTGCGGACACTGCCTGTATAGGCACGCAGTGGCGTTTTGTGTGTATGACCGTTTTTCATCCCGCCATTAAGGCAGCCATACTCCATCTTCGGGGAAGGTGCATGCTATGTGTAACGTGTCATCCATACCAACGGCCAAACTGGCCTTCTCTTCCGAAAGTTGGTGATGGGATTTTACGTGTGTGCAAGATGTGCGTACGTTCACACACGGAACCTCGGTTTATAGTCTCATTCGAAGGACTGGAGTCAGAACCAATGTTAACCCCGAGGAAAAATCCCCCTGTACCGAAATTCGAACTCGCAACTCCAGGATCAGGAGTCCGGCGCTCTACCAACTGAGCTATTCCGGCCCCCACTGATCCAACGAACACAAAAAGTGGATGAAAGACACAAAGAGAACGCTTAGTCTGAGCGACTGGTCCCTCATGCTAACAGCGATCTGGTAGTGTCATTTGTGTATTTTTCTATGTTGATTCATTGTGACGCCAGAAAAAAAATGTTTGTCGAAAACTCCATTTTGTAATGTGTATGAAATATACGTCACTTCTCGCTCCGTTTTCTGTGTTCATTTTCTACTTTGGGTCGTTGTTCAGCAATACTGTAGTCTGGTTCAGTTTTCGTATCCTGTAAAGGGGAATAATCGCTGTCATTGTTTTTTTTTACATGTTGGAGTGGAACAATGCCTGCAAACGCCAGTAGAACGAGGGGAATAAGCTTCAATGGGAGGTCAATGGGAGCAAGACGGTGTACAGGTCTGGAGTATCTGGTGAGACTGGCACAACCTGCACAAGAACCTGGAATGATAAGTTCAGTAGATATCAAAACAGCAATTACGTTGTAGCAGATGGGGATTTTATGATGTGTTTTCAGGTTAACGGAAAGCCAGTGAAGTTGAATCGGAGGAGGGGTGATAAAGAGTTTGATTTAATGCTGCGAAAATCAGCTTCTTGGGGTTTCGCACTTTTTGAAGTTTTCCTGTAAGTGTGATAAGTATATTGGTTTTAGACTTCATACTTTTATCTGTAATGGTTTGCTGCGTGTGTGCACATGCTCGTGCGCGTGAGGACACGGACGCGCACACACATACATACACGGATGCGCACACACACGCACGCACGCATGTACGCACACGCGCACACACGTACACATATACACAAACACGCACACGCGCGCGAAAACACACACACACACACACACACACACACACACACACACACACGCACGCACGCACGCACGCACACGCACGCACGCACGCACGCACGCACGCACGCACACACACACACACACACACACACACACACACACACACACACACACGCTCTCTCGCGTCACTCATCTCCCGCATCATTCCTCAAACACCGCCTCCGGTTCAAAAGTAGAAAGAAACAGTATAACATATGTACAGTGTTCTAGCAGTCAGTCACTGTGCTTCCTGCACAACATAGCGTGAAGGGGGCCTTTCCTTCATCCCCCCGCCCCCCCTCTCCCCCCCCCTCTTCCTCCACCCCCTTTGCCCCCCTCCTGCAATGCTCAGGTTTATAGTCACCATAACCCATCGATCCAGCCTCGATCCCCCTTCCTCCTCCCTTTCCCCACCCTTGTCTATCCATTCCTAGCCCACTTTCCTCTGTATGCTCCACGTAACTTGCGAGATGCTGGAAGGCGTATGGGGGATATTGTGCTTTCTGCTTATGGTGGCCTGAATCAGAGCATCGTTACATCTGCCAGGTAGGTTAAGTTCTCACCCCCCGTCTGTTAGTTTGTCTGTCACGGACAATCTACAGAACCGATATCACCTGCCAGAGCTAGCTGTGTCGTAGCTAAAATCCATCACCTATATAATTGTTAACAAAATACTGACAACGATAAACCAGTTTAGTTCAAACTTTCTCAAAACGCCTTAAAACTGTATCCGTTCTTCACAAAATCTTTGATCAAATGAAAAATATTTGTCTCTTTCGGAAACTTGAAAGAAGTCACATCTGGTGTAATCACTCTGAACAAGGTGTTCATGGAGTCTGCTATAAAGTGTTTATGTCAAGTGTCATGTCAATCAGTCTCTCCCGCTCCCTTCGCACATGTTTTATGGTAATTGGTTCAAATGCATGCAGCATTAAGCCATCTAAAATGCGAGCAAGTGTAAAAAGAATGGACAGTGCGCAGTCGGCGCAAAACATGTCCACAGTTAACATTCATTCATCTGTGCAGTTTTTCATCTGCGTGTCCCAGAAAAATCTCTGTGCAGTTCACATTTTACAGCAGCGGGTAGAGGGTGGGACAGGTCGTGTGCTGGATGATGTATGTAATGGCAAACAGCGCCCGACCGTGTTGATCACCTTGGGGTATGCCCCGGCTGACGGAGGTTTTGAGGATGGCACGATGATGGTGAGGACGAGGGAGGTGGGTGGGAAGGGGGGGGGGGGGGGGGAGGCTAGCTATGGGCGACATTTAAGGCGGACACAAGGATGATAGCAATTTTTGAAGTAAAAACTACACATGGAAATGAATACAACTTTACCGAAAAAAGAAGATTTGAATAGCAACAGGCCGTGCTTATCGTGTGATCAAAGTATTTCAAGTCACATATGTCATTCTAGTGCTGACGATGACAGAAATAGTAGTGTGCTATGTGACAATAATCAGGTGACTCGTCTAGTTCGCGTGAGCACTCTCAAGGGTCCTTAAAAAACAACAAAGCAATACCATATAAGACATTTTTCTTGATACTTAAACAACAACTTATGTGGGCCCGAATACCATTCCATTATTGTCATTTTTATACCTTTCCTTGATTGAAGGCTGGGTGAAAAAAAAAGCCACTGAGCTTATTCCTTTCCCTCAATAAACAACATTTCGCTTGTCTCTCTCTCTCTCTCTCTCTCTCTCTCTCTCTCTCTCTCTCTCTCTCTCTCTCTCTCTCTCTCTCAAGCAATAACATACATGAGCGTGTGCATAAATGTGTGTAATTATGCATGATTATGCATGTGTGTGCGCGCGCACACGTTTGAGAGTGAGTGAGTGTGCGTGCGTGTGTGCGTACGTGTGTGCGTGCGTGCGCCTCTATGTGTGTGTAGGGTCGGGGACCGAGAATTGGAACAGAAATCAAGCACAGTCGAATTCTCCAAGACACACAGACGACTGGTTCAGGTAACTTTGGCCTAAGATTTGGGGAAAAATAAATCCAGTTTCCAGTTGTCTTTAGCAAGTTAGGATGAAACTTCTTTACTGTTTGATTGTTTCCTTGTTTGTTTGACATTAATACGTGGGGTCGACTGATAGCCATTCTGATTGCCATTCTTAGGCTCTGAGACCTCTCCCCTTCTGTTGCGGTCTGCTGAGGCACAAATATGAACAGAAATGAAAATGCCATTTTTCTTCTGGCAAGCAAGAAGTGTGCACAGTCAGCTGAGTTCTGAATGACAGGAATTGAACTAACGTTTCAAAGTCACTGCATGTAGTTTGCGCCGAATGATCAGATCTGAAATACGAACTCGCCAATATTTAAAAACCGAGATCGCACAGTATTTGCGCTCCCCCCCCCCCCTCCCCTCCCCGCCTCCCTGTCAACGCCCCAACCCCTCCCCCCCCCCCGCCCTCTCTCCCCCCACCCCCGATTTTGGCCCCCACCTCCATCCCCGCCTCCGTTAAAAAGCTTACAGCTTCCGACCTGAAATGAGCCCAGCTTGATTTAGGAAAGACGACAGGCACAATCGTGAAAAGCTGACGATGAAGAATACGAGGAGTCCAGACTGGACATTACGATGATGATGATAACAACGATCATGAAGAAGAGAGGGGAAAGAAGAAAAGGAAGAGGAGTAGGAGGAAGAGGAAGAAAAAGAAGAAGGAGGAGGAGGAGAGGAGGAAGATCAATAAGAACAAGAACGAGAAGAACACGAACAAGAAAGAAAAGACGGCAACGAAGACGGGGGGGGGGGGGGGGGGGGGGGGGGGAGGGGGGGATAGAAGAAGAGCAGAACAAAAAGAAGAGAAGGTGATGACGATGATGACGATGAATTTTGTTTTCGTGTAATATCACCAGTTACGGCGAAAACACGTTACACAAAAGATTCATTTTGTACGGTGAATGTTGGCAGTCAAAAAGACGACAATTTCGACAATCAAAAACATCAGTGACCCGCTAGCCAAGAACATCATGATGCGAACAGTACCCCCACAAACGATCTTCGTCAAACATATAGCTTCAGCCAAAGAAACACACACACACACACACACACACACACACACACACACACACACACACACACACACACACACACATCAGCTCAGTGTACAGCTGGAGTGCGCTTATTTACCTGATGGCGTGTGTCAAGTGGAAGGCGCGCGTGAAGGTAGCACTGTTTGAAGAGCACGGACCTCCAGAGTCGACTGATTGCCGGAGCCAGATAGCCGCTGACTGCTGTTTTCTCTTCGCTGATGCTTGTGACTCCTCAGCAGGCCTTTCCTGAACGTGTCTGCTTGCCCTGGGTCCGTGTGTCAGTGGTCTTTCTGATGAAACATTTATTGAGAAAATGATGGTTTCATTTATGATTTCTTGTTTCATTTGGTGGGGCTTAAACAAACAGCGAGTGAATCTTTCTCTTTTTTCTTTTCAGGGTCCGGTTTCTTGGAATAAACTCCCAATACCTTTGGGTAGTTCAAACTCTCTGTCTTCTTTTAAGGCATCTCTTAAAACAACCCTCTTCACCTATTAATAGCAGTTCTTTCTTCCCCTTCCCTTCACCATCAAATTAATTCTGCGACTTTGTGTGTGTGTGTGTGTGTGTGTGTGTGTGTGTGTGTGTGTGTGTGTGTGGGTGCGCGCGTGGCGTGCGTGCGTGCGTGTGTGTGTGCCTGTGGTGCGCGCGCGCATGTGTGGGCCCGTGTGTGCGCGCATGTGTGCCTGTGTGTGCGCGCATGCTTTTGTGTGCATTGTTGTGAGACTCTGTGTGTGTGTGTGTGTGTGTGTGTGTGTGTGTGTGTGTGTGTGTGTGTGTGTGTGTGTGCGTTTCTTCTGAATTTGTAAGCGCTTAGGGCTTATGTGAGATTAAGCGCTTTAAATAATCATTATTATTTTCATTATTATTATTATTATGATCAGGGACAAATGAAATGTGCAGTGACGATTGTGCGCCTCTCTCTCTCTCTCTCTCTCTCTCTCTCTCTCTCTCTCATATGATGATGCACAATGCTCTCTCTCTTGATGGTGCTCAGCTTTCTCTCTCTCTCTCTCTCTCTCTCTCTCTCTCTCTCTCTCTCTCTCTCTCTCTCTCTCTCTCTCTCTCTCTCTCGTGATGGTGCTCATCTTTGAGTCGTATTCCATCTTTCCACCAAGTCTTGTTAAAATCGGTCCTGTGGTTATCGCAAAATCTTGCTTCCAGACAAACACACGCACGTGACAACATAACCTCATCGGCTGAAATAAACGATTGCCACTGTCTTATCGTGTGAACGAGAGGAAAGAGAATTTCGGAAAGTCTCTCAAGAGAATTGTCCTTTCTTTCTCTCCGTCTCTGCTCAGGTGGACGCACTCAGCGTGGTCGAGTTTTGTCTGCTTTTGGGATAGTATCAAGTGAATTAGTAAGTTATGTGTTGTTGAAAATACTGTGTATGAGTCTTTTTTCCCCATGAAAGCTCTCTGTCTGTCTGCTGGTCTGCCTGTCTGCATCTGTGTGTGTGTGTGTGTGTGTGTGTGTGTGTGTGTGTGTGTGTGTGTGTGTGTGTGTGTGTGTGTGCGCGCGCGTGTGTGTGTGTGTGTGTGAAAACTGCGAAACGGCCGCTTGTACGCTGTAGCAAGTGACACCGTCATGGGAAATATCTCAACAAAGGCATCAAGTGGTATGAGGGACACCAGCAGTGGGACCTCAGCTTCCCCGATGCAGCGATGAGATTCTGTGATTCAGATGTGCTGTCAGCCCTACTGTACTGCTACGAAACAAGGCATCTGACTGCTGACCGAGAGAAGAAGTTAGAAAGCGCTCCAATCAAACCCTACTACCCCACTCCCCCAATCATTTGCACAAGGCGTCAGAACTGGCTAGGCCATATACATCGTCCCCACACCACCACCCCCCCCCTCCCTCCACTCCCTACCCCATCCCGCACTCTCACTCCCGACAAAACACCGACAAGAGGAAGACGAAGATGGTTGTCCAAAGTGAAATGGCAACAGATCATTCAGCGTGACCTCGATGAAGCTGGAACGTTACTGGAACGCTGACCAACTGCTGACCGATTCCGCAGCAGTGGTGACACCCTCATGCGACGAACGACGCGCGACCCTCTGAATCAAGGTCAGGCATAAAGGACCCTCTGAATCAAGGTCAGCCATTAAGGACCCTCTGAATCAAGGTCAGCCATTAAGGACCCTCTGAATCAAGGTCAGTCATTAAGGACCCTCTGAATCAAGGTCAGCCATTAAGGACTCTCTGAATCAAGGTCAGCCATTAAGGACCCTCTGAATCAAGGTCAGCCATTAAGGACCCTCTGAATCAAGGTCAGCCATTAAGGACCCTCTGAATCAAGGTCAGGCATTAAGGACCCTCAGAATCAAGGTCAGCCATTAAGGACCCTCTGAATCAAGGTCAGCCATTAAGGACCCTCTCTGAATCTCAAGGTCAGCCATTAAGGACCCTCTGAATCAAGGTCAGCCATTAAGGACTATCTGAATCAAGGTCAGCCATTAAGGACCCTCTGAATCAAGGTCAGCCATTTAGGACTCTCTGAATCAAGGTCATCCATTAAGGACCCTCTGAATCAAGGTCAGCCATTAAGGACCCTCTGAATCAAGGTCAGCCACTAAGGACCCTCTGAATCAAGGTCAGCCATTAAGGACCCTCTGAATCAAGGTCAGCCATTAAGGACCCTCTGAATCAAGGCAAGCCATTAAGGACTCTCTGAATCAAGGTCAGCCATTAAGGACTCTCTGAATCAAGGTCAGCCATTAAGGACCCTCTCAATCAAGGCAAGCCATTAAGGACTCTCTGAATCAAGGTCAGCCATTAAGGACTCTCTGAATCAAGGCAAGCCATTAAGGACCCTCAGAATCAAGGTCAGGCATAAAGGACCCTCAGAATCAAGGTCAGCCATTAAGGACCCTCTGAATCAAGGTCAGCCATTAAGGACCCTCTGAATCAAGGCCAGCCATTAAGGACCCTCTGAATCAAGGTCAGCCATTAAGGACTCTCTGAATCAAGGTCAGGCATTAAGGACCCTCAGAATCAAGGTCAGGCATTAAGGACCCTCAGAATCAAGGTCAGCCATTAAGGACCCTCTGAATCAAGGTCAGCCATTAAGGACCCTCTGAATCAAGGTCAGCCATTAAGGACTATCCGAATCAAGGTCAGCCATTAAGGACCCTCTGAATCAAGGTCAGCCATTAAGGACCCTCTGAATCAAGGTCAGCCATTAAGGACCCTCTGAATCAAGGTCAGCCATTAAGGACCCTCTGAATCAAGGTCAGCCATTAAGGACCCTCTGAATCAAGGCAAGCCATTAAGGACTCTCTGAATGAAGGCAAGCCATTAAGGACCTTCTGAATCAAGGTCAGCCATTAAGGACTCTCTGAATCAAGGTCAGCCATTAAGGACTCTCTGAATCAAGGTCAGGCATTAAGGACTCTCTGAATCAAGGTCAGGCATTAAGGACCCTCTGAATCAAGGTCAGCCATTAAGGACCCTCTGAATCAAGGTCAGCCATTAAGGACTCTCTGAATCAAGGTCAGCCATTTAGGACTCTCTGAATCAAGGTCAGCCACTAAGGACCCTCTGAATCAAGGTCAGCCATTAAGGACCCTCTGAATCAAGGTCAGCCATTAAGGACCCTCTGAATCAAGGTCAGCCATTAAGGACTCTCTGAATCAAGGTCAGGCATTAAGGACCATCAGAATCAAGGTCAGGCATTAAGGACCCTCAGAATCAAGGTCAGCCATTAAGGACCCTCTGAATCAAGGTCAGCCATTAAGGACCCTCTGAATCAATGTCAGCCATTAAGGACTCATCAAGGTCAGCCATTAAGGACCCTCTGAATCAAGGTCAGCCATAAAGGACCCTCTGAATCAAGGTCAGCCATTAAGGTTGAAATGGTGCTGCTGAATTATTCTCCAACTTCACCGAATGCTGACAGACAGTGGCCTGACATGAACAACACCCCCACGTATTCGTTGGTTCTTTATCTATTCTCTATCTCCCCCTCCTCCTCCTCCCACTCTATCTATCTATCTATATATGTATGAATGTATATGTGTGTGTGTATGTGTGCGTGTGTGTGTGTGTGTGTATGTGTTGTGTGTGTTGTGTGGGGAGGGGGGTGTTGTGTGTTTGAGAGAGAGGGGGCAGGGAGGGAGAGAGACGCGTGTGGGTGTATGTGTGCGTGTCAGGTACCTGTACTCTCTCTCTCTCTCTCTCTCTCTCTCTCTCTCTCTCTCTCTCTGCCCCTCCTCCTGCCCCCCCCCCCCCCCCAGTCCCCCCTTTCTCTCTGTCTCCGTATAGGCGCGTGCGCCGGGTGCCTGTACTCTCTCACAGAGTGTGTGTGTGTGTGTGTGTGTGTGTGTGTGTGTGTGTGTGTGTGGTGTGTGTGTGTGTGTGTGCGCGTGCGAGCGCGCGTGCACACGCGCGCACATTCGCGAAATAAAACGAAACCTCGATGCACAATGACCCCAGAAACACCCTCCCCCATCCACCCACCCGGATTGAAGATAAATACTTGATAGCTTCCCTTGCACTGCCGCTCTTCCCGCACAGGCAGGGGGGGAGGTAGGCCAGTCTTGCCCGCTGTTTATTTTCCCCTTGCCTTCCATCCACTCCGGGTTCCGCCGCCAGCCCGGGCTCTGCCCGTCACGGCAGGTGAGAAATGTTTTGAATCGAAAGGAAAGGCGAAGCCCCATGTCAACCAGTCGCTGTTGTTTCGGAAAACTCGCTGGGCCCGTTTGTATCAAGCCGCCAAAAAGCGTTATAATAAGGTCAGCCCTCGTCTCCATTCCACAGTCTTGTGCCCACAAAACGGGACGCGCGATCCCACGAAGAAAAAAGGATGGAGAACGATTTGTTGGAAAGAAGGGACAGTGTCGGTTTTCGTTTTCGTTTAAATTATTGTGGCAGAGAGTAGGCTGTATGCATAGTGGACCCGGACCCGCCCGTCCGGGAGCAAAACCCCTGCCCCGGTTCATCCCTTCAGCCCCCCCAGCCTTATTTTGACGATGCCAAACCGTACTTGTGCACCGACCTACCGCGTGAAGGACGAACCCTGATTTTTTCTGTTATGACCGTACTTTCTTCCGACCGTTACGACGAGAAGATCGACTTCCTGAGCTTTTTATTTTTACACATGTATCATATCTTGCCAGCACGAGAACTCTCGCTGCCATGAGCTAACGATCATATTTAGAGAATAGGAATGGTAAAATAGCAAAAGCTATTTCTTGCTGTTGCCAACGACATAAGTTACAAACAAATCTTCAACTTTAAATCCAATATGATTCATATTAACTGAAAGTGCCAGACACGGATACATTTTCTATAGAAACTAAGAAACATCCACAATAATTCATAAGTCCTTGAAGGTTTGGTAAATGTGTGCAGTAGGATGGTATGTTTTACACGGGTAGGTCTAACTGAACTGTATGAACGTTGTATGAGAGTGAAGGCAAGAAAGATTGTGAATAATCATAGTCATCCTCTTTCAAAATATTACGAATTGCTACATTTCGGTTTTCCAAATCCAGAACACATAGAACTAGAAACAGTTTTAGCCACAAGCCCAAAGAGTTATTGAATGAATTATGTTATACACTTCTACACTATGAACTGTTACAATATGCTGACTTGATCAGACGTGTGCTTGTGTGGATGTAGGTGTGTGGTGGTGGTGGTGGAAGGTGGTGTGGGTGTGTTGTGTTGTGTGTGTTGTGTGTGTGTTTGTTATTTAAGTGAGTATGTACGTATATGCACAGCATGAATTACAATATTCTCACAGTTAAGATTGTTAATTTTCATGCATTTCCTACTTTTGATTGATTTCATTATTAATTTCTTAATTTCATCCACTTTCTTACATAAATCTCTGGCATAGCCAAATTTGCAGATGTCCTTCTGTGTGTGTGTGTGTGTGTGTGTGTGTGTGTGTGTGTGTGTGTGTGTGTGTGTGTGTTGTACATTTTCAATAAGGTCACTTCTATTCACGGTTTTAACTGGTCACAACTCAATAATTCAATGTTATTAATTTAACACACATCACATGATACATAAAAAAACCCACTGAAGTCATTCTTTCGGGAACTAGAAAAAACGTTTGAAATCAAACTATACTGTGCACAAAAAGAAACACATTTTTTTTCGCTGAAAATATTCAGGAAAATTTTGACAGAAACATGCCCCGTATAGCAGGGAACTCTGTCCAGTGTGAATAGTCAGACATAATGAATAGACATAACAGTAGATTGATGTCTTATTTCTTCTGTGGTTGTAATATTTTGAATGCTAAATGACGCATGAAATGACTGGAATAAAAAAAAAAATAGCGTTTCTTTTTGTGCACAGTATATTAATAAATGTGTGAAAACGTAATACTGGAAAGCAAATTCTGTGCAACACATCTGTCACCTACATGTTACACACACACACACACACACACACACACACACACACACACACACACACATATAATAAATATATATATATATATATATATATATATATACTTTTGCAAAAGATATTTTAAAAATGAAGTGCTAAAATCAGTCTACAAGCTTGTTTCAAGATATATCAAGATATATATCTCTCTCCTCAGGATCCTGAGGAGAGAGATATATATCTTGATATATCTTGAAACAAGCTTGTAGGCTGATTTTAGCACTCCTGAGGAGAGAGATATATATCTTGATATATCTTGAAACAAGCTTGTAGACTGATTTTAGCGCTTCATTTTAAAAATATCTTTAGCAAATGTTGCTCCCCAAGGGGTCGAGCTCTTTCAGATATATAGGAAGTCAATACAATCTTTGTTGTTCATCTCTTGCCACTTTTATTTGCCAAATTTTCGCTCACACGAGCTTTGTCAGGGCAGCTGCAAGGCATAAAAAGGCATAAAAGGACATAGCATTATTATTCTGTACAACTTCATATAAGAACTTCATATATATATATATATATATATTATATATATATATATATATTGTGTTGTGTGTTTTATAGTAATGACTTGGCAACGATTTTAACTTTAAGGAGAAAAAAAAGTTGGGGGGGGGGGGGGGGGGGGGGGTTGAAGATGAAGAAAATGGGAACATAAAATTAAGAAAATATATTACGAATATACATATATATATGTATGTATGTATATACATATATGATCGGGTGCACAGAAAAACGCCGTGTTGTGTGTGCAGTGTTTCTTTTTTTTACTCCATCACCACCACAATATCAATTTTAGCTTTCTCGTGAGCGCCATTTTCACATCGCGCGTCAAAGACAATTGTGTGAGATAGCCGGCTCCGTTCGGGTCTACTGTGCACGCTTCCAAGAACCCGGATTATCGGATGGGGCCTTGCACGGCCGGGTCCGGGTCCACCACGCACGTAGCCAGATAGGTAAAACAATGGAGAGGGGGAGGGGGGGGGGGGGGAGGGAGGGAGGGTCAATTTCAGACGTGCGTCTTGACGCGTATTTACAAGATTGAGATTTCCGATCAGTTTTGGGGCCGATTAGAGAGCTTTATTACGTTTGCTGCATGAGAGAAAAAAATAATGTCAGTATGTTAAATGATTTCCTTGATGTTGTTGACGACCCAGACGATCACAAGGACCCATACTAGGATTATTATCTCGTTTGTATAGAAGAAAGTGATGTTAAGCAGAAGAAGCTGCATAAAAGACTCGGTTAATTACAAATGTTTGGGGCCGGAATAACAGTTGGTAGAGCGCCGGACTCGTGATCCTGAGGTTACGGGTTCGAATTTCGGTACAGGGGGATTTTTCCCTCGGAGTTAACATTGGTTCTGACTCCATTCCCCATACAGTCCTTCGAATGAGACTATAAACCGAGGTTCCGTGTGTGAACGCACGCACAACATCTTGCACACACGTAAAATCCCATTACCAACTTTCGGAAGAGAAGGCCAGTCTGGCCGTTGGTATGGATGACACGTTACACATAGCATGCACCTTCCCCGAAGTTGGAGTATGGTTGCCTTAATGGCGGGATAAAAAACGGTCATACACACAAAAGTGTCAGAATCTTCAACTCGATGAAGATGGACGCTCAAAGAAAGGAGAAGAATGTTTAGACATTGTTCTTTTTTCATGTCCCGGTTTGTCAATTGGATATGTATTTAAAACATGTCTGGATCCACGTGATCGATCAAATTCTGTAAACGTTCTCGCTTTGTCGAAAACAAACAAACAAAAAGGGATATACTTCTGTTGCTATTCCTCTATTCACAAACGGTACAGTCTGAGACTGCTTGATAAGGCTGCACTCTACGCTTACTTTCATAATACATACCAGCCTCAACCAGGCCTGAGAGATTCGGACACCTGCAGTCTTTGGTTGGAAAATTTGAGCATCACTATCAGACTCCCAGAGACACATCCTATTAATCAAACGAATGAAATTCGACCGTATGGTTCCAGTCTTCCAGGCTGAGCCTATAGCAACTCAGTTGTGGGCGAGAGTCAGTCATCGGTCGAAAAACCCCGCATCATTTTCAATGGCTGTGATGGGAATCGAGCCCACAACCATCAAGCCTGGAATCCGCGGCACCACTGTGCTACTGCAGTTGGTATCTAGTCTTCATAATTGTTACTGAATACATTACGCATTGCTCCTGTTCATATTATTCACTGCCTCTGATTGCTGTATTTATTACTCCTGTTTACTGTATTTTTTGTTTCTCTATACAGTCTTCATTGTTCCTAATAACAGTATTCATTGTTTCTGGTTACAGTATCCAGCTAATCTGTTAGAAGTGTCTTATTTCTGGTTACAGTAATTGCTTCAGCTGATTACTGTATTCATTGTCTCTGCTTCCAGTGTTTGCTGTTTGCTTCTAGATAGACGTATTTATTGGCCCTGTTTACAATGTTCATTGCTCCGTGTTACTATATTAATTGCTTTTGTTTGCAGTGTTCATGGCTTTCAGTTAGATTATTCGTTGCTACTCGTTACAATTCTCATTGTTTGTGGTTATACTGTTTATTGTTTTTGGTTTCAGTATGTATTCCGAGGTCGGCTGGGCTATAAACAACAGGACTCAATTGATCTCTCTGTCTGTCTGTCTGTCTGTCTGTCTGTCTGTCTGTGTGTGTGTCTGTCTTCTCTCTCTCTCTCTCTCTCTCTCTCTCTCTCTCTCTCTCTCTCCACACACACACACCCCACACACACACAACACACACACACACATGTTTTTCCACTACACATCTCACGCACACGCTCATTCAAACGCATGCGTGCCTCGATGAATACAACACGTGCACTCGCGCGCATGTTCGCAAGCACGCTTGTGCGCGCTCAAGCGAATACGACATCTCTCACTAACTTGCTGGAGGGAGAGGCTGAGGAAAAAAAAACAAGGGCCACAGTCTGTAAATCAGAGAGTTTACATAGCCAAAGTGTCCAGCTGAAGAGTTTTACTCGTGTCTTCCCTGTGCTTGTTTTGAAACCAAATCAAACTCAATTCCCAACGATTAAGAACTGCGAGGTAACTCCACCTTGGGCTAAAATCTGTCAGAGAGAGAGAGAGAGAGAGAGAGAGAGAGAGAGAGAGAGAGGAGAGAGAGACGCTTCGAACGTGTGTGTGTGTGTGTGTGTGTGTGTGTGTGTGTGTGTGTGTGTGTGTGTGTGTGTGTGTGACACAAACAAAGACAGAGAGAGAGACAGAGAGAAAGAGAAAGGGAGAGAGAGAGAGAGAGAGAAGAAGAAGAAGAAGAAGAAGAAAGAAGAAGAAAGGACAAGAAGAAGAAGAAGAAGAAGAAGAAGAAGAAGAAGAAGAGAGAGAGAGAGAGAGAGAGAGACAACACACACACACACACACACACACACACACACACACACACACACACACACACACACACGAACAGATAGACAGAGACACAGACACAGATAGAGAGACAGCATGGCAAGAAAAAAAAATGTACTTCGACAGAAAGACAGAGACGAACAGATAGAGACAGCAGTACTATTCTCTCTATCTGGCGGGAGAGGAAAAAAAAGAAAAAAGAAGAAGTAAATGGCCGACTGATTCCCCAAGCCGTGCTGTTTTGTTTCTCTCCGCACCACCTCCCATGCTGCAGTCGCAGGCAAATAGCCCTGACACTTGGAAAATAATTATTCTGACCCCGGCCCGCCCCTGCGCCACTGTGTCACGCCGCTTCGGCCTGGCCCGGATGCCGACCAGACCGTTGCATTCAACCCGGCCAATTTCGTGCCAGATGCGGACCTCCCCACGCGCGAATCGCGCCAGGTGTGGACCTCCAGTGTGTAAAGTTTGAACAGACGTAAATCGTTGTGAATTAACAGAGGAGCAGGGAAAGGGGAGGCAAGTTACCCAAGTAAAGTGCAGCTGAGGGGAAGGAGTGGGGTTGCCGGGGTTTTCTTTTTCCTCCTTTCTTTTTTCTTTTCTTTTCTTTTTTTTTTTTTTCTTTTTTTTTTCTTTTTTCTTAAAGCCAGTTCCGGTAAAATTCGAATGAGACACCGTTTGATATAGCATAGATAGAGGAAGTAGGTCAGTAGTTTCCTATTTTTGTTTCCAAGGTTCTCCTTCGATGGCATTTTTGTGGTTAGGTTTTTTGCGACAGCTTATTTCAGCAGCGGTTTAGCCTTCGCTTCTGTCTCTGTTTCTGGGTTAGACTTTTCTGTGATTTCATTGGCACACGGCTCTCGTAAAGAAGAGCTGAATCAATCTTATCAGTACTCTTACGCACAGTTTGAACGAGTGAGGAGTTAATCCTCATCTACACCTGTACATTCAACAGATGATGTAAGCAAATCTTGAATGGTTCTTGACACCTTTTATCAAGTTACTTTGTTCTCCATTTTTGTCGCGTTCAGCTGACAAACTCGTGCGTCGCCCTCTTCAGTAACTTCGATTCAGAGACCCCCGACAGCATATGAGGGGGAGAACCGAAATCATTTTCTCTACCAAACACATGACGTTACTATTTATAGCGCATGGGGTGGGAGCTGGGGGGGGGGGGGGGGGGGGAGGCAGTGGTGGTACGTAATTAGTAAAATTTTCCTTGTTTGACCTCTGGGCATCACAGACAGTTTTTATCTGGCCTGTATTCAGACCAAGATTTTCATGGAAAGAAGCAGATTCAAAGATAGGTTTGCTTGAGCTTGATTTTTTTTTTAACCTGTATGGTCTGCACATCGAGTAACTTGATTCGCTGAAATCTGTCGACTGGTATTGATCAACGGCTCAGTTCGGCTACTGATACGGACGGAGTATGAAAGCAACACATTTAAGCCCAGAAAGCGATTAGAATGGTGTACACTGGTACTAAAACTTTGTAATAAAATAGTGTTTTGTACACCTCATGAGATGGAAGTATGACAAGTTTTGCACAAATTTTTAGATAAAGAAAATGTATATATATATATACATAATATATATAGGCAACCAAGAGAGAGAGAGAGAGAGAGAGAGAGAGAGAGAGAGGAGAGCCCTTCCGTACGAAGAACGATGGGGTAGGGGTGGGGAGGGAGGGGAGTCGAAAACGTCAACTGTGACAGTACGATAACAGTACTTACTGACTGATCGCCGTACCCTCCATCTGGAGAGAGAGAGAGAGAGAGAGAGAGAGAGAGAGAGAGAGAGAGAGATGCACTCCGTGACCACGAATTCTCGTTCTTGCATGTGCACCAGCAGTGCTCCCCCTTGTTCGGCCTGGCCTGTTTAGCAAACGAGGGAGTTTGTTATTTTGTTTGTTGGTTCCGGCCCTCCCTCTGCCGGTGGTTAAGTGGGTAAACGCTCATCAAGAATCCAATCTTGTTGTACTCTTCCAGACTCTCGCCTGTGTTTGTGTGTGCAAATTAAGGAACCGCCCACAGACTCTCTCTCCTCTCTCTCTCTCTCTCTCTCTCTCTCTCTCTCTCTCTCTCTCTCTCTCTCAGAGTGCAAATACACAAACTCTGTCAACAGTTTGGCAGGAAAGCGATTCGTAAAACAAAATCGCACTCGTTTCTTTCTTTTCTTTGTTAAACAATTATGTTAATTGCGCCGACCTGTCCCCCCCCCCCCCCCCCCCCCCTTTCCTCTCACGTCTCCACCCACGCTCCTGAATACAATCGCGTGTTAATCGGTTGTCATGAAATACGGGGGAAAAAAAATCATCTTCATCCATTTTCTTCACTTTATGTTGTTACAGTGTGAGTGTTCGTCGTGTGCTTTTCATTTACTGAAACAAAACTGAAAAAGAAAATATGGAACGTATCTCGCTTTTGCGTGTGCACATACTCAAGAATGTATGTGTGTGTTTGAAATCTGAATATTTGCCTCTCTCTCTCTCTCTCTCTCTCTCTCTCTCTCTCTCTCTCTCTCTCTCTCTCTCTCTCTCTCTCTCTCTCCAACCATCTCTCTCAGGTTTCTGTTGTCTGTCAGTCCCATGTCCATTTTTCATGTTCACCCACTCGCATTTTCTCTCACGTGCTTAATCTAAAGAAAAAAGAATTAACTGATTCACAAGTGAAAAGCAATACCAACAAAAATAATAATGACTATTGTCAAAGCAACGGCTTTCATAATAATAATCACTGTGTCATGGAGTGGGTTAACTGAATTTAACGCATTTTCAAGGAAAGGATATGGGCGCGTATTTTGACCCACTCGCACGCATAAAAACTAGGAACCACCATTGTCATGGACTCACGTCGCACAAGGGCTTCACTCAGAGAATGACTTAAGTAAGTAATATCATCCAGATACCACATAAAGAGAAAGATAAGTAATTCACCTGAGGGATTCTGTTTCCTCCAACAAATATCTGGAAAAGAATGGAAGACAGACAATGGGCCAAAATAGGCCAGTATGTCTGCGTACACAAAACCAAATAATGCAGATACAGCATAGCAAACACTGCCTGTAGTTGTAACCGTCGTCAGCATTCAACAACTGCACCTTTGGGCAGCTTCACGCATACTGTCAGCTTTGAGCGGCTGTCTCGTTACAGTCGAGTTCACAATAACTCACACCGTGAACACGTGCGTTCCATGACTGCCATCTTTCTAACAAAATCAACTTCAAACTCTTCTGCTTGTACAAATTATTTAAACGTTAAGGGTTTGTTCAGCCTACCACAAACGTTAACGAAATTTACGTTTGTGACATTTACAATATTTAATACGAAATTGGAATTCTTCCTTGTTCTCTCGGATCATGTATAACAATATATCATTTACATAAAAAACGGAACAGGGTTTCCGCTTAAATGATGAAAATAGCAACAGTAAGGACAACAACAACAACAATAACAGCAACAATAATCATAATAATGATAATAATAATATTAATAATGATAATAGTAATAATCATAATGATGATGATGATGATCATGATGATGATAATGATGATGATGAAACATGATGATAACGACAGCAACGACAAAACAACAACAACAACAACGATGATGATGATGATGATAACAAATACTACAATGAGTATACTAACAACATTGATGATAACAACAACAGCAACGATAATGATAGTAACAATAAAATGATGATAAGGATACTGATGATAATATAAAAGCGGTGACAATAATATCATCATCATCTCATCATCATCATCATCATCATCATCATCATCTTCATCATCTTCATAATCATCATAACAACAATCATAGATCATAGTAACAACAACAACAACAATAACAACAACAACAACAGAAGAAGAACAGCAACAGATGTACGAGGCGGGCTTTGTGATCCAAAAGAAAAATGTACAAATTGGACGAATCACGGACCCCAACACCATATCAATATTCACAACGAGACAGAGATTAAACAACAACAACAACCAGCCAACCAAAGAGACAAAGTTAGGAAACCTTGTTTCTAGTTCAGACTCACAAACAAAATAAATGTTGCCTGAAAAGACGAAAGGTCCAGAAGGAAATCTTTTGGAACAAGGTTCGGCCATTAATTTTGCTCCTGTGCACCAAAGACAGCATCATCATCTGACTGGTTACATTCAAAGTACAGCATTCTCTCTCTCTCTCTCTCTCTCTCTCTCTCTCTCTCTCTCTCTCTCTCTCTCTCTCTCTCTCCTCGGGAGAGTGGAGACCTCTGTCAAGGAGGAACAATTCTAGATATTTCAATCCAAAACGAACTCACATTCCATCCCTTACTCTCCAAACCCTGTACAAAAAAAAATCTTACAGAAAAAGACAGATTGCTAAAGAATTGAAATTGAAAAAAAAAAAAAAAGCCAAATCCGCCCTTCGATCCGGATCCGAACCTAAATGGTTGAGTTGATCCAAGTTTTTTCAGACCAGAGTGAGAATTCTATAGCATCATCTTCGTCATCTTCTTCCTCAATGATTTACGTATTTAAGGGAGAACATGTTTTTAAAAGTCTGTTTATTTATTTGTTACTGTAGCGTGCCGACCACTCAAGGCCTGGTTAAGGTTGTAAACGCCAAGAGGGGACAAAAAGCATTTTTCTAGAAAAAGGGGTAACAACTATGTACATATTTACCCGAAACTCATAGCATGTGGCCAGCTTAATGCAGTCTTATTCTTACCGCTGATAAAACTGGTCTATTCTGAGGGCCCCAGATGTGCCCCTCAATTTTTTCACCCTCAGTTTATAAAAACAAGTAGGCTATTAAAGAAAAGTGAATTCAGCAATGAACTGGATACTAGCAGAAAAGACAGCTAGTGTCTGCTCCGTACAGTGTGTACATTTTCACTGCTTAATTGCGACAAACACAACAGACAAAGCTGGCACAAATTGTACTGAAGAAAACGTATAAGAGATACCAGAGCAGACGGATGAACAGGCCGCAAAAACAAATGAATCTCGGGAAAGCAAGGGGGAAAACAAAGCAATAAGAACAATAACAAGAAGAAGTTTCAGTTTCAGTTTATCAAGGTGTCAGTGCGTACGGACAAGTCCATATACGCTACACCACATCCGCTAAGTTTGGAGACGACGCTGCACATGATTTGAAGCTGATGGATAAATGAATTGATGACTAAGATTACAGAATTCAAGAAGAGGGTCGCATGGCTACGGCTTAGCAGACGTCTGACCTGCGTCTTTGCCCAACGCGCTGGTCAGACCTTGGATAGAAGAAGGAGAAGAAGAGAAGGAAGAAGATAAAAAGAAGGCAGAAACACAGAACAAAAGGAAACAATTCCAGTTCAGGGAGTGACCGAAAATATGAAATAAAGAGCACAGAATCTTCAGAAGATGGGGGTACAATACAACTTATACTGACGAAGTCTCCGACATCTCAACAGGATTTAACAGTCTGTGGGCTTCATGCCCGTCCTGACGACCTCAGCGTTTACATTCCCCTACATAGCAATGTCTGTGGTAAATTCGTGTCCGAAAATTTTTCGGGAGTCGGGAGATTCGTGGGCGCCGTTGTTTGAGGGTTGGTGGATGTCTGTCACCTCAACTCGGTGTAGTTCCGCAATAGAGAGGAGGGAAGGGGAGAGAAGGTGGACTTCAGGGCGTGTTAAATGAGTACAGGCATCACAGATCATCCATGAAATGACCCAACAGCGGTGCCATGTCTCCTAAGCAGGATGGCGTCTTGGCGACCGTGTGCTGATGGCTAGCATGTGGGTGGGTAACATTAAGACTGAGACAGTGCGGGGGAGCGGCTCTGAAATAGAGAGCTGAAGTGAACGCCTGGGGGGAATAATGCGGAGTTGGGGGACGGGAGAGGGGGGGGGGGAGAGGGGGAAGATGACGGTACAGCAAAATGAAAGTAACTAGAAAGGCACGCTGAAGATAGCAGACAAAAGTAGGAACTGCATTTTCATGTCATCAGGATTGTATGCATGGCAGCGAGTTCGACAGCTTAACCGGTGCACACATGACGTCAGCCAGCAAGTTTCGTCAGCTCTTAAATGACGTGACCCATTTTACAACACTGGTTTATGCTTGCGATGGTTCCCTTATGCAGCTAGTGAAGAGTTTTCATATCTGTAACATATTTTCTTAATTTCATGTTCCCAATTTCTCCATCTTCAACCCCCCCCCCCTCCCCCCCCCCTTAAGTCCAAATCTTTGCCAAGTCATTACTATGAAGACAGTTCAGTCGTTGGCCTGCGCTTGTTTTTTTCCTCCACTATTAGATTGTTCGTCTATGTATTTGTCTGACTTTATTCAAGTTTAAAAGGCTGTGCCAGTCTTGAATAAAAGGTACTCTGTGTTAGGTTTTCTTATGGGAGCAAAAAATACCCCACTTGTTTACTGTTTATCGTTTACTGTTCCCTGCCTCATTTCATTCCGATTTTGTGAAACAGGTTAAAATATATGATGACAAAGAGCAATCTAGCGTTTTATAAGGCAGAAACTTGGATCTGTCTGTCCCGTGTGTGTGTGTGTGTGTGTGTGTGTGAGAGAGAGAGAGAGAGAGAGAGAGAGAGAGAGTTTTACATTTGTTAATACAACTGGAAGTGACGTTCTTAGTGACGTTCATCCTTGATCTATGCATCTTGGTGGAGGGAGGCTCTTTAAGGGATAATTATACTGTTTTTTCTACATCTAGCATCTGTAATGTGACGAGGATCCTCACTGTAGATTCTCCCCAGAACTGAAAGGGTTCGTTCGTGGACCCCGACATTCCAACTTTTGACGAAGCTTGGTTGAAAGAGATTCGGCAATTTTTATGTATTCTTGCTACAGAACAAACAGGTAAACAAACAAAGAGAGGCAAATAAAAACATGTCCTCTTTAGCGGGGAGGGGGGAGGGGGAGGAGAAGAAGAAGAACAAGAAAGAAAGAAAGGAAGGAAGAAAGCAATGAAAGAAAGAAAGAAAGAGGAGGAGGAAGACGAAGAGGAAGACGAAAGAAAGAAAGAACGATAGAAAGAAAGAAAGAAGAGGTGGAGAAGAAGAAGAAGAAGGAGGAGGAAGAGGAGAAGGAGGAGGAGAAGGAGGAGGAGAAGGAGATAACGGAGAAGTTAATAAAGCAATATTCATAGTAATAATGCTCCTCGTGTGTTGAAATACAAGAGAAATGAACATCCATCAAAGACTGTGACAGCGGAACAGGGTTTCCTCTTACAGGTGGTATGTATATACAGACCTACGTTATATAGGATGTTAAATGTTGTGAATGAGACGTAGTGAACTTGGGTGTGGCTGCGCGAAGAGAGCGTGGCCAAGTGAGCGGCGTGGGAGTCACTGAAGAAGAAATGCCAGGAAGAGACGGCCCGTGCTCTCTCTCTCTCTCTCTCTCTCTCTCTCTCTCTCTCTCTCTCGCTCTCTCTCTCATCACAACACACACACACACACACGCACTCACTCACGTACACACATGCACGCACGCACGCACGCATGCACACACGACACACCACACACACACACACACACACACACACACACACACACACACACACACACACACAATCCAGTCAGCGTGGTTCCCACGAAGACAATAAACCTCGAAGGCCTCAGACCGGACGAAGGCTCTCACCATATCCGTCTTTGGGGAA